>OZ020249.1:20851220-21304657 GCA_963971285.1 Astropecten irregularis | reverse complement strand
GTCTCCTCAATCATGTGAGTAGCCGGCTTCAGGGATACGCCTTCTCAGCCCCATCAGCCTAAGATTTTGTAGCAGGGAATAGCAGTAGGGTGGGTTGCTAGCCCTCCGCTACCCGGGTGAATTGGCCTGCCCCAGAGCGAATCTATGAGCAGTTACCAGCAGCACCACTGCCAAAGTGGTGTAGGCCCCTAAATTCGTTTCAACTTTAATTTGTTTGTGGTGTAGAACCGACTGAATCAAGACTGAAACCTTCTCAGAGGGTCTAGAAGATGACTGTCGCTCAATGTCTTGGTGGTCTCATCGTTGATTCTCCAGGTGTTGGAGTAGTTAAGAGCATATCAGTGCATGAGCAGGTACATAGAAATATGCAAATTAGGCTTGCCCTTCACCGACGTGGATGAGCACTGTATACTCAGTGCTTGTGAGAGCACGTGAGAACAAATCACATGCTTGCTCAGGTGGGATTCGAACCCACGACCTCCTGCTTTCATGAGGTACAGAGAAGTTTTCACTCTCCAGCAGGCTAAGCATATTCCTCATTCCCTTCCATGCCTTCTACTTCTAGTCATGTCCCATGGAGCATCTCTAGCTCTTGGCAGTTGGTGGCAAGCTAAACTCCCAAACAGGTGCTTACCGTGATCACGGACTATTTACAATCCTGGATATGATGAAGGGGAACCGCCGCACCCGAGCAGACAAGCCCAATAAATCAGCCAAGCCTTCTCCATATCCCAATACGCCAAACCCACCAGGGTAACCAGTGAAAGACGAAGGGGACCAGGGAGCCTGGGGTCTCTCAGTCAATTTGAAATTCTTTCGTGAGTGATGGAGCCCCACTCGGTACAGGCCCAGTCCCTAATTGAACTGGCAAATTAAAATCACATAAATTGTGCGGGATGTATTAGTCCATGCAGTAGATACGTACATTCTGAAACCTAACCGTGCTAAATTCCTCAATATTCAAGTGCAGGTAAATGACCGACTGACGCAAATAATGTTTATGTTGTAGGTTTAGGTATTGGATTTTATTTCAATCAGCAAACATCGTGTTTCTTTTTTTACTGTTGCTGGATTCAGCAGGATAAAGTCAAACCTTTTCTCTCTCTCGATCTTCACTATATTTACCAATTAATTGTTACGCGTAACGCTCGTATGCCATTTTTGTTTAAACATGACAAGTGCTAAACAGGTTTTGCATTTCAACATAATTAGACCTCTATTTCAATTTCTATTTATGCTATAGCGAGTGTTTTGCAACTAAATATGTGGCTATTCACAGAGTGACGGTATAATAGTGATTGATTTCTCACAATGGTTTTCACATCAGTGTACGTGTGGAGATTTTGGACACTGACATGACTTCTGTCCGGAAAATCATGACGAATAAAATAATGAAATACCATGTCTTGTAAATAAAATGTTAAGCTCATGTCACCTGGGTCATTTTTTAATGGTTCCAGGCAATCTCCAAGAAATATTACATTCAACTTTCACATAATTTCTCGGGAATGCTAAGAAACAGCTAAAAGACGTCTTTTGTGCAACCGAAATGTCTCTTTACTTGGTTCAGTTATAGACCGATCCGATGGCACGATATACTCTCCGCCACTAATGCGGTGTCACTGTCCCCATCCGCCTTTTGTGCCCCCTGAGAAGAATTTCCGCTCCGCCGTACTCTATACTGCAGGGTGTATGCTGATACACTATACAGGGCCAGTTACATGAATAGAAAGTCGGATTCGTGTATTACATCACACAAAAGGCGGGCAGGGACACCGCAGTAATGGAGGATGATATTTTGTGCCGTCGAATCGGTGTATACCTTCAAGTTGCCTCCATTTGGCTGCATGTAAAACTTGCCTCTTGTGAGACGGGGCCATATGAAGGTTATCCATTGGTCATCTGGACTGCATCCCTGAGGTCAGTACGTCCTCTTACATCTACATACCGCGCTGTCCAGTCTATTGGTCTGACTCCGGCCCTGGTCATTGGTAATTAAGTCCGCATCATTTTGATTAAGTATACACTGGTTGTCTGACTCTTATACCAACTTGACAAATGACGTATGTTGCTGGAATCTTAATGCCTTATTAGTTATCTCCTTGGCGTTCGTGATTAAGGAATTAGGCTATACCATCTTGAGATGAGACGTCCATATGGTTTAATTGAGGAAGATATTTCTCATATCCTTCAGGGCTTTGAGTGTATAATGGATTCTCGATGAGTTTTGGATTAGTTTTTTAATGATATATTCATTTTGAAATAAAAAGAAAGAAAGGAGATTATAATTTACAGTAAGTTGGCTGGTTAGCAGCCATGGGATTGTTCCATTTTATTTTCAGATTCACTAAGTTCTTAAATTTGAACGCAGACTTTATTTAGTACAACTTCAGTGCTGTCATTTTAATATTCACTGGCTGCACTGGGGCCAATTTCATAGTGCTGCTTAGCACAAAAATAGCTTGCCCAATAAAACAAACCACCATTGAAAATTCCATTTGATATTCATGATCAGCGAACAACAGCCAAATATTGCAAGTGATACACAACATGTGGAAATTTGGTTGTTAATCCTGTTTTTACTAAGACAGAAATGTCATGCTTAGCGAATTTTTGTGCTAAGCACCTTTGGATTTATAGGTATAGGGCTTGTACATTGTGATCGTTAAATGCTATAATGACGTCACTGACATACTGGGAAACTAGTGCCCTGTCTCTTCACGTACAATAAGTATTATCCTTTGACAAATGATGGGACCAGTTTACCACATGTAAATGGACAAACTTGAACTCGTACGCTGATAGTCTCCGAATATAATGGACATAACAACGATATAAGTCTGGTAGACGTTTTGGCATACTAGTTTTGCAAGAACTGACCTTGTTTAGGAACATTGTCATGCAGTCTGAGCATGGTATGAGAAACCAGGCATTACAGCTACGTACGCCTACAGGTATATGCATGCAGTCTGGTTCTCACAGCCAAAGTCCTGAATACTTGGTAAGTTCATAGAGTATTAAAGGCAGACTCTATGGGCCTTTACGAAACCAGGCTTGAGGCTAGGCTTGGGACGTATTTCGTTACCGCCATTTGAAGCCCACAAATCAAACGAAGGGATTGGGCCACATGACGAAGCCGAAGAAAGGCTCCAGCTTCGCCATGTATCTCAAGCCCTTCATTCATTCAGGACACAAAATGGCGGTAGCGCAGTAATAAATCCAAGTTCAAGCCTCAAGCCTCATTTCGTACAGCCCCATCATGGTAAGATAAACGCGTAAGCTTCTCTAACAATGCTCGTCTGATTACAAGATGGAATTCCGAACATGGACATCATTAACTGGTCCTAATTACTACCGAGCCGTTACAGGGTCAACTCTCAGTGATTAGTGTATGTTCATTGATGGTAACCTATGGCTGGTACACGTGCCATATAGCTGCCATTTACAATGGACAATAATACGATAATGATAGCATTATAGCAATACGCACGTGATGCACGTATGTCTTTATATACTACTTATAGCAGCGCTTTCAGGGAACATATTTTCCTTTACTGGTTTCATGTGGACGAAGGATACCATTTACAAAGTTTAAGATGTAAAGATGGCATCATGGTAGAATATTGCCGATGGTATTATGTAACTTGGTCCGGATTTTCGTGGAAGTTTTCCAAATGCACATGGTGCTGTTCTGTAACGATAAATATCATTATGCGTGCATGGGTATTATAGGGAATTATAGCATTCTAATTGGAAGAATAGTCCATGTGAAACTCAAAGATTGACGCGCGAGTTTGTGCGACATTCAAACTTTTCATTGGTATATTTTTCGTCGGGGAGAATTTGAGAATTATTTAAATCAGGCTTGCCCTTCACCGACGTGTATCATCACTGCATGCTCAGGCTCAGTGATATGGAATTGAGTGCACTTGGCCGGTGGGATTCGAACCCAGGACCTCCTGCTTGCTACTGCAGATGTTAAAACCTTTACCGCACACGGCATAATTAATATTGCTACAAATTAGTACATGGGTGCTGACTTATAGAAATATTGATTTAATGACCAACTTCAGTTTTACACCACCAGTATCAACATCCAGATATACCCACAAACCATCCTACCATGAGCCCTTAGTGGTAATGCGAAGTGTCGTGTTTGCTAAGTAATATACACGCAATTAACGCTATGGACGTCCAATTTGTTCAAACGATTAAAAAAACAAGACGTTTTCATCATTATTCAAACAAAAACCACACAGCCCTAAACACTGCATTCAGATATTTGACTAGAGATAATGCTTTTAGCAAACAACTTAAAAAGTTTACAAGGAAGACACTTAAAAGCCAAGATACTCTTGTGTTTCGTTATAAAAAAAATCAGCACTCAGAACGGAGACTACCAGTACATAAATATCGTGAATGCAACGCATAAAAGAAGATTAAGTACTTAGCAAACACAGTTGGCACTCGTACGCCCTGAGTGTGGTATGATTGCATATTGTTCTATGCTAATAATATCATTATAAGTATTACTATCTGCTAAGCGTGTATAAAAGCTTACTGTGAAATATTTTCCCGCTAAACACCTTAGTGACATTCTAATTATTGGCATATTTCATAAAACTGCTTAACTCCACAAATCTGCTTAAGCACCAAATATATCTCAATCACTTTGCCAGTCAGAACCCAAGTAAGTATTATCATACTTAGCAAACAAAAAGCCGAATGCAAGTCAAAGCAATTAACTAAGCATGAGGAATTTGATTTGGTTTTAAACAAGAAAGACTTTACATGCTAAGTAAATCAAATGTGCTTATCTATGTAGTTGACCTTAGGTTACATGTTACAGTTAAAACAAATAACCAATATTCAAAGAAAATAATAATTTCTATACACCCAATGACATCCATGGTTTTCATATAATGCAGTATGTATATAATTGCTATTATTCATGTTATCTGATTAAGTTTTGAAGACTAATTTTTAATAATTCCTCTACAAACATAAAAAATTATATTAAATTCATTCCCATTGTAATACTTAAAAAATTCTACCTGTGAAAAATTTAAATTATCTTCCTTGGGACTTGAATTATTCCTGGAGACGAACTAACGTGATTTACCGTCCACGCCTCCACGGCCCTTGAAAAACCCTCGGCTGAAAATAATAATGACGCTGTGTTTACATACTAATGTAATTATGAAACATTGTTGATCTAGTTAAAAGTATTTAGCGTCCGATTTACCATTAGGCCTGTTTGACACCATTACCAAGACGAAAGTGCAGTCCGTGTTAATTTTATTTACACAAGCGGCAAATACTTTTGCAATGTTCAACTTCAACTTGTAGGGCAAATAAAGTCCGAGTGTTAGGCTTGTCGGCGCAGCGGAGTAACCCGATACGAGCGACTTCAGCCCGGGGACCCTCGTGTAGAAACGACCGCCTCAGTGAACCACGGAGATCCGCTCTTCGCGTTGGTACGAAACAATTATAACTGGACTCACGGCTGAATATTACATGTAGGAGACTTCCACTTGCTTTACCATTTTTAAAATATCATCTGTTTGTTTGAAAATGGTCGAGGGAACAGTTATCACCAATGTCGGCAAAAAAGGGAATTTTTTACATCAGATCGTGACTTTGAGCGGTGTTCTGTTATAAGCAGGTGAGATGTATGTTGTGTTATGTGGCGCCAGACGAAGGTAAATATTGAACATGATTTCAGGAATATTCAAGAGCAACTTATGCATGAGGAACATGAAAATGTTTAGGGATTAGGGATTGGAAATTATGTTCTCCGTACAATTTAAGCCATAGGTCTAAACATAAAGTGTAGTTTCCATCCATGTCTCGGTCATGATTCATCTAATATTGAGCATGTATGCTTTCGTTTTGCTTTTGTTTTTGTGTTCTTGTTTACTAATTGATTAGCCTTTTTCTTTCTGTTGTGCATTTCGATATTGAGTAAGCCCGAGTTTCCAAGCACAATTTTGATTGAAGTTTTGGAGGAGGCCAGTTTCTGTACGGGACCTTTTATGCTACTAGGTCACTGGTTCGAATCCCGCTCCAGTCAATTTTTCTTTCTTTACTTTTCGATGACTTCAACATTAACCAGTCAGTTTCCCTTGTGATTATTTGATGATATATCTTTTTTTATCTTCTTCAAATTGGACCAAAAAGTTCGTAAATCGTATGAATATCAAGAAAGATTTGAGGCTTTGCATGATTATGTGGATCGGTTTGCAGAAACACCATGTAAGAATCGTTCGTACTTTCGCACTTGTATTTCGTTCGCACTTCCTGTGAGGTCTCAACGTTTCGACTAGCCTGCTCTAGTCCTCACCAGGAGACCTGGTCTCAACGTTTCGACTAGCCTGCTCTAGTCCTCACCAGGAGACCTGTAAGGTCTCAACGTTTCGACTAGCCTGCTCTAGTCATCATCAGGAGACATCATCAACGTATGAATATCGTTGTCTAGATAAAGTTGTATCGGTGGTTTTGTTATGCATGAAGTCCCCATGGTTATATTGTGCACAAACCTCTCTCCATACATACAGTGTAGCAACCTTTAACTCATCGACGAAATACAAACTTTGTTATGACGGATTTCCCTGTCGGCTGACCTCGAGTCATTTCATCCCTTCTTTTCCTGTTGGATGAGACACGGCCTCCGATTCGCCCGTCACCAACACGTGGACCCTAACTCTTTCATTACGACGCCGTGGATTGGTTAACAGACGGTTCTTGGTCATGCGCCAGCAGCCAATCACACGGGAAGTGGGCGTGGTTAGGCGGTTGTATCGTTGCCATTGCAAACTTTCTCTATTCTTTGCAGTCTAAATAGACGAAACCTTATCAATACCCGTTAAGTGCCATAGGAGATGTCTGAAGGGTAAGACCAGCTTGCTTGAAGTTTCTCATCCGCTGCTAGTGAACTAGAACCACATATTGGCTTACATGCAGCATCAACTTAACACAAGAGTCATAACTAAAAATGGGCTTTCTGACTAGCACGGTCCCGTGTGTACGAAGCTTGGCACGCAATCTCCTATGAGCACACACGTAGCAGACTTACCGTAGTGCAAAGGTGAGGCGATACACAACGGAGCCACAAACTGGAATCTCAACGGTGTTGATCGTGGTCTTGTATCTGAAACTCCCAGCGTCGCACCAAACTCATTATTCATGCTGGAGTGCAGAATTTAAAAGCAACTCAGACCTCATACACGAATCTGAATGCTCAACAATTGCTCAAGTGTTGGATTACTTTACAACGAGCAATTTAATATGAGACCTTGATCATTTTCTACATCTCCAGCCTGGGTTATAACTGCGGCAGTCTGGTCTACCGATTACTTCGCAATTTCTACAGGAACAACTGATAACAAACGAAGAGAAATTCGATCTTTTTTCCTTCTTTGGACCAAGAACTACCTCGACCTGTGCTACAGAAGATCACTAGGAAAGTGTGACACAAAGACACCAAAAAGGTGTCCGTTTAATCACCAAGGAGACCCTACTCATCTTCAATTTGTCTCCAGGATTCCAGGAGAGGAGTTTTTTGTGTGGAGTTCGTGTTCTCATTTTGGAGTATTTTTCTTTTGAGGACTAAGCGCCCTAAAAATGAGCTGCCTGGACGTTATGTATCAGAGTGCATACCAGCCTTATCAACATTATCCATTCTACCAGCGTCATTTCACACAGGTAACGTACACTCTGTCTGTCTTTCCTCTGTTATTCACGATCCAACATTTATACCCTCAGTAATTTGAGTTCTTTTGACCGATTTTTTCCTAGAGCAGAAACTGAGTTTAATGATGACTGATAAATAGTAGGATTGACCCAAGTAATTCAAATGAGACGCAACAGGAAAACTCGATTACTCGTCATAAAATAATGGCACTTTGGCAGGAATTTATTTCGCTTGGAGTTAGAAGGGCCTGACGCGTTTCGATTCTATTTCTATCAGGATCTTCCTCAAAGGCTAAAAAGTAAAATATATTTCGTTTTTCCAAACGATATTTCAACGTTACTAATTTGTTGTTATTTAAGAAATATCTAAATTGCAACTAAACTGGCGGTTTAATTTGGAAGAAAATGAGGAAGAAATTGGCAGCATTGTACATCAAATGACGAACTTTCCTTGAAATGTCAGTCAAGACGTTCAACAGCCGGTACCAGATAATTGCTGACAATGTGGCAAGGTCAGTTACTGACACGGAGTATTTGCATCAAACTCTGACACGGTAACGCATAGGATAAAATGGTAGTTTTCGAATGAGTTTTTGATAAACAAAGAAAGGAGAGATTTGAAATTGTGCCGAATGTTTGTCACACGATTATTTCTATTTTTGTTTCTGATTCTAGACATAAGACTCGCACTTCGATAGATAAAGCATGCACAAGGAATGTTGTTTATTTATAATGATAGAGCCTACACATATCTTCGTAATGTGATTTGCATAAAGACATTTGTTGATGATTTATCTGCACATTTTTTTCTTGTTTTAGATTTAATATGTTTTCTTGCTGATCTGTTTTTGTTTTGTTCGTTTGTCCGTAAGCCATCTCTGTTTATATACTTCTGAACTGTTAATTAGGCCTAATGTGCAAAAGAAACGCATTTTGGGAGGGAGTTCTCAGTTTCGGTATAGCTTGTAAAATTCTGCCGAAGTGCAGTCGTTGAAGTTTTAAATTTCAGTTTTGTTGAAAGAAATTAACCTTTTTGGGCGTATCCGGGATTTTTACGTCCCTCCCCACTTCATGCCACGCCCAGTTCTGAACTGAAACGTCAGTATTCTGTCCTTTGTCGATTGCTGGGTTACATGGCAATGACTACAATAACCGATACTACCAAGTACCAGTTTCCGGACACGAATTCTGATACAAAGTGGCCAAATCAAAATTGGTACATTGTTCGGTTGTCTGCAGGCAGTGTCATTTCCATAATGGCACATTTTTTCCCCGCCCTTTTGAGTTTTGGTATGGTCAAAATTGTAACATGAATGTTATGCATGGCCTATCATTTGAAATCCATTTGGAAACAGTGTGGTATTCCATGTATCCAACAAACAAAGCACAATCAGTTATCTTAGGAATTCGGCTCTTTCGGTTCTTCCTCGAGCCAGGAACGTACAGTGCACGGAACCCGTATGCAAACACTTCCCCTGGAGAACTCGCACTACTTTATTGTACTTGTCGAATTCCACAAAAATATCTGAAATGGTTGGCGTTTGATTCGACAATCCTGCAATTCCAGGAAAACAAAAACATTTGCTAGACACCTCCCCTTATACATGCTACATCATGAATTCCCCCGTAGGGTGTGGGGTGGTTGTAGCAGTGTAGCCACTATAAGCCTTGGCAGTCATTGATTAGAACAAATTCTGCCATGGTACCTTAG
Source organism: Astropecten irregularis (assembly GCA_963971285.1). Classification (NCBI taxonomy): domain Eukaryota; kingdom Metazoa; phylum Echinodermata; class Asteroidea; order Paxillosida; family Astropectinidae; genus Astropecten; species Astropecten irregularis. The sequence goes on along the minus strand of OZ020249.1, from coordinate 21,295,254 downwards.
AATTTAGAAAGTCCACAATTTTAACAAAGTGGGTTTAAAAAAAGTGCTTTTTCTAAAATTTACACCGTAATTTAGACAGAATAAAAAAAAAAAAAAACTTGAAATTTCCATTCATTACAAAATTATCAAACACAACAAACGTGTTTCAATGATAGTAAACCTTGGTCATACTCAAAGAATGCTGAACTTTTTGAAGAATTCTTTTTAAATTTATAATAATTCTGAAAATAAATATGTAGAATATTGAAACAGTTCTTTATCTTGTCAAGAGTTTGTTCACACATGCGCTTTGCTTTGCTACAGTTATATTCCTCCGTTCACACGGTCGAACAAAACCAGCGAAGGGGTTGAATGGAATCTAAATCTGTCTTTCCCGCCTAATTTGAATGTGAATAGATCTATATCTGGTGACAGTTGGAGGTAGTACCTCCATGGTTGTACATTGATAGGATACCAAGCGTCAGTCAGTACCACATATTTAGTACATATCTCGTCCGTGGTCGGACTTGACAACATCTATGGCAGAAAGTCCAAACCGAAGTTTGTCTCCTTTTGCCGAAGACGTTGTGAGGGAGATTCTCAAGCTTGGCTGTGCTCTTTAATGGGGCAATATTGACATAACACGTGTGGAGTTTATACATTAGTTTTGTAGGACTTGGCCTACTCTCATCAACAGTAATGCCTAATACATGTGTGGTCTGGTGTGAAGCTCAGTCTTCATATATTGATATATGTGATGATCTACCCAGGATTTATGTAAGTGTCGAGATTTTATTTTCTGTTTCGTTACATGAAGAATAAATTGTGTTTTTTTTTCTCACTCAAGAAAACGTAGGAGGAATGCCATGCTGTGTACTTGTTTGTTGTGTACAGTAAATCTGAGTATGGTATTGTCATGATTGTTATTGTTAATTCATTCATAAATGTTTACCCTGACAAAATAATTGATATATGTCGATTTGTATGTTTACAATGCAAATGTAGAAGATGGCCATTATTCTACTGAATGTTCAGTGATTTTTTTTTTTTAATTTCGCAGAAATTCGGCCATTATAAGATGCAAGAGCCCCCCGATCATGACCCGAACAGCACCCCTCACACCCAGACTGCACCCCCAACAGCTACAGCAACGTCTCCAAGCTACCCATCATCCTTATATCCCCACCATCACCATCACCACAGCAACAACAGCAACCACAGCTCACCACCGGCCAACACCACCTCGCAACCCCAGCAACACAGCGTGAAAAAGGAGGACAAGTCGGCCGTGAATGACGCCGAGTCCACGGTAGAGGCTGAGTACATCAACTCGCGCTGCGTGCTGTTCACGTACTACACTGGCGAACTGAACAAAGTGGTGGATGAACATTTCAGTCGGGCCCTGAGTCAACCGAGCAGTTTCCCCTCTGATGGCCGGGTGGGAGTCGCCGCTGAAGACGGCGGTGGTGGACAGGATAAACAGGGTGGGGATAGAAGTCCGTGGAATAACAAGAACAGTGGTAAGTTGCCCATAAATACATGTCATTAAAGGTAGTATCATACTTTGGTAGCATACCGAAACAGAAATCTTCACAGATTTACCTATAACTTGCAGGGTATAAAGGTGGTGATGGTAGAAACATACCGTTAAAATTATTCCGCCTGAAATGCAGTATTTATCTAGGAAAGAGTAAAACCAATGACCAAAATCTTTTAAGATAAAAAATAAAAGAGAACAGAATTTAAAAAATTGTGGCCGTTTTTCACTGTTTCCTCAAAAAGTGGGCACCGTATGGGACTGAAATTTTCACAGATGACTGTTGTTGTATCTTCCTTGATATTTTTGCCCATGAAACTGTATTTCTTTACAAAAACCAAAGTATGATATTACATTTAACTCACGATTCTGACCGTCTACAACCCGGTATACTTATGCCTCAGTAAATCTTAGCCTGTCTTTCAAAGTCCTTTGTTCTTTGGAGTAGACAATGCTTGGCGTTATCATAATTCAGTAACGTCTTTCCTTACTTTTAGGCTCAAGCTTTTCTTCCATCCTTTCAAGTTCTTGTAAATTGTCCAGTTAATATTAAACGACGGGAATAATGCAGTATTAGATTTAGTTTTAAAGTGACCCTGATGGCCAGTCACTACAAATATATGGAGAAAATAATATGACCTATAAACGCACCGAGAAACATTTCGCAGTTTTTTGAGAACTCAAAATGTACGGTATCCTCACATAAACTTAGTACACAGTCAGCATAGTGCAAGAAGAATAGCCTCTTGACTTTGCTAAGCACCTGTTCCATGAAGTATATGTTTCCATAGATAAGACAACAGCATGTCTGAACATGAAGGATAAATTCCAAACGGAAAACCACAACCTCATCTTGATTTTCTTAATACATGTAGGCCTATAACAAAAAAAACTTTGTGATGCTTCATTGTGCATCTGAAAATTGTGTTCGTGTGATACAGCGTCAGAATTTGACTCATGTGTAGCATTGTCCTGCCCTATAAATCACACAGACTAGATCCAACGCAGTGCAATTGGCTACCAGTCATAACTCCTATCCAAGTTAAACCTAAATCCCTAGAATTATTCAAGGTTTCATCAGGCAAAAGGAATTAGCACCCCAAGTTGTACTTATATCGCCCGAAGGCTCATTACCCGTTCACTTTAATGGCGGTCTATCTCAATTATCTATCTCAATTCTTTCAATGTTTGTATCCACATAAAAAAAACTGCGCATAAAAAGGTTTGCTTGACAATCTCGTAAAATCTGTGATTATATTCCACAATCCGTGTTCTGCTAAAAGTTTCACGCATCGCTTCATTTGTAGACGGATAAAGAAAACAAAATCATCGCACATGTGTTAATTATCCCCCCAGATGAAGCCGAAATTCGGTTAGACAAATAAACTCACGGTTTCATCACGCGCTCCCTTTAAAGACTCCACCTCGCGTGCGGTCATGGTCAAGTTGCGATCTGCTGTCAGTTAAGTTCCGCATAGGAGCTGACCTGGTTTCTCCAACTTTCAATCAAATTGGGAAATATTGAATTTGACTTGTCACCGATGTCAAGAATGGTTCAACCTCCCCAGAACTGAGAACTCGGAATGTCAGCTAAATATGAAACATATGGCAGGCTTCAGTTAAGAAAAAAATGGAAGGAAAGAAAGTATATAGAAGAACAGTAACAATATTTAACTTTTTAATGCAATAAAGATTTACACAGGTCATGTATATAAAAAACATGCGTTTTTTTTCTTCAAAAATCTAAACAAATCGGAAATTGTGCGGTTGCACCTTCATTATATTTTTTATGTCCTCATAAAACGATGAAATAATACTTCTTTCTAGGAATCGTTTGTATTGTTATGGCATTGTGATCGTTTACCCTTAATTCTTTTTCTGAGAAAGTATTATTTGTCTGTTCATGCTCTATCATAACAAGTTGCATGTTTACTTTTCCCACCCACCCAATCAAGTTTCCTTTAGCATATACATGTACAAGCCAGGGGTCGATTTCACGAAGCCCTACGATCAATCGTAACTTGATTTACGAAGGATAACTCATCGTATGGGGACTATCCTACATATAGGGCTGCAATTGAATCACAAGTCCTACGATTGAATGACAGTATATAAGTTGCGATGAGTTTGGTGAAATCGACCCAATTCATAAAGGATAACATGAGAGGAAATGAGAGTAAACGACCAAACGATTCCTAGAAAGAAGTATTATTTCGGGCAAAATGTTATTTTATGAGAACATAATAAAGGTGCAACCGCACAATTTCCGATTGGTTTTCATTTTAGAAAAAAAAAAACAACACATAAAATGTCGTTCTAGTCTCCACCATGGAACAAGTCACATTTTACTCGCCAGGTGCGAAATTCGACAAGTTTGAAATTATTGTCAGAATTGCCAGATGAATACGGATGCAGGTCCATTGTCGCGCCTCATTACAAATTAAAACAAAGGAACAACCAACCTCTGTTAAAATCTGCCTGCTGTAGGAATCTTAAAAATACAACGTGCATACGTTTCGTGTCTGGTTAAATTTGATAATGGTTTTGGAGAAAATATTTGCATACATTTGCATAAATTTGCATACATCCGCGAACCATCTGCGTAAAATCTGCATAATTATGGATTTTCATAGTTGTCAGTTCTTATATCCTTGGTGGTGGGCTGACTAAAAGCACATCTGTCAATTTTATTGCTAAATATTATAATTTCTTCCTTGCCAGTGCTTCTAATGACATATTGATGTCATTGTTTGTCATGTGTCATGACGCCTTAGTATGCAAGCTACGGATACAATGGATATTTAATGATATACTGAGCGAGCACACGGTGCTATTACCTCATGTACCTCCTAATTCTAGAGCACGAACCATGTACCTCGGCAGCTTAACGGCCTAACTTCTCGATTGGCCCTTAGACCTGACCCAAACAGCTGCTTCTCGACCCTGTCTCCATCGCCAGTTGATGGCAAGTTCATATCTACTTGTAAACGGCAGTGAGCAGGTGCTGGTATGCCGTGTTATCCAGGGATGCGGTCAATGACGGTAGATAAACCCAACATCATTCGACAAGTGTAATCAGTTGAATCAGTTCCCAAATATAAATATTATGGATCGGAAAAGTAAAGCCTAACAATTAATTTGTATCCTATATCATGATGTTAAATGCTCCCTAAAATCGTACACACGTCTAAATTGCATTCTGTCGACTTAAAGGTATAATTCATGATTGGTAAAGGTCACAGAGCAGCACCTACACTTTGTCTGATCCAATATGTGCATGAAATGATAAACCTGTGTTAATTTGAGCTCAATCGGACATCTGAGTCCCGAGAAAATAGCGAAAACCCAACGTAATTTTTCTTATAAAACATAAAGAATGGTTTTGATCTTACCCCGATATCAAAACTGTTTTCGGTCTTTGTTTTACTATTTTCTGGATAAATACAGCATTTCAGGCGGAAATATTTTAGCGGTATGTTTCTACTAGCACCATCTTCATATCCTGCAAGTTATACGTAAATCTGTAAACATTTCTGTTTGGGTATGTTATACCAATCCTGTACTTACCTTTAAATCAATTATGTTGTTTTTTATTGTTTAATTAAACCGGTAATTACCACAGTGAGTTTACGTAGACATTGTTTAAGATCTCTGATCAAGAATGCTGGGTCTTTTGTCGTTGTTCCAGCAGCAATTATAGTCGAATTAAAAGTGCCGATTTCTGTTTCGGCAGCGGTATCCCAACTCGACCTTGGCGCCATGGCAAAGTCAAGGGGGGATTATTCTCAAGACGACACGGCCGACGATCAACGTTCTATAAAGTCGGCCGCGGTCTGACTTTGGCTTTAAATTTTATGACCGTAAATACTGCATATTCCCCATTGCATATCGTGGTTATACCATTTCACGTCTCGTTTTTGTGTGTAATATTACTCACGTGTACAGGTTTGACGTTACCTCAATTTCTACTGATAGTGGTAATAGGTCAATGCTAGTCCCTTGCTGTCATACGTATTCATCTATGTCGCGACATTTTTTTGCAAAACTCTTTTATCATTTTTTTTTATCGAAATCGATTCCGGCTGTGGAGACCCATGTTGATATTAATAGTTATACGGGTTTAAAATGCATCGCGTTGATAACTTTACTGGGAGAAGGGTTGGTTTGTATATATGGAGGTGTTAACTATTGCAAAGTGTGGAATAGGCCTACACTAAACTTATACCAGAATAATGTTTTTTTGTTCTTGATTTGAAGTTCAGGACAAAAGAGCGAATTTAACGTGAAATCTAGGTTCAGTTCCGTCCTTATACTTGTAAATGTGTTGGATTTCATCAGTAAAGTATGATAGGGAGGTTTTCTCCTGAAGATGGGCACCCCGTACTGATCGCAACGTCGAGTACTGAAACTTTCGGTTCTTTGCGAATCACCTCACTTCTCAAATTAGAACTCACGCGCGTGATGATGCATTCATAAAAATAGAAAGTTACTCCGAGGGTATGTCCTTTTTTAGAAACCTGAGATTATTAATCTGGATCTTTAAATGCAAGCCACAAACATTGCTACCATTATTTAAAAAAATAACATCTCGAAAACAGACAAAAGCAACGTGTACTTTGGTAGAATTTATTCGTTTAAAGGAAGTATCATACTTTGGTTTTTGTCAAAGAAATACAGATTCATGGGCAAAAATATCAAGACAGATACAGTAACAGTCATCTGTGAAATTTTCAGTCAAACACGTTGCCCACTTTTTGAGAAAACAGTGAAAAACAGCCATAGTATTTCTTATGTCTTTTCTCTTTTATTTTTGATCTTTTAAAAGATCAAAAATATTTTCGGTCGTTGTTTTACTAATTTCTGGATAAATACACCATTTCAGGCGGAACCATTTTAACGGTATGTTTTTGCCATCACCATCTTTATACCCTGTAAGTTATACGTAAATCTGTGAACATTTCTGTTTTGGTCTCTACCAAAGTATGATACTACCTTTAAATGCTCCAATATTTATGAAATTTGGTTTTTATGATTTTTTATGTCGAAGAAGGTTGTCGATACAGGGTTGTCCGCCCAGTTTAGCCTACAGTTATAGGCGAACAAAACGGTTCACTATATACCAGGACCATTATTTCACGACTAGCAAAAGTTCATTTTCGAAACTTGTTTTGGTTGTAAATTACCCCTGGTGTTTCATATGCTGACAAGAGTATAATATAATCCAACATCTTAACGCTTTGTTCACGATGCAAATTGCTGCACAATATTTTGGATCCCAAAGTGAAATCAACCACAAACTGTATACCTAGTGTGTATATGGGCCTATTTAGAAACCCCATGTTAAAAATAACCTTTTACTACTCGACCTCCTCGTGCGAGCAAGTGATGATGGTTTTCAAGTCCTACATTATTGAGCGGTTTGTGGCTTCAGCTCCAGCACGTGTAGTTTATATTAATGGAATGTTTACAACTAGCGAAAATAAACTTGCCCTAGAACCTCAGTTCTAACTTCTTGAAGGAAACAACGACGGCTGTCAATTAAAAATAATAGTTGACATTGATTGAAACGTTTAGGCTTATCTGTATAAGAGACGTTGAAAAGATGTGGTCTTTTTTTATCAGTTAGAAGTCAATTATAACCGAAATAATTTGCTGATTGAAAAGCAATTTCAGGGAAATTTTGGAATGAATTTTTTGAATTTTGAAAAGTTAGTTGTTGTGAATAATTAAATCGAGTCCTTTAAACTTACCGCAATTACAGCAAAACAAAAATGACAGTATCAACAACAAAATTGTTTAACTATACAGGATAGTAGTACATAAATTAAACCTCCTGATTCCCTGATCACTCTGTCCCCTTTGTTTTGACCCTCTCATGATATTACGTGTATCTTTGCTTGCATGTTCTTGTCCTCTTGTCATAGCAGTATAGATAAAGATCCTGCTAGAATCAAAACGTTAGGCCCCTAACTCCAAGCTTCGTTTTTATCACAACAAAGTTTATATTTATCACAAAGCGGCTCGCTTTTTACATGTTTTCGTTTTGTTGTACGAAATACTTCGCTTTAATACTTTGTATGGAAATCAAAAGAAAAGACTGATTTCAATATTCAGAGGCTAGAATGTGGACCAATATTAGTCCTTTTTCTGTAAAAAAAAGAAATAAGACTGTAACCAGTTGAACAAATTGATTTTTGATTATTTTCACACCATTGGATTGGTCGTGTTTATTTGGACACGTGAAACTGCTACCAAAGCATTGGATATGTCTTGCTCGTGATATTCGCTTATTCTTTTATTGTGGAGTGTTTGTTAACGGTCAGTGTTGACAGCGAAAGTGTGTGTGATACAAGCCGGCATGTGGGTGGCGTATGTCCGTGTAAATCTGTGCCGGAAAAATTGCGTTAACTGGAGCTTTAAGAAGTTTGTTTGACCAATCTTTCAGCAAAGTGAAGACTGAAATTTACATCTTATCTTTCATAAATTCGAATAATGCAAACCTTTCTTTTAAGGGTGGAGAGCAATAGGCCCAAATCGGTCCGCGGAGCTCATTAATATTTTGTATATTCTCAAAACCTTTTATTTTAAAGTGTCTGGTGAGCCCTACGTTTAATTGAAGTCTTGTTGACAAAATGGATGGAACCCGATCACCAGAGTTTGGACTTTGACATTTGAGCCGTTTGGGTGAAATCAGGCCCTAAATTCGCTCTATTTTTGCCATATGGTGGAGGGGTACACTTTGTAGTCTTGCACCGGTCAATTTGGCCGTTTTAGGGGTATTTTTCTTTGCATGGACTTTTCAGCCAAAGGTCATCGGAATTAACATACACAAAATTAAAAATAAAATGAAAATTGAAGATTTCATCTTTATTTTTCTGCATTGGTTGATTGCCTCATTGTATTTCATTCTTTTTTTAAAATTTGCCATTTTGCTTGATCTGCCCCCTCAGGATATCTTCCGATCTTGTTTGTTTAATTTTGTTTGTTTGTTTTTAATTATTGTCATTCTGTAGAGTCCTGAGACGGCTTTATCCTTCTCATGTAGTTTTGAAAAAGGAATACAGAAATTTGAAAATCCAATCGTTTATTATAGATTTTGGTTTTCAATTGTCCAATCCACAGAATCGATAGTTCCACCGATGTGTCAACGGAACCTCCCTGCATCCTTCTGGAACAGTAACTACTACAACCACACCAAGTACCACCACCATCACCATCACCACACCCATCATACCACCACAAGTAGCTGCCAGGGACCTACCTCAAACACCACACACCCTCCTCACCACGATGCCCTGTTCTCTGACCCTTACCCATCCAGCCTGCACCGGTCTGTTCACCAGCCTGACCCCTGGCATTACCCCTTCGCTAGTCAGAGCTCGTACAGTCATCGGTCCAGTATTCATGATCTGAGTTACGGCATGGCGTCAGGGAGTAGCGCGTTCAATCCCAGGTATAGCTCCTTGCTGATTCAGCCCTCTGTCAGACCGGGGAGGTTACCTACGATGCCCGGTCAGTGTGATTTCACCAAGGGTGGTGAGGGCTGGCACGGGAGCTACACTGCACACGGTCATACGCAGCAGTTATCATCAGACATAGCTCCATATGGCATGGAAACAGGTAGGCTACCTCAAGTTTTACTTTCCTAAACAATAAACCATTGTTTTGATGACATCACGCATTGTTTCCATGTTTGTGGGCTTTCCTGAGAAGCTTTTCAATCAGGCTGGTGTCACTGGTACAAAGCGTGACGTCATAACATGAATACATTTTTCCCATTACAAACTTTGCAACATTTAATTTCTACTTTCAAAAGTTTGCTGAGCATAACTTTTAAAAATGACTATAGTTCATTTGCCCCTTTGCATTGAATTCATGAATTGTCAAATGAACTTGAGTCTAGTAATGAAAAATTATATAATTTTAAGACCTTCAACTTCCTTCAATTTAAAGTGCTATCCTGTGCAAATTAATGTGACGTAATTTTTAACCCGGACATACAGTTCACTTCTGCAATGTGAAACGCGCGCGTTAATTGCGTCACTCTCTTCCAATTTTAGTCTGGCGCACTTTGAGTATCAGGTGTACAGGTGTATCAAGAGTACAGGTGCCATACCTGTCCAGTAAACCTATTTTGTCCATGGGATGAAGTCGTTCTGAGAAAAAAAGGTCGCCTTCAAGTGGAATGCCAGTCGAGTTTGCAGCATTGTTGAGCAGCTATAAACCGGCTATAGAATTTCTAGACAAGGCGTTTGGTATTCAGTGGGTGATCCTTGCTCGAGCGTGGGAAAGAATGCCGAAGTTACGCGGGGAATTTGACGGGACTACATAGCACGCGTTCCGCCTGCGTCACACTAGTCTTGCCTGGGCCAGTGTGGTAAGCTCCGTGTAACTACGGTCTTATAGCTTACTTCCCTTGGAATAACTTCATTCTTGAGGCTGTCTGCTTGAAGAGCTTTTTGCAGATGGATGTTAAGTGATAGAGCCATGTAGCAAAACAGAATGGTGACATTCGTGTTCATAAATTTGCCCTTTCGCCAGAATTTGATTGTTTTCTCAATCGATCCGACAAAACCAGTTGGTCATGTCGTTTATACATCCCATTTCTTTGTTCATTTCCTCAGTTTTCTACGAATACTTCCTATCTTCAACTGGAATTTTGAGTAAAACTTCGAGATTTTGCGCAACGGTTTCACATGTCGGCAAAATCGATCAAGTCCTCGCGCTGCAAATCTCTCTCTGTAATTCAGATTAAAAAACAAGTGTGGCTGTAAACTTTCAACGATCCCACCACAGCTATAGCTCAGATAAACAACTCGATATTACAGACGGGTTGAACTTGAGGCTACCTCTTTTAGAAAACACTGGCTCCAGCCGAGAGAGTAATAATTTTAACACCAGCTTGAATGATGAGGTAGAGCGGCACCAACCATCCCCAGCTTCCCTGCACGCACGCACGGCCGGCCGACCGGCGCAGCTCGGCGGAGAGACTCCGGAGTTCAATTTTTTGATGGCGTTTTAACGACGAGTGACTGGGGACAATTACCCTTGGTGTATGTCTGGTATTCAGGCAGATCCATCATGTGTGGCGTATATGGCCAATTTTGGCAGACGATTTGCAGCTCGATGGCGGTAATTGACAGGTTTCTCTCCGTCTGTTGCATACTCAATTTACTAGTGCTCAAGTTCACTCGATTGGTTCAGGACTCTTTTTGTTTTGCTTTCAGTCGCGATGTTACAAAGCCTCAAAATACGAAAATTGTCCCTTGTTTTCATTATAGCTTAATTCTTTCTTTAGAAACTAGCTGAAAATCGAGCACTTCCTTGGAAATTACAGACAATTTTCAAAATGGAGCTTTTGAATTATATTTAAGTATAATTAACCATACAAGTAATAAACTGTTCATTGGCCAAAAATTACCTGAAATATATAGAAAGCTTGGAGTTAGGATGGCCTGACGTTTCGATCCTAGCAGGATCTTTCTCAAAGGCTATAATAAACCATTTTAATTATGCGCGTTTACAGCTAAAAATTATCACACGAATATATTTTTTATTTTTTATTTTGTCGGACTAAAAACTTCATGAGAACAGCGGCGAGTTTAAACAAAAGGTTTTTGTAAAAAAATGCGACTACTTGTGTTGAAGTTAAATCTAGACCGTCGCATTGACCAAAAAAATAATGGGACATTTTCTTTGAATTTGGTCCACCTGGAAATTTGTTAACATTGAGGGCAACTAAAGCTAAATACACCTCGTACTAATAGCCGTTATGAACGGACAGTCAAAGCTACGATCGTCTGATATTTGGCGACCGGTCGGCGTCCACACAAGCACCGCTAATTTGAAACACTTCCCGGCGGCAGTTCCGTCGTCTTTGGCCGGTCTTCTACCTGTTAACGCGAAACCCAAGACGGCTCGCTTTACCCTTAAACGCGTAACCCGAGAAAGTTCGGTTTCTACTCGACGGTGTCACGAAACGAAGACAGAAATGGACACAACGATCCCTGATTGCCAATATGTCCCTCGTCTTCGCGGGAATTTTAATCCATCCCTGTGAAATTGTCCTTTTTTCTTGCTCAGTGGCAGGCTGGTTGGTTAGTTGGTTTCCCAAAGCAGCGATGGTTTAATATTAGCTCTCTTGGCGAGATACAGTAACCTTAACCCGCCGAGCTGTCTGGCTTTGGGTATTTTTGGGAGGTTCATTACTTAAATTGCTCCGATCATGAAGGGGGGGTCAGGAACTCAGTGCCGAAACCTTGAAGGCAATTGAGTGGTAATCTAGAGGCGGTTTGGAAGAAGACTCTGCGATGAAAGAAATATGAATTAGAGGACTCCGTCCTTCATGGAAGTGCTCGTAAATGTCTCTAATCGTGATAATGAGTTCTTGGTCGTTCACACTGATCAGTCCTCACTCGAGTAGTTGTTTTTTTATGGTGATGCCTTCTGGTCTGGTGTGTCAAACTCAAGATCTCTTGGATAATTCTAAAGATTTATGGTTCGGGGCCCAGCCATGGGAATTCTCAGGATTGTGTCCTTAAGCAAGATGCTTTGTGTTAATTTCCTCTCTCCACCCAAGGAGTAGACGGGTGACGTGTAAGGATTGGGCTATATAGCTGTGTTCGACTCACCGTCTTTCTGCAGACGGGATGTTTGAGTTTGTTGTTAGGATGCATGACAGGGGCGGATCTAGCTTTTTGCTGGGGGGGGGGGTGGTTTACCCGGAGTGAAATTTTGTAGCCAGGCATTGCGAGGGCGCGAAGGTGTGGAAGGGGTGTCCACACCCCCCCCCCCCCCCCGGCTATTTGGTCGGGAGCTTTTAAAATTTGGCATTTGATTTTTTTTTTTTTCTTTTAAATAATTTTTTTTTTTTTCTGATCCAAAGGGGGGGGGGGGGGGGGGGTGGGTTAAACCCCTTAACCCCCCAGTAGATCCGCCACTGCATGATGATTGTAGATGAGGGCACATAACTGTAGGAGCTTCCCTAACCACACTTACTTCATCAGATACGATAGGGAACAGCATCAACAACCTAGGGTCGATTTCATGAAGCCAACTCGAGTTACGAAGGATTACTCATCGTATCCAACGTAGGGCTGCAATGCATCATAAGTCCTACGATTGATAGTTACGATGAGTTCGGTGAAATCGACAAAAAATCATTGCGACAAAAACCTCTTGCCGTTTTTACCTTCAATTTTAGTCTCTATGCTCTCATTTTGAAATGTTATTTTATATCCGGTATTTGACCGACTAATGGCGACCGTGCATCGCCTCACGTAGAAGATCAGACCATTTGTCCCAGTGACCAGAAATAATGATATTTTGAAAGAAATCATGATTTTCTTCGATTTTTAGGTGTTCGGGTTCAAGCCGAACACCTATTGAAATTGTTCGAGTTTTTTTTTTCCATTTTTTTTCCTCCCAAACTTGTCAGCAGGACTTCTATATCACGGTTACAAGATATTGACTTGAAACTTGGTGGGAACTTCGGTCGTGATCCCAAGTTGTATTTAGAAGATTGACGTCATGATGACGTCATCGGGTATCAAATTACACGTGTTTTTAGGAAAAACTTTGGTGCCCCATAACTTCAGAACTACATGACCTACGATTTTGATATTGACATATGTTACTCAACACGTAAATCTCAACAATTAATATATTCAATGCTGTGTACAAATGACCTCCACTTCCGGTGTTACCGGAAGTTGAAGTTTGACTCAAAATAACTCGAAAACGGAAGGATTTGGGCAAAAAAAACTTCTATGGATCAAAGATAGAGAAGGTCTTGGGCTTTCAGAAAACATAAATGATGACGTCATACGGGCTATATAGCGCCCTCTACGGTTGATTAAAGATATACAGTGATTACGTAATCCGAAAGTGAACAATGAATTTCCACCAAATTTAGTATGTGTGAAGCTCTTTTGCATCTTGACATGTTCGTGAAGTTTCAAATCTGTGACGTCATTCAACCGGAAGTTATGCTCATTTAAAGGGAAAATTATGTAATTATTCAAATACTGTTTACTCAGTATTTACATGACGTACATCGGTGAAAATTGTAAAATATATACATCGTATGCATTCAATGACTTCTGTAAATGTTCAGTTAGCTGTGATGAACTGACCGGAAGTTATTGTCCAGCCAATGTTATGTATATTTAAAGGTGACACCATTTTCTATACTCTATCAGTCAGTGTACTAATACAGCAATCAGTATGATCAGTATTTTTGTTCAGTCACGCAGTTTTAGTGTACATGTATTTCGATATGCCATTACATCAGGGACGATTGATCAAAATACGTTCCAATATGTTCACATAACAGTTCCACTACGAAATAAGACCCCGAACACCTAGTGGTTGTTCCCACAACCACAATGTCTAGTTAAAATGCGTTTTTGTGAAAAAGTCCAATAAGTATATGGGTTAATTTACAAACACATCCGAACAGGGCAGAGATACGGAATGACTTTTAGGCAAGGACTCTTTGGCCGAAGTTCATTCATATTCCGTGACTGGACTGAAAACTATAAACGATTGAGTTTCTTTCTAAACAAAAGGCACACAGTCCCTTCAGGGCTTCCCATCCAGTATTTGTAAACTGATTACACATCTTCCGGTCTGATGGTTGGTTTTAAATCCTATAATTACTGAAATCAGAGTGAAAAGTAATTAATGACTTTGTGATAATTATGCGTCGGTTGGGCCAGCTGTTTAATGAGCTCAAAGCTCGTCCTGATTCTTCGGCTGATAAGTAAATCCATGTGCTGGCTTATCTTTCTTCGAGCCAGCTGCAAAGAGATGCTTCTTACCGGTTAGGGTGAGCATTGAAAAGAAGATGAAGTAGTGTTGCTCTAAGACCGGATGACCGTGATGGAGAATGATGTGCGGCTTATTAACCCCTGTTTGTTTTTAATCATCGCGGCCGCTTGATTTTGTAAAAGTTTGCGTAAACAGAAAAATCAACACCGGTAATGAGTACGGACTTGTGTCAAAATAACCGCTCAAAATTGACCCATTTCATTTCTATCGGTGAGAATAAGGATAGTCAAGATTGTGTTTATCATCAAATTTGAGAGGCTCATTCCTTTCAACTTTCGTTTTCTAATCATCTTATTCTGCTGTCAGAGTGTTGATTGTTCATCTCAATGCTTGGATAATTTTGTGGCATTGAAGTGGGTAGGCGGTAGGGATGGAGCTATCATACCGATGACAGCTCCGTGACGTCGGCGTGACTTCGCGGCGCGGTGCCGCTCTGCTCAGCGGGTTAGCCGGCCGAACACGCGGCGAGCTGCCATCTCCATACACGCTCCACCTGCTATGGGTTTTCAGCCAATTTTCACGGAGTCCTTGCTCTCGCAATAACGCTAATCCGGGTTATCGGGCAACAGCAGTTTTCGCAATTAGAAAAGGCGGACGACCTGAGTGTTAATGGAAAATGATTTCAAGTTGATAAACGCAGCTAAGATCTATGCACTTGTGAAAAGACGAACAATTCCAAAATCTCCCTAAGAGTGTTCTGTAGCATACAATAGACATAATGGAGATGAATGGATGAAACCAATCCCACTGACTTTTACGAAAAGGATTGGCCAATGGGCCACCACTTTTGACTTCAGTGAGGGCGCCCTTCTCGGATGACGTCACGACCAAAGTTCTATGACGTCATAATCTGCCTCCAATCACAGGAGTTGTCTTGGGTCTTTCTCAAAGCTGACCTCCTGCTCAGGCTCCGGTTTCGTCTCTGTCATCCATAATGCTGTAAATATAGGTTGTGGTTTTTCATTGAAGCTGAAGCTCTGTTTTCTTTTTCAAACCAGAGAAGTACTTCAGAACCGCAGCAAAATGTTTCTATTTTGATCCCCTTTATTTTAGAATGGATTCACGAAATGGAGCCGGAGCCGGAGCCTGAGACAGAGCCCGAGCCTCCGTTTCGAAAAGACTCCTGGCTTCGATCGTTTGTCCTCGGTCTTTCGATTATCAGTCCCGAGTCTGTCCACGATCCCAGACAAAGCCTCGGGGAGATTGCCCTGGAGCAATGATTAAGATGTTATCGCATCATCATTCGCGTTAAGTCTGCTCGTCATCTTCAAGACGAACAGCCGTCTCAACGTGTTTTAGGATGTGGAGAAAATCTGGGCTTGGGAAAATGAAAGAGGTATGCTGCAACTCCTGTAAGGGAATAGGAGGGGGGGGGGAGGGGGGGGGGGGGTCCGAACGAAAGATTTTCCCTTCACTTCTTAATTCGTTGCTAAAAGCTTATGGTTTTAGAAGATTGTACAACCTTGTATACTGTGTGAAAAACTTCAGAACGTCACAGCCATAGGTCTTCAATTTAAACCATCTTCACACATTGTAAAAAAAAATCAAGAAATCTTTACACAATATTGTAAATGCGAAATCATTTGTAGTAAGGCCATAAAAAAAATTGTTGTATTGGCGTAACGGAGGTTTGGAAAATAGGGTAGGGCGGGCGGATTTTTTTTTTTTATATTTAATTTTTCATGGGGTATTAAATGCTTTTTCCTCTGTATATCACAGTATTTGACGTGTCAAATAAAGACAAGAAATGACATACAACTTTAACCAGTCTGGTTTCCATCTTTTGCTCCTTTTAAGCTTTTAATCTGCATAGAAATTTTTTTTTTTTCCCCCGATTTGTATTTATTTCTTAATTTATTATTTGTTTTTTTGGTTTAAAATATTTACGGTCGGGGCATATTTTTGGGTCGGGCGGGTTACGCCAATACAACAATTTTTTTTTTATGGCCTAACTTCCAAACGCAAATTGCAATTCTCCTTTAAATTCTCATTACTGTGGATTTTGGTCGATTGGTGTAATTTTGCACGCCTAGTATTATCATTCTCCTTGATATTACACAGACGCCCAGACACAATGCCTGTAGGAAGACTTAAGGAGAATTTAGTTTTAATTTACTGAACACCACTGTATACTGCAGATGGCCACGGCTGAAGATTTCGTAAACATGACAGAATAATCATCAGAACTGAAATGATTCATTCAATATCTTGCATCAATTACAAATCAACTATTTGCTGACACCAGATGGCGCTATTTACGTGAGGTCACACAATGATTTCTACGGTCATCTAAATAATGTATATACATGTATATACAAAACTTGGAAGATATATAGCTTAGCTATCCCAGATAAGTTTACCCACATGTTTTTTTTGCACGCACCAGTTACAATACTAAATGCTGTACCACGGGTTCATCTACCGATCGCTTGGCCTGAAATATAGAATCACAAATTAGCGTGACGACCTATTGGAATATGTTATGTTTTTGTTTAGAAGGCAATTGCATTGCAAAATAATACGCATACTGAGCAACAAACACAGCCGAGCAGCATTGTTGAATTGTGGACGGTTAGAAGCCCTGCTAAATCATCAGCAGACTTTGACTGAATTATGTCAATAAAACAAAATTTTCTGTGGCTGCATCGCACCATTATTTTAAAGGTTTTACCACGCTGAAATATCTCAAAATATTCCCCAAATAGCCTATACCATCCAAAAAATGACTTTATAAAACAAAGTCGAGAGTTGTGAAATATGGAAAAATAATTTCTTTTATGTATAGGCCATAAGTTCTTCGTCCAGGAGTCGATCTCACGAAGCCCTACGATCGATCGTAACTCGAGTTACGAAGGATAATCCGTAATATCCTCCTTAGGGCAGCAGAGCATCATAAGTCCTTTACGATTGATAGTAAGCTACGATGAGTTTGGTAAAATCGACCCCAGGATGTTTTGATCCAACATGGATCTTGTATGCCTAGGAGGCAAGGTAATGATACTTGGTGCACGTGCAAGGGGTGAGCACAGCGAGCTATCATTCACCAGCACGACTGGTATGTACTTTCGGTTCGAGGAATTCCAGTGTAATTCGCAACTGCAACATGAATGAACTGCATGTTTCAATCATGAGGTGTTCCAATCATGTAGCATGGTTTATGTTGTACGATGTTCCAACCATTTCAACCTTTCCTGTAATGTCTTTGGCTGCATTCGAAGTACACTGGCTTCCAGACTAGAAGAACAATTACTTCATGTCATTTCAAAACTTCCCATTGAAGTCATAAGTTGTTGAGAATCTTGTTTTTGTGGGTATCAGACCAAAATCCCGTTATAGCCAACTTCATTACACATTAATAACAAACAGCGAAATTAACAAATTCCTTTTATATCCATCATAAATTTATGCACAAAACAACACACGCAAAAACAGGCATCTTTGAAAGTTTTAATCAATTTTCAAGATTGAATTTGTAAATTGGAATGCCAACTTAACATGGTTTAGTTAATAATGACCAACATTTAATGACTGCAGAACAAGAATACATTTGGCCTAATTTACCAGATAACAACATCCTGTCATATTAACAAACAACTATGATTTCCACGGCAATGCATTTCATCCTTTAATAATGTGAATTGTCCGCTGAATTTATCCTTGCTGGGCGTGCAGCATGCGGTGGTGGATCGGGGAGAAAAGACGCAAATTACGGCGGGCATGTCGCTCCAGTGTTCGCTCAATTAGTCCGTGTCTTTTAGCGTCTCCTTCGCACGCTCCGCGCACCTTTGATCCGTCAACGTTTTCTTCATCATCTCAGTCGCATGAGATGAGAGCTTTTCTCTTAAATCATAAGTAATGGTAATTACTTCTCCTTGCTCTCTGGGTTGGTGGCTGTGTTTGCAGGCAGAGGCGCACGTTGGTATCAGGACGGCAGACCAGAACCCTTAGACCGATGAAAGAAACATTTCAGACATCAGCCTCACTGATCATACGGCTGTTTCATTACTTGCTGCAGTGCTATCGCAAAAACTAGCCAAACTTTTAAACATTTACATTTAGTAGTGTTGATTACGCCATCCTTGCATTGGGAAAGGGTCGCGTTTGGACAAAATGAAGAAGTTCATTCTTTCAAAATTGTGTTGAGCGTAACAATTCGTCCAAATTAAATGTCATTATACATTCATTGAAATTGATCCAATCATGTAAATTTGGCAAATCGAATTATCTGTAATGATTTAAAAAATAATGTTTTCAGAAAAATTTGTCTGCAATAACTTTGACTTGTCTGGGGGCAAGGGGCTTGAGAAGTGTGATAACTCAAGAAGGACTACTAGACGTAAAACCAGTTTTTATTTGGCATATTTTGGTAGAGTTTCATTGGTTCCATGTGCTTATCAACTCGCACCTGTTTCAATGAACTGAAATCAAAATGTCAAATGTCAGAGTTGTATCTTGGCGTCTTCAGCCATTTAACGAGACTGTGGCGTTGCTGTGAGATCGTTGGCTCTTCAAGGACTCTGAAACCGTTTCAGTCTTTGTTCTTGCCCATTTTGTTCTGTAGGAAGTCTTTGTTTTAAAATACCCTTTGTGAATTTAGGGTTGTATTCAGTAGGTACGATACTTTTGGTGTTACCTCTAATACCTCAGAGATACCAACCATCCGTCTACACATTTTGGTTGATATTTTTTTACCAGGTTGGGTCACTTGTTCAGGATGTCTTATATCTTTCAGGGGATGTTCTCATCTTCCAATCTTAATTGTCTGTGGGTCTATTGTTTCCACGTTTTTGTTTTTAAAAATTGACTTGATCGGGATTCGAACCATTGACCTCCCGAATACCGGACAGGTGCTCTACCAACTGAGCTATGGCGGTGTCCCCAACAGGCAATTATCTTTGTTTGGCAGCAAGAAGCCATGAAAACACGCACATACCGCTATATACCAAGGATCATTTAAGATGCGCATGCAGCGTTAGCAATGCTGCAACCTGAGAAACAGTACATGGGGGATCACTCAAAGAAGATGTGACTTTTTAATCAATATAATCATCCTTTTTCTGTTGTGTTTTTGTCTTTCTGCAGCAACATCCACAGCTATGGAAGCTTCGGATACTAGCAAAGATCTCTACTGGTTCTAAGACGCCCATCTCAAGATGACTCCTAGATGCGGTGAGGACTCTCCTCCGTTGTGATGTGAGTCAAGGACGAACCGATAGGAACAATCAATGACCCGATGGCTTGGGATGACAAGCACCGCTGGGATATGGATTCACCGTGTAACTAGTGCGGTGTCTGTGTGTGCATTATGTGATCTTCTTTAAACAAGAAGGAATCTTCAAAGTGGCTGAAATTCTTCGTGGTTTTCATCTGTGCCGACTGGATCAAGTTTGAGGAGGTAAACATCAAAGTAGGTCCATCCTTGTTCAGGATTCAGATTATATTAATAGAACACTCATTTTAAAGTCAGTTGAATGGAATTATTCCTTATTGGTTGAAACTATTTTCCACCGCAGTGTGACCCAGTCTCAAGAATGGGTTGCATACCATAAGGCCTTTTCACACGACGCTTAACAAACTCTCAACCATGTGAAAGGACACCAATGCCTGAGAGTGACCGACGTCCCTGGTGAATCCTTGAGAGATTTTGACCGAGGTCCAGATTCGGACCCATGAGAGAATTTCTCAATGGTTGAGAGTGTTTTTTAGTGTCGTGTGAAAAGGCCTAGGAATAAGAATTAAAACACGTGATGAACGTTTTTTCCCCAGAACATAAGGGGCCCTCAAAGCTTCTCCAATGCACCCTAGCTCCCTGATTTCTAGCAAATCGAAAACAAACTTTACAGAATATTAATTGTCTGTTAACAAACAAATAAGGCATGGATTAAATGCTAAAATCTTTGGGTTCCATGAAGCATTTTAAGATAAGACTTTCATGCTACCATTCTGCGCATAATCTCCACATGTCAGACGACTTTGATATTTTGTTGTCTTGGTTTAAACTCCGCATCCCATTCGAACCGGGAATTTTTCGGATGCCATCGACATTTTGAGCGAATTATTATCCTTCTAACATCTGTGATGCTGAATAGCCTCACTGCAACTGCCAACCACGGACATCGAAAAACCCGGCAGACGTTTTATTTTGGACAACGTGCCTGAGAAATTGAATGATAAAAAACGTCTTATTGACGCAATTTGTGCTGGTCTGTTTAAGCAAGTTCTTTTCCATCGGTATAATGTCGGTAATTATTGGATACTTGAACAACCCATCACGGCATCTGCTTGTTTGTTTGTTGTTGGTTTGCTAAATTGGTTATCCAAGTTTGATGGACACATGGATTGGTACTGTGGACCTTTTTTCAAGTTCCCTGGGTCAATAAATTGATTAAATTATCCTCGCATGCAGGAAGCATTATTGCAATAAGAACGAGTGGAACCCAATTTAAGCAATGATGTAAACAGATACAAAACTTACAGATTATTGACTCGTGAGAAAAACTGTGATAAGGCAATGCTGCCGCAAACCGGTTACCAATGCAACCGAATAACCTATATAAATTGCAAAAATATGCAAACACATCTAGTTTGACGTTTTTCACGTGTTGGCCAACCAAAAGCTTTACAAACGAACTAATTAAAAACAAAAAAAAACAACGACAGTACTCCAAATTGAAAAAAAAAAACCCGGAAGAAACTATGTTGATTTATTTTATTGTTTTATACAATTGATTCAGTTTTTTTCGCTTCACTTATCGCAGAAAATGTAAAACCACACCACACTTATTAATCACTATAAACATGCTCATTATTTTTAACAGGAATGAAAAATTCAAATATTTCGGTAGTGTTCCCTTTATTGTTTTAGTTCAAACATATTTATTTGCCTCTTGCTGGCAGCGGACATTGAGACGGTGTCCTGACGGTTATTTAGTGATCTAAATTCTGCTACATGATTAAGGTGAAATAATTTTTGTGTCCAGTTACCCAAATTTTACCGTGATGGTTGTTTTTGTCAGGTTTACAGCAGTGATAAAGTTTCTTGAATGTTATTGCACAAGCGTGGTCCGTGAGTGAAAACCAAAAAATATTTGTCGGAATAAAAAACAAACGGACGCGCATTTGTAAAAATACAACTGAAAAAATCGAAATTATTGTCACATGGAAAATAACCATTGTCCCAGTTGTAGAATTTGCATTTTTCTCCAAGATGGTGTTTTTCTGATTATTTTCGTTTCTATTTCTTTTTAAAAATATGACATCTTATTATATTTATTATGTCCCGGATTCAAGTTGTAATCTATTTAATGTACAAAAATCTAAATCAGTCATCGACAAAATGTCAAGTATTTATTTGTTATGATAAAATTATTATATAGTATTTAAGACAGATATTGAATGCGGCTGTGTATCGGCTGATTCTGCTTTGAAAAAGCAGATAATGTTAATTAAGAAAAATCGCTATTTAAATTAATCATAAAGGCATAATTTGGCCACGTGGCAGAGTATATTCGCTAGTTGGTCACACGGGATGATATTTGTACAATTTGGATTTTTTCCCCTGGGATCAGCGGTCCTTTCAGTCAATGTGAAATCAATGTTTTGTCATAATATCTCTATTTTGTTTTGTATTTTTTTTGCCTGTTTGCATTGTTATCATAATGTGGTCTGGTTGGGGGCGAATGAGTGGAAAGTCGCCCCAGGTGGATACCCTGTCTGTGCAGCTGTTTTGAGGTAACATTGTGCGGACTTTTGGGCGATTAACTTTCATACTTCCTACAAATGGCGAAATGCGAAGCGAAATGTGACTTGGTGAATTCACAACGAACACTTAGTACTAAGTACTAAAATGAGCAGAGCACTTCTACTCGTTCGGTGAATGTCCATTTGTAGGCATATTGCTCTTCGTATTGCAGCTCCTAGGAAGTTGAAACCAGTTATTCTAACAGTTAATAACTGTCATTGAAAAGTGAACAAAGAAAAATTGACTGGAGCGGGATTCGAACCGGCGACCTCCTGAACTTATGGATAAGTTAATAACTGTGACTTTTCTGTTTTTGAAAGCTAAGGCAGTTCGGATATATCCACCGCATTGCTTTAGCTTTCACAAACAGTGAGAGAAGATTGCTCAAAATGCTGCATTTTGTTGGAAACCTGGGACAGTAGATATGAATAGTGAACAGACTTTCACACTCTTTGCAACCATCAGACCAAACATGTTCCCTGTTTAAATCATGGCTTATAAGGACTTTTATGATGTGTTGCATGCACAAGCTCACTGTATGCGAATTTGTATTGAATGTTATGAGGGGAGATTTCTCATGACTAAAATCTCGATGTTAATGTTGTTCATAACAAAGTGGCATAATTGTGAAAATGTTTCGCATTCGTAAATAATAACATGTCGTACTGGAGAAAAGGCCAAAATATGAGTTATGGATCATTCTTTTGAAGAGTATTTTGAGTCTTAAATAATGATTTTCTTACACTGTGTGGGTTTAGGTTTATTCAATCAACAAAACAACTAGGATTTAACACAAGATTCAGGGCAAGATTCTGTATTGCTAAAAGTACGAGACATCTAGTCAGTTGAAGTAACAAACTAGATCTGAAACAAGTGCAACTCATTTGTCATATTTTTACACATCTAACCATGATTTTGTCTGCTCCAAGTGTTGTTTAAAAGTGAGCATCTGCACCAGTCTCCTCGTGTGCACAGACCTATAGAGTCTGCAGTATAACACATTTTTATGACTGATTTAATATTGCTCGTTAAGTTTTATATTCGTCTATTTTGTTAGCCGGCTTGGCACCTTGAAGTACGTCCATAGTGTGAATGGCCGTCATGCGCCGTGCGCTCCGCGCCCACAGGCATGCGTGACGCGCGGCGTTGCAGAGCCTTGTGTTATTCCATGTCATTTAATGGACTCCGTAGGGACTTATTCTGATTGATAAACCACACATTCAATGCAGCGTTTGTTATTGTTTATGGCCAAACTGCCTTGTTTTCATTTCGCAAGTCTGTACAATCTAAGTGCAATTAGCGGCAGGGATATTTAAGGGACGTTGTGTAAAACGTCTTGTAAGGTTAATATCTTGTTCCATTTTTGATGTGCACATTCTATTTCTTGGTACTGGAAATTTGTGAGAGACTTCTCTGGTCTCGTATGTGCCTCTACAACAAGTTAAAGTTTTTTGGCCAAAATTTGACCTTTTCTAAAATGGTTCACAAATGCGTCCTAAAGAATGATAGAAGAATGATTTTGGCAAAAAATTGACAAAATGGCAAGGGGTACGTACCCCTTGCCATTTTGGAAATTTTTGGCCAAAATTGAACCTCTTCTAAAATGGTTCCGAAATGCGTCCTAAAGAATGATAGACATGTTGGAATGATTTTTTTATGCATTTTAAAAGTATTTTCTTCATAAGGTGAATTTTGAGGTGAAAATTGTAATTTTTTGCTCAATTATGCCGAAATATTACATCATATTTCCTGACACGGCTTTTTTCTGGCACTGAGAGTTTGCGAGTGACTTCTATGGACTCCTATGTGTCTCTACAACAAGTTAAAACCAAATCCAAAAATTGCCAATTTTGGCCAAACATTGAAAAAATGGCAAGGGTTCAATTTTTGGCCAAAATTTGAACTTTTCTAAAATGATAGACATGTTGGAATGATTTTTTTTATGCATTTCAGAGTATTTTTCTTCAAAATGCAGGTGAATTTTGAGGTGAAAAGTGGCATTTTCGGCTCAATTATGCCGACATTTTACATCATATTTCCTGAAACGGTTTTCTGCTGGCGCTGAAAGTTTGTGAGTGACTTCTATGGAGTCTCTACAACAAGTTAAAACCAAATCCAAAATTTGCCAATTTTGGCCAAAAATTGAAAAATTTTGGCCAAAATTTGACCTTTTCTAAAATGGTTTAGAAATGCGTCCTAAAGAATGATAGACATGTTGAAATGATTTTTATGCATTTTAAAGGTATTTTCTTCACAATACAGGTGGATTCTGGGGTGAAAAGTGACATTATTGGCTCAATTATGCCAAAATATTAAGTCATATTTCCCGAAACGGCCATTTTCTGGTGCAGACGGTTAGTGAGCGATTTTTATGGACTCCTATGTGTCTCTACAACAAGTTAAAAACCAAATAAAAAATTTGCCAATTTTGGCCAAAAATGGAAAAAATTGCAAGGGGTACCCCTTGCCATTTTTTTCAATTTTTTGCCAAAATTTGACCTTTTTCTAAAATGCTTCATAAGTATTTTCTTCATTATGCAGGTGAATTTTGGGGTGAAAAGTGGCATTTTGGGCTCAATTGTGCTGAAATATAACGTCATATTTCATGTAACTGCCATTTTCTGACGCTGAAAGTTTGTTAGTGACTTCTATGGACTCCTCTGTGTCTCTACAACAAGTTAAAACCAAATGAAAAATTTGCCAATTTTGGCCAAAAATTTAAAAAATGGCAAGGGGTACCCCTTGCCATTTCTTCCATTTTTGGCCAAAATTTGACGTTTTCTCAAATGCTTCAGAAATATATCCTGAAGTACAATGGACATGTTGGAATAAATTTCATGCATTTTAACAGTATTTTCTTCTTAATAAAGGAGACTTTTGAGGTGAAAATGGCATTTGGGGATAAATTGAGTACATTCTTACAACGTCAATTCAGAAAACTGTACCACAGATACTTAAATTACTCATTCTGACTGTGACATCAATTAATGCACTATTTTAATTACACCAAATCTTGAAAACAATTAAGTTGTTGTAATTGACTTCTGTGCAAAGTAACGTCTGTAGCAAGACAAGTACAAGTCCATCTTAAGACTGACGACAACTGTTTCAATACTGTACAATTCTCCGGACAAAACTAACTAAATCTGGTTATTAAATGATGGTTGATAAAAATATACCATAATTGATGATTTAATATAATTTCTGTTAGCTAAAGTGGCTCTCCAAATAGTTTGTATCGGTCTGTGTCTATTAAAAACAACAACAAGGGTGTTAAGCTGCAATTAATGATCTCAAGGTAAGGTATAATAAGGTTCTTTACATCTAAAACTGCTTATGAGGAAGAAAGTTTCCATTTAGGAAACAAACAAAATTTCTAAAGACCTTTGGCTCGATTCTGCATTGCCTTAGGCCGTGACTACAAAACATACAGACCTCCCCAAACCATTTCAGTTGTAATCTTGAAAACAAAATACATAGAAATGAAATCAGTAATCTTTCTAGTTTCTGGACAAGCTTAAATAACAACTACATCACTCTACGGTTCAAGCCCTGTATGTTTCTCACAAATGCAGAAACAGTAATCTGGATACAAATAACCATTCTCTTGAATAGTGTCTCGTGTAAGTTCCCTTGAAAATACACCAACACACACACATAGAGCCTGTTTGTTTAACTCAGGGATCCCAAATCTTCGGATCATCCCTTAATGAATGCCTATGATGACTGCACATACTCAGTTTTGTACCTGTGCCGGGTCTCAAAAACAAATTTAGTCTATAACATACCTCAAGGACTTATTAATTATTACACAAATAAAATGTTAATTATTCATTATGTCATCATAAAATATTATGATTTCTGAAATAAAATTTCAATCGGTTTGTGTTTTAAGTACATGCACAGATAAGTCTTAATATTAATTATGTTATAATCTTTTTAAATTTTAGAATTAAAATCCTGTACCAAAAAAACAAATAATTTTCACTGATATATGGGTTAATTATGAATATTCATTTTAGTAGATATCTCAATTCTGCGAAACACTCAAGAGTTCCTCAATAAATAATTTCTCACCTAAAGATATCAAATTATTTGTTTAGTGCAAGTAAGCCTATCCCAGAATCTATGGAACAATTCCGAAAATCATATAAGCAGCAAGGTAGTGTCTAACAGAGTCATGATGTCGTATCTCAAAATCATGTGACGTCAAAGAATTAAAGTATTAATGTTCCCGCAAACTGAAGACTGTACGAAAAATCATTTAAATTTATGCAAAATTATGTAAATTACATCATAGTCAAGAAACAATCTTGTTGCATTGGCACAATTAAATCCTCTCTCAACCAAATTGTCCACAAATTCCTCCCAAAAGATACAAAAAAAGGAGTAGGACTAAATCTGTAAAATTAAGAATTAAACCTTGAAAATAAATAAATTGAAATCACCTAATGATCTTAAAGCTAAATTAACGATTCAAATTGAGTTTTGAAAAGATTTGCATTAAAAAAAAATCATCAGAAATCTTCTTCAGAGCACCAACATAAAATTGTATAACTTACTCCTCGACAAAATTGAACGCATCACAACTTGTGTACAATATATGAATCATCTGCAAAGTAGAGATTTGATACACCAATATTGTAAGTGCATAAAATATCTGAATTTTGAGTTTTGGTGAGTTTTGCCTTAAAGACAAGGAGAAAAAATGATTAGTTCACTTCACCAAGATGTATTACAATCATCCATCACACAAACATAATATGAAAATATAACATACTGTAGCATTATTGCACCTTTAAGTATGGTATACAAAAAATAAACAAGAACTACATTTCTTCAAGTATCGAGTTCAGTCCTTCATATGAACATGCCGTGGGGAAAGGTCAGGGGCCAATTTCATGCTTAGCACAAAAAAATTTGCTAACCATGACATTTCTGTCTTAATAAAAAATAGGATTAACAACCAAATTTCCATTTGATGTTCATGGTCAGCGAACAACAGCTGAAGAACAATCACAAGTGATACACAACACACGGAGATCTGGTTGTTATAATCCTGTTATTATTCAGACAGAAACGTCATGGTTAGCAAATTTTGGTGCTAAGCAGGACCGTGAAATTGGCCCCTGGTTATAAGCCAGAGATTCATACAATGGTAGCAAACGCGTGCATGGCGAGATGTTTTGGGATTTGAAAATGCGGTGTCCAAAATAGCTGCAAAAGGGATAAGCAAAAGACACACTTCTTTGCGTTTTTAGAAGAGGGGCTAAAGCTGGACAATTACCGCACTCTAGACTCAATCATCGAAATTATACGGCACACCTGACATGCTCTCTGTAAACTTGAAAAACATGATGTCATTCTATCTCATATTCTGATGATCCAGAAATACTTCTGAAGTTATTTTTGACCAAAATGACCAGAATGAGGGACAGCAAATGTTAGTAACTGTCATTTTTTAGAAACATCTTTCCATGCACGTCACAAAAACACTGAACAGCATGAATTTCAGCAATATACAGATGGGATGCAAGTACATGTATTTGATTGACTGTATGTACATGCAGGCAGAACCAGTGCCGTAGAATGGGCAGAAAGTATGCAGAAGGTCCCATAGTTGGATACAAAATGGCCGATTATTCATCAGTACACAACACACAGAATCAGCAGCAAGCTTAATGTAATAATTTGAAACCTCGGGTTGATGAAATCAACTCATCGTAACTTACTATCAATTGTAGGACGTATGATGCATTGCAGCCCTACGTAGGACACGATGGGTTATCCTTCATAACTTGAGTTACGATAGATCGTAGGCTTCTTGAAATCAACCCTAGGACACATAAGTAGCAGCCATTTTGTATCCAGAACCTGGAGTTGTCACTACTCTTTCTAAGAAAGGGCCTCGTATCCCAGAATGCTTCGGGAGGCGGAAAGATTCAATGATGATCCCAAATGGCTCAGATTATCCACACTTAACTTGAGAAGGCCTTTGCTAAATCTACGCTTAGACCACGCATGCGGAATGATCATGAATGAAATGTATAAGATTCTTATCTACAAACATGGGAAGATAGTTTGTAAGGGCGCCCTCTTGTGGCAGAAAATAGTTATCTAGCTAACAGGAGCTAGAAGACTATGAGCAGGAGGATGCGGTTTACGAAGCTGGTTTATATATACAACATGGTCAACTTTAAAGGTATGTCTTAGAAAATTGTAAGGGCCCCTCTTCATTGCTATGCCTGGCTTGATGGCTCCGCCCCAAAATTACAATTATGCTGTATGCATGACGGGTAAGTTATGAATATATTAATTTTGAGGAATAATTTATCAGTCTGCACCAAATAACTCCTCACCGCTTCCGGCAGATTGAGCGCTCTGTACTGCATTGGTGCTCATGCGTCCCACAGACATCAGTTTCATCTCGTTCCCTGGTTCAGTAGAAGGCGCTGCTGCTGCTGAGTTGTCCCCCTGTAGCATCGACGCAGCCGACGACGGCTCCGACGACTGACTAGACGTGGAATGACGAGCTTCACGTTGTGTCTTCCGAACCCCGCTAGCAGCAGGCCTTGCAGGGGATGGCGTTGCTTGATTACTACTGGACTTGATCACGGTCTTGACGGCAGGGGAATGACTAGCTGCTCCAGGAGGCTGGGCAGAAGTAGAGGGACTATTAGCATGTAGAGGAGTGGCTGCATTACTGGTTGCTTGAGATCTTAACGGGCTGTCTTCACTAGGCTGTTGGTAGCTCAGTAAGTCTTCCTCGCTTTCATCATACACTGGATAGCTAAACAGAAAATCAGAAAACCACAATGATTTGATAGTTTGAAGACTTGGCTCTTATTAGTATTATTTTCAGTTTCAATAAGGCTTTCTTTCGTGGAGCAGCGATACTTGGTGACTGACAGAATTTAGTGAAGATGAACTAAGAAAGATATCACGGATGCTGCTCTAGGATCACTGGACTGCAAACTCCTGAATCAATCTGAAGGGCAGATGCTTGCTCCTCACCACACCCAATGACCATGCCCGGACCACACCCCTGACCTTGCCTCTAACCACACCTTAATAAACACCCCTTGATTATACTACAGCCAGCCCTTTTTGTATGCCCCACACCATGGCCAACATGACCATGCACGAATCATGCCCTCTGACCAAGCCTTCAGACAATAACTTCACACCATATCTTCAGACCACACCCAATGACCACACCCTGTGACAGCACTCACCTGTAGCCATTCTCATCAATGATCTCATCGTTGTCATCATCACTGTCAGAGTCTGGAGCAACAAACTGCACCTCCATGGTTATCTCTCCGTTCTAAGAGAAAAAAAAAAAAAAAAAACAGAATAAGAAAGCTCAGGATATACGGCGCCACCAAGAGTTTGCAAAGCGTTGGCCAAAAAACAGGCCAATCACAATGCGCGGAATCTGCCAACCCTTTCCAGATGCGCATTGGGTTGCCAAATTGTGTGCATTATGATTGGCCAACGCTTTGAAAACTCTTTGTGGCACATTATTTGGAATTGCCCGAATTCTCCAGATACTTTGTAGCATTCATGATAAACAGCATCCCAGAATCAGCTATGGAAAGTCAACAGCGTCTGGTTTGATGATTCAGATCAAGATCTCGATCAGTTACTCCATCCAACAGGTTGGTTCTGGTGAGAGACACCAATGCTGGGAGCACTGATCAGGACCTGTGATACAAACAGGCTCTGGAAGTTGCCAACCTGTCCAGGGGTCGATTCCACCAAACTCATCGTAACTTACTATCAATCGTAGGACTTATGACGCATTGCAGTCCTACGTAGGACACATTGGGTTATCCTTCGTAACTCTAGTTACGATCGATCGTAGGGCTTCGTGAAATCAACCCCAAGTTTGGTACTCAAACTAGTCAAAGGCAACGTCCTGGTGACTTGGAATATTTTTTCTCAAGGTGTGCCATATGCACGTTTTCTCATCCAATGTTTTGATACGCTGTGTGTACGTTAAAACTGCCCATTAAAAAGACACAACCCTTTCCAACGGACACGCACATATGGAAAGGGTGGCTTGTTTTTTTATAATGATTTTATTTTGCGATGCAATGCACACGCAACGTATATGCAGCAGATTTTTGCATATGGAAAGGAACCTTAAGATGCAAGATCTGACAGTCGATACCAGTCATGAGAGAATGTCCGCAGCTTATGTCATGCTTGGCTTATGAGGCCAGTGCTTCTTAAAGAGAAAGATCTAAGGGCATTTATGAAACGGCGGATTAGGCTCAGGCTCCAGCTCTGTCATCAACATACCAAAAATATAGGTTGTGGTTTTTCATTGAAACTGAAGTTGTATTTTCCTTTTCACACCAGAGAAACTACTTCAGAACCACAGCCAAAAGCCTCTATTTTGATAGCCATTATTTCAGAATGGATTCACGATATGGAGCCGGAGCCTGAGACGGAGCCTGAGCCTCCGTTTCGTAAACGCCCTAAGAGTCAGTACCTGTTGTGAGAGGATGTCCACAGCTTGAGTGTGCTTAGCATCACGTAAGTTGATTCCGTTGACTGATAGGATGGCATCACCTACGTACAGACCCTGGCATCTATCAGCTGGTAGTCCTTCGTGGATCTCAGATATCAGGATAGGTACTCCATGCTCCTTGCCTCCCTAGCAAGATGCAAGAAAAAAAACCACCTGTACTTAATCCTAACTTCTATGCTTACCAAGACAAGTGATGCTTACTGCACATTAGCACAGTCTCCACAGGAGGACTTAAGTTTAACCCTAAGGACTTAACCCTAACCCTTTACATTAATCACTACACAAGACAAGTGCTGCTTACCACAAACTACCACAGTCTCCACAGGAGGACTGGAGCATAAACCACGTATTAACACACAAACCACATGGTGGTATATTGTGGTATTCAGGATACCACCCTTTACAGGAAAAAACATGTGAGGTAAGTATGTGGGTATTAAGGGTATGAGAATGCAATTCTATCATACAATATCTGAAAAGGGAAGGTATTTTCTTGCACCCATTTTATTTTACATTTTATTTTTTTATTTCTTCTCCATGTTCTCTCCATGGTTCATTCTCACCATAAAATGATTTTGTTTTGCTATTTTCACAATCTATCAAAATTAATTGATAGTGAAGCTAGTGATGTCACTGTTAATTGGAAATAAACGCAAATGAATGCTCATACAGAAGTTAGATGAGATTTCTGGCTTTTCATGGGTGGAGATAGCATGGCAGGGATGGCTTTCAGTGATGCCATGTAGATAACTCTTTTGTGAGTTTATGTGGTTCTGAGGAGAACCAATTGGACTCAACGTTTCAGAGCTGTCATCAGGAGAGACTGTAGGCTAGAGATTCCAGCGAAGAAGTCTCCTTATAAAGGATCCTGGATACAGTGAGGCTAGATCTGTCAACCTTAACACACCCAGGATCCTTGTAACCACACCCCACCGCTGGAACCTCTGCAGTCTCTCCTAACAACGGATAGGGTCTACTTTTCCAAAAAGTTGAGTCCAATCAGTCCTCCTCAGAACCACATATACTCACCAAGGAGTTAATATACAGAGTGTCACCGCAAACCATCCCTGTCTGTTTATCAGAATTGTTCTTGTCTTACCGTGATGGACATGCCTAAGCCCTCGTCTTCTTCTTTGACGATCAGAACTGATCGCATCTCACCGACACCTCGATGGCTAATGGCATCATCCTGTCACATAGTAAAAAGAAGGAGTGAGATTTTCAGTGGTGTGAGTTTGCAGAAGAAGAATTGTTCATGAGTACGATTCCTGAAGTGATCCTGAGGTTTACAGGCTCAATGTGTCGGCCGCTGTGAGAGGGCCTTGTGGAAATACAGAAGTTTGTTTAAGCACAGAGACATACTGCTTGAAAACTACAATCTGACAGCTGAAAGGCCGTGTCAAACAAGCATTTTTTTTGCAAGCAACTTGGAAGCAACCCGCTTATGAAGGAAAAAATTCAGTAGCAACCCGCTTATGATGGAAAAAATTCAGTAGCACGAAAGTCCTTTTCCTGACAGTTCCTCACTATTTCCCCCAAAAATTCTATGAACAATAAAGATGAACAAAGAAAAATTGACTGGAGTGCGATGTAAACCAGCGACCACCGGAATACAGTACCGGCACTCTACTAACTGAGCTATCCAGCCCTAATGTTGGTGGTGTCCCTAATAGTGAATTATCTTTGTTCGTTGTCATCAGAGGGTGTGATCATTGGGTGTGGTCATATGGTGTGGTCTGGAGGCGTAGTCAGAGGAAACAGGGCATGGTCAAGATGCCATGAAACCACTCACATACCACTATATCCAAAGGATCATTGAAGATACACGCAGCATTAGCGTTGCTTCATCGAGTGCAACCTGAGAAACAGTACATGGGGGATCACTCAGAGAGGATGCGACCTTTTAAATTACTTCAGAGCGTGATCTAAATCCGTCCCTCACGTGAGGGATGGACATCAGTGCATTAATTGCTTCGCCAAAGATTTCTTGAATACTTATTGTCAGTAAAAAACATGTGAATGTTTAGCCCTGACACCAGTGCAAGTTAGCCACATGCCATTTTCAATTTTGTTTTAAGAAGGTTTTAGGGCGTGAGGGACGGACATCAATAAAAATGACTACCTTCACCTGACTCTACAGATTTTTTTTTATTATTAAAACTTGGAAACATTTTCAACTTTGGTTAATTAAATAATGTAAGAAATTTCTTTTAGATTAGAAAAACATTATCCTTTCTTAGTGAAAAGAAGTTATTTTTGAGGATGTTGAAGGAAATTTATTTTATGTTTTTGAGTGTTACCTAATTTTGGATCATGCTCTTCAGTCAGTTTCTTTTGGGGTTATTTGATGAAAAATTAAAGAACAGATTGCCTATAGATTGCCTCATGTCTTACAGGCCGAGGGTGTCTGAAATGATGTAGGCCTAATGTTTGGTTCTTACATGTCCTGGTGGTTGAGGCAGTCGATGTCTGAAGCCCTGTCTACCCCGGCAAGCTCTGATGACGGTCTTGTGTCTGTGAAGATGAATCTCAGCCTCTAGCTGGTTCCAGAGTTTGTCATGTTCCGGTCCTCGAAGGTCCCTCCCAAGGAGTTGAATTTGCTGGATTCTGAGCAGAGAAAACAAAACAAACACATCCAAGATTTGAGACTTTGTATGGTGGAAATCATTATCAGATCAGTTGATGGTAACGTGGTGTAAAGGAACTATTAAAAAATGGTTCTGGTAGAGAACCAGAGGTCTACTCCAAGAACACACATTGAGTAGAACCATTTTCATTGCCAGAATTTACTTATTATGAAGCGTAGCAAACGGAGCTCTCGCACCTCATGGCCGGGGTCCAGGAGACAATACATGCTAGCTAAAATGCAAGTCCGTACAGTGTACGTACATGTATGCACAATTGCACATCCAAATATTGAGCAGACCTCTGGTTCTACATGTATGTGAGAACCACTGTATCTCCTTAGAGATTCCCTACATGGTGTTACTGCAATGTTAAACCAGTCCAAACACCTCCAGTCATGCCATTTATGTGCCATATAAAAAAAAGTAAAAGTAAAAAAAAAAGGGGGAAATAATATACACTGTAACAACAAGCCAATTGCTGAAGTACAAATTCACGCTGAATTTCTACAAGCTAGACTAACAGTCCCTCTATTATATCATGAGTTTAATACATGACCAGACATGTAAGAGATTGGCAAGAATCCACGCATGGAGATTACATGCAACAAGGAAATAATCACATTACATCTACTTAATGTAAGCTACCCAATAGCCCTAATGATATCAGTGCTGCAATATTGCACACATACAGTACATGCAAAAGCAGTTTATACATTACATTATTAAAACAACTTAATGTACTTAATGTAATAGGAGAAATCAAACTTCTAAATCACTATTTGATTGATAATAATACAAATCCAATTTGTACATGTATGTATTTTTTTTTCTGAAAATGTTGCCAGCAAAGCATTTTACCATTTTTCACAAAGACTCGTGAAATTAATAGTAAGCATAGGCCCCCTAAATTTCTGAAAATCATATCATGTATATGCACCCAGTTTCTAATTTGATATACAGTGGAACGCCACTATAACGAACACGCTAAGACATGAAATTGTTTGTTATAGGCCTAGTGGTCGTTCATTACAGTGAACAATGTTCAGCATACATTGTCACATTATACACATGTATATGAAAATTGGGAGCCAAGGATGATGTTCGGTATGCAATGTTTGTTATAGCGGCGTTCCACAGTACCAGTAATTTTTTCTGCCCATTATTACCAACAAGCCATTTCTGTGTTTTGGACTTAGAAATTAATGATCAATATTGTTCAAATATAAGGTAAGAAACAAAGTCCACATACTAGGCCTATTATTTAAGTATTTTTTGTACCGCATCAAATTTGCAAAATGTTCTGAAAAAATGTCTGTTTCTAAAATCAATGTTCTTAGGTCAAAGCACATTTGAATCAATATCTGTGTACTAAACTGCCTCCAGTGGCTCATTCGAACCCACAACTGCATATTAATGAGGGCTGGGAGGGGGAGGGGGACTGAGAAATGAGAATCATTATCAAGATGGCCTTTCCAGTGATTACAAGTATTATGATCAGATTCAATGTAAGCTGGAGACAAAAAAATTAATAAAAAAAAATTGACGAAGTAAGTAAAGTGTGAAAGCATAGGAGATATCAACCTCAGCATTTCCTATACAGATCCTGATTCTGTGTCTATAAAAATACACGGGGCCGATTTAATAAAGCTCTGCGACGCGTCGCAACTCGATTTGCAACGCGTCCTAGCTGCGACGCGTCGCATCTATGCGGTGAGTCCATAAAGAAAGGATGCGTCTTAACTCTGCGACGCGTCGTAAGTTTTATGAAATCGGCCCCTGGCCCTCTTCATTTATTGCATTTTATTTTCAAATTAAGAACATCCATCACCCCATCCCTTCAATCAAACAAAAATTAAATTGTTTTCATTCTTTTCACAGAATTTCCATTTTCAAGAGCTAAGGCAGTAAAATCGTTGATTGGAATGACATAAAAATGCCCAGTTTTTGGATAAATTATCGTCTGTATGAGTGTACACTGCGCTGTTGCCAGGTAATTAAATGGTTAGGCCACAAATCAATTCAGGGTTTGGTCAGGCATGGCGGTATGGACGGAGGGATTCATTGATTAATGCCAAAAGGAGGAAGAGAATGCAACTAATTAACATGTAGTCATGCACAATGCATGGCTCACTGATAACTGCACATAAACTGTGCAGTAGATGTAGTTATTAGGCCTATCTGTACATTCATACATACAATGCATGCATAAAATGTGGGACAAACACAGGTTGTGTAGTATTACTTATAGATTTCATTCAGAAATTTGGGGGTTTCTTTCTTATATTTACGTCTTTATCATTCATACAGTTTTTATAGTAAAGTGTACATTTATTTTGTTCATTATTATTTTGTTATCATCTACATGTTTCTAGGTTTTAAATTCAATTACTGCAAACTGCTCATCAGCCAAAATATTGACCTGAAATTTATAAAATGCTTAGAGTTGGGAGGGCCGGACGCATTTCGATCCTAGCAGGATCTTCCTCAAAGGCAGTACAAGTCATAAACTGCTGCAAACTGCTCATCAGCCAAAATAACCTGAAATATATATCAAATGCTAACTCCAATCCAAGAATTTGAATTTAATTGTTTCTTTTTCCAGGTACCTACATGTAGGCCCTAAACAAACTAACAAACACGTAAGCTTAAACAGTTTTTACACTTTTGGTTACACCTGAACAATGAATGTGCACATCCAATACAGTTGTAAAGATTTGTTTGGCTAAATGTCATGAATGTAAATTGTACATGTACATGTACATTGTATGATACACTGTGTGTGTGCGTGTACGTGTGCATGCCATGTACACGCATATAAATCTATAAAAACAACGTACGGTGTAGATGTATGTAAGCAATAAAATAGGCCTTATTCATAATCTATGATGAATAAAAACATAATTAAAAAATTGTCATTTTGTCTATGTGGGTGTGTATTAATAGCTAAATTGGCTGAGACAAAACTAATTACATGTACATGGCGTTACATGGAACTGTAATTTCCAGGTGGCTCTATTGGTGAGCAATACAACTCTAGGATTTGTACACGTATGCCATTTGGGAAGGTTTTCCAGAATATATTTAATAAATTAATATTCAATCATTCATACATTTTCAACGGCAAAAATTAACGAGGATGATGCGTATCCAGGCAACTGCTCAATGAGTAAATACTGTCTGCTTAGAGTCTGTGTTCAAGATCTCATTGCAGTAGAGATTGTAACATTGACAAGCCTGTAAATACAGCTCAGTTTGTCAATCCAGTGCCAAAATCACAAACAATGGCATTATAATTAAAACATATGCAAATAAGGCTACAGTAGCAGGGAAACTAGTCCAACAAACAGAATCAAGACTTATGGTCTCTTCTCAGTCTAAATAAGACCTAGACCAAAGCAAGGCAGCAGTCTCTTCCCCAATAAAAAGACCAATGCCCACTAAAGGCAAAGGCCAGGGACAATAAGGCAATGACCAGGGGCACCAGGGCAATGGCAAGGGGCACCAAGGCAATGACCAGGGGCATCAAGGCAATGACCAGGGGCACCAAGGCAATGACCAGGGGCACCAAGGCAATGACCAGGGGCACCCAGGCAATGACCAGGGGCACCAAGGCAATGGCCAGCATGGGCAGCAAGGCAATGGCCAGGGGCAGCAAGGCAATGGCCAGCATGAGCACCAAGGCATTGACCAGGGGCACCAAGGAAATGACCAGGTGCACCAAGGCAATGACCAGGGGCAACAAGGCAATGACCAGGGGCACCAAGGCAATGACCAGGGGCACCAAGGCAATGACCAGGGGCACCAAGGCAATGACCAGGGGCAGCAAGGCAGTGACCAGGAGCACAGGGGCAATGACCAAGGGTCACCAAGGCAAAGACCAAGGGTTGAACCAAGGCAATGACCAGAGGCACCAAGGCAATGACCAGGGGCACCAAGACAATGACCAGGGGCACCAAGGCAATGAATAGGGGCACCAAGGCAATTAATAGGGGCACCAAGGCAATGACCAGGGGCACCAAGACAATGACCAGGGGCACCAAGGCAATGAATAGGGGCACCAAGGCAATGACCAGGAGCACCAAGGCAATGACCACCATCAGCACCAAGGCAATAACCAGGGGCACCAAGGTAATGACCAGGGGCACCAAGGCAATGACCAGGGGCACCAAGGCAATGACCAGCATTGGGCACCAAGGCAATGGCCAGCATTGGGCACCAAGGCAATGACCAGCATTGGGCACCAAGGCAGTGACCAGGGGCACCAAGGCAATGACCAGGGGCACCAAGGCACTGACCAGGTGCACCAAGGCAATGACCAGGGGCACCAAGGCAATGACCAGGGGTACCAAGGCAATGACCAGGGGCACCAAGGCACTGACCAGGTGCACCAAGGCAATGACCAGGGGCACCAAGGCACTGACCAGGGGCACCAAGGCAATGAACAACAAGCCAATGTTCCTGCTTGTCAGTAAGACAAATCTAAACTAACCTTCCAGCCAGTTCCTTATCCAGATACTTAGCAGCTAGGCGAGCCCCATACACCTCTCCCTGCAATGCCATGATATGTTGTCTCTGTTCAGTATTCTCCTTCTGATATTCCTTCAACTCTGCCTCCATACGCGCCTCTTTCATCCCGTCCGCTTTGAATGATTCCATCTCCTGTTCCTAGATTGGACAAAGCAAGACATCACATTGATAATAAGGTCAACATCGACTCAGAACAGTATGTTGGGCCCTTCCAGCAGGTTGAAGCACGATTCCGTCAATAATTCTTATCAAAGATAAATGCAAGTTATTTCACTGTCGTTCTTCAAACTCAATGGGAGACTTTGGAGAACTGGTCTTCAAGTCAACAGCGCACGTGCACGCAATTGTGAGCATGCGCGCGTTGTTTTGCACGTGTGCTGTTGACTAGAAGACCGGTTCTCCAAAGTCTCCCATTCAGAGCAACCTTCACCCGTTGAATAGGAAACTAAATAACAACGTTCATCTGATTGGCCTAAGTATGAATAATCTGTATTACGGTACAGCCTAAGATGGTTATTTACAATTATGCCCCAACTTGTTGGAATGACCAAAA
The DNA here is from genome assembly GCA_963971285.1 of Astropecten irregularis. Taxonomy (NCBI): domain Eukaryota; kingdom Metazoa; phylum Echinodermata; class Asteroidea; order Paxillosida; family Astropectinidae; genus Astropecten; species Astropecten irregularis. Next base: position 21,256,920 of record OZ020249.1, on the reverse strand, counting down.
GTTAGGCTGTGTCCCAATTGTCTGGCTGTGGCCGCTGACTACGGTCGTGGCTGCAACTGCATCTTCGGACTGGATTCAACCAGTAGAATTTGGACGCGCCTTTTGGCTGCGTAGATGCACCCTCAGCCCGAGTCCCGTGGAGAGGCGAGTCTCGTGGAGAGTGCTCCCCCCCACTAGAGGTCTGCCCGACCACAACAGTGGCTAGATATTCCTGAATGCAACTAATTAACATGCACAATGTATGGCTCACTGATAACTGCACATAAACTGTGCAGTACATGTAGTTATTAGGCCTACCTGTACATCCATGTATACATACAATGCATGCATAAAATGTGGGACAAACACAGGTTGTGTAGTATTACTTATAGATTTCATTCAGAAATTTGGGGATTTCTATCTTATTTACGTCTTTATCATTCATACAGTTTTTATAGTAAAGTGTACATTTATTTTGTTCATTATTATTTTGTTATCATCTACATGTTTCTAGGTTTTAAATTCAATTGACTGCAAACTGCTCATCAGCCAAAATATTGACCTGAAATTTATAAAATGCTTAGAGTTGGGAGGGACATACACACATTGTACATTCAATGTGTACTGTGCACATGTACGTGTACATGTACGTGCAGGCTTCCTGCCGACCATTGTGATTGAGACTTGCGCTGGTGAACGCTATGTGCTGTGAAGTTCTCGCTATTACGCGCGCAGATACCAGTCATGCACGATGGCTGGCTAGGCTGCACGTGGTGTGCATGCATGGTGCATGTAGCGTGTGTGCGATATGAATACGATCATCGCTTTAGTGGAGGATTGTTTACCGTTCGTTTTTGGAATTAAGTCGGTGAACTGAAAAGTGTGTTTCTACTTGGCCAGATGGACAAAATAACCAAATTGAAGTAAGATTTAGGTGACCAGAAAAACACGATTTACAGTAGGCCTACTATTTTAGAAGAACGATACGGTCAGAATATTTTTATGGGGATCTCGCAACGATACAACAATGCATACGGCCTATTGTGTGTTTGATGTTGGTGCTCGATGTCGGAAAAAAGATCGCGCTAAATTCCGCTTGGCCTGTCAATGGCGTGTTGGTAGAAATAGCGGATAATATCGTTCTGTAACTTATTAAAAATCTGCTAAAAAGGCAGGGTGTTTTGATAGGATCTGTTCATGATATGTAATAAGCATGCACGCATGCGGCGTCCCGATAGCTACCAGCAGCCATTACGCAACATACTTTCATATTTTTATTTTCTTATGTTTTACATTGAATTGCGATTTTTCGAATATTCGAATAATTTTTTTCTCGATTTGCGAATACTAAATTATTCGTAAATGGACAGCCCTACTGAACTCCTTTTTTAAATTTTGGGGGTCAACGGTCGGTCTCCATGGGATTTTCTGGGGCACTACACCAACCGTCGATCGTGTCCCAAAATTAAAAAAGGGAGTTCAGTGCACCAGTTACTAGGTCTAGGCAAAACCATGTGTCCATATTTTTCGGGGATACTAACCAGTCTTTTCTTGATGGCATCAGAGTCAACGCTTTGTCCCGTCTTGGCGTGAAGTTGAAGTTGTACGGCATGTAGCTGTAGTAACTGATTGTGAAGTTCTTTCTCTAAGATTGACTTGGTAGCTCGGACTTCACAAAGGTCTGCTCGTAGGTTCATGACTTGTGCCTTTCAAGAAATCAGACATAAAACCAAAGACAAATGAACATGAATGTTATGTTTATAGGCAGTGTTATAGACAGCATTCTTCCTGCAAATGTTATTTTGCTGTTCCCTACTCTGATTGGCCAATTTGCAGTATGGTATAGAGTGTACTTCCAGCAAGACAGAAAGAAGGCTGCCATCCAAAATTGGCCAATCAGAAGAATGACTGTGCCTATATACACTTCCTAAAGTTTAAGCTAGAGCATATGACTAAACAGTGGACTTTTCAATACATGTATATCGCAAAGAATGTGCTATAAATTTCAGAAAATCCTGTTTTCTAACTTGTCTTCAATACAAGTTACTTTTACTCTTCTCTTAAACACTGCATTAACTGGGATACTGACATTCTCAATCATTTTTGCCTGCATGTTATAAATCTTGATGCCATTGGTTTATAATATTAGCATGCCGTTCCTATAAGAGAAGAAAATTAGTTTAACTGTATAAAACAGTTTGTTGGATTACATCCATTTTGATGTCAGCAAGCTGAGGGTTTGGAGAGTTGGCGGGATTTTGAATTTTAGGGAAATTATAAACGGAGTCAACAACATGAAGAATGACACTCAATGTCACGCACACAAGTAAAAATTAATGCCGGGCTCACATACACTAAACTGCTGACTCGCTGCAAAAATGGGTGAGATTGCGACTAATATTTTCTCATTTGATTTAAAGCAGCATTCAAAATTCAAGAAACTAGGAAATGCTAACAGAATATGGGTTGTTGTAGACAGTACTAATTTCTGAATGACGGATAAACAACAATTTTAGAATGCTTAACAAATAACAAGGCTTGAATTTAACGGAGGCCATGGCCTTCGTTGCCCTTTTGGCCTTGTTCTTGGCCTTCGTGCCCCCTTCAAATCTTTCCATAGACATTATGATTTTCCAATGGAAGTGCCCATTGCAATGGAAAAGTGGCCTTGCCCCTTTCAGAACCAAATTCAAGGCCTGGCTTAACACATGGGGGATTGCAAATGCAGGCACAGGATGCTAGCCTATATTAATTGTAAACAATAGAAGTTAGAAAATATAAATACAACACAATGTCAGCACAACCCACATTAATCATTCATTCTCTTGTAAAGTTGTAAGGACTTACTCAAATCCCCACTACTATTGTATGGTCTGTTAAAGAAGAGGAGTCTGAATGTGCAATGAAAACATTATTTACACAAGACCTTGACGATGAAAAAGACCAAACAGCGATCCTAACAATATCACGCCCACAAGCTCCGCCCACATTTATACCCTTGTTTACCTCCAACTTTGCGTTGTTCTGAAAAATGGTCTGTCCTTTGTGACAAAGTTGAGCAAATGCCGCACTCAGGGCCGTCATCTTTCGCCTGCCCTCGTAGGTGATCTCACACTGGTCGGGGTCGATCTCCCCGAGGAGGATATCCAAGTCGACAAAGGCTTTGTCGAACTCTTTTTCCAGAATGTCGAGCCAATGAATCGCAGCCATCTTCTTTGCTGACATGTTGGAAACTGTGCATTTTCCGCCACGTGGTGGCGCTGTTTACATTTTGTGGTTGCTCTTTTTCACATGCATTAAAGGTAATAATAACCGAAACAGCAAAATTTAATCTTCACAGATTTACGTATAACTTACAGGGTATAAAGATGGTGATGGTAGAAATATACCGTTATTTCTGCCTGAAATGCGGTATTTATCCAGGAATTAGTACAACCAATGTCCAAAATTAATTTTGATCTTTTAAAGGTAATATCATACTTTGGTTTTTATCAAAGAAATACAGATTGATGGGAAAAAAATATCATTTTATTTTTGATCTTTTAAAAGATCAACAATATTTCCGGTCGTTGTTTTTCTAATTTCTTTCGTGAACCTGTGAACATTTCTGTTTTGTTGGTTTCTTACCAAAGAATGATAGTACCTTTAAAGATCAAAATTAAAAGAGAACAGATTTTAAAAATACTGTGGCTGTTATTCACTGGTTTCTCAAAAAGTGGGCACCATTATATGGAACTGACATTTTCTCAGATGACTGTTGCTGTATCTTTCTTGATATTTGTACCATGAATCTGTATTCCTGTTCTTCTCAAAAACCAAAGTTACCATCAAAATCTGTACATGTATTCCGTGGCAAATAATACTAGCTTTCGCATGTGGAAAATAAAAAGCGGAACCAAAATCTTATAATTATTATTTTGATAATGATTTCTGATAACCGATATTGTTTTTTTATTACTCTGATCCTGTTGATCTATGTGTTTCAAACTTTGTTTGAAATTAATTTCATTGAATTTGATTACATGGGAATCTACATTAAAGGTAGTATATCATACTTAGGTAAGACACCAAAACAGAAATGTTCACAGATTTACGTATAACTTACAGGGTATGAAGATGGTGGTGGTAGAAACATACCGTTCAAATTGTCCGCCTGATTTGGTGTATTTATCCAGAAATTAGTAAAACAACGACCGGAAATCTTTTTAATCTTTTAAAAGATCAAAAATAAAAGAGAAAAGACTTAAGAAATACCGTGGACGTTTTTCACTGTTTTCTCTAAAAGTTTTTGAAATTTTCACGGATTATTTTTTACTGTATCTTCCTTGATATTTTTGTCCGTTAATCTGTATTTCTTTGACAAAAACCACAGTATGATACTACCTTTAATGTTGGTGCTTTATTTTATTTTCGCATTATAGTCCCCTGTTAATTCAAGTGTGAATTGAATTGAATTTCACAGCAATTGTTATACAATGATAGGCCCTGTGCATTTACAAAAAACGTGTTTGTTTTTATTGAGTGGCTCATTTCCAAATCCAAAATGGCCCTCGAACCTTTTGCACTAGGTGCCGTTACCTCTAATCAATGATCGCAGCTCTCAGAAAGTTGTAAGTGTGGCGGAATGTCATGGGCTTAGCCACAGCGACATTTTATTAGGCATGCTAGTGCGCAAAAAACAAGACCTCTGTGATATGACCTAATGGTTTGCAAAAAGATTTCAAGTTCTTCGCTCGGGGAATTGATTTTTATTCCCATAGCAATCTCCTTTCACTATAAGTTATTCTAATTCTACAAAAGTTGCTACTTGTATAGGTGAATGTCTTTGAAAGAGGCTTATAAGTGACCAAAATAATGATCAATTTTCACGCGCAAGGCAGTGACGCTGTAGACTAGCAGGCTAGTCGTTGTAAGTCGCGTTGATCGTCTCTTCTTTCACGCAACTCTCGCGAAACCGCGCGAGACTCATGGCTACGGCGAGAGTTCGGCTCTTGGCGTGGGACCACTCGTTATTTTCGAGTGGTCCCGTGCCGAGAGCCGAACTCTCGCCGTAGCCATGAGTCTCGCGAGAAAGTAGAGCGGTTTCACAAGAGTATAGCATGAAAGAAGAGACGATCAACGCGACTTACAACGACTAGCCTGCTAGTCTAGTGACGCTGCGACCTAGTGTAAATTAGGACCGTGCAACAATATAATGTGAATGCCTACTGCAGACGGTAAATTATCAAGAGCCAGTCTATATAGCGCGGGAGAAGTCTGAAATTTGGGGCTGAAAAGAATCAAAAGATTTCTATTATAATATATAAATATCTGGGAGTCGGGCTGATGTGTAAGTGGGTGTGCAGTTATCATGACTGCTGAAGCATGCCACAAGGTCAAACATAATAATAGAACCGTCTATAAAATGGCATTTTTTTCCTTTAAATTAATTCACGTAGGACCGCAGGCGACGACTAAATTATTCAAGCATGACTAGGTCATTCGGCAGTTATTCTTTCAGGTTACACAAAGACAATTTATTTTGATTATACATATTTTTTTCCTGGTGCGGGTTTTTATATACGCACGACCGCAGTGTCGAGTGCACAATTATATTCCGGGTAGGTCTATTGCTGTATGCTTTCAAAAGGCGCCATTTTTTACACGGACTGCAATTCTAAATTGTTGACGTTGATCACACAGTAGTTTTATGAAAGAAGTATAGACATCACATTGGTTATTTGGTTTAGGAAAGCTGAATAAACCTAGTTTTTTTAGGCATGGAAGATGAACGACCCTCTAAAAAGATCGACAAGTGGCGAAGACGATGTATTCCAGTGCTTGCCGTCAGTGGAATGGCTCTAATTTGTCTGGTGTGTTACATGAACTTCGCAAGGTCCAAGGTAGTTACTGTGCGTCTAGGACCAGACACTGGACTGCCTGGAGCGACATATAGAGGAACATCGGAAGACAAGATCAGGGCAGATTCAGATGAGATGACAGAGGAGGACAGGAGCACAGGATCGGTTGAGATCGCTCATCGTACTCAGAGTCCTCTCAGTCAGGAGTACCATAGACACTGGGATGTCAACTGCTCGGCGTTTTTTGCCGGGGACGAGGCGATCATCAAGAACACGACTGACATGCTGGAACAAGCAAGAGCCGCGGGATCGCTCATGCCACCGGACAGCCAAGTTGCGACATGGACGAAGGATTGCTACACATTCAGAAAACAGAGAGGTTATCCGGAGTTAGCCAACTCGAAAGAAGAGGCCAATTTCCCACTGGCGTTTATCATCCTAACACACAGGGGATCAGCTCAAGTTGAGAGGCTACTGCGAGCCATTTACCAACCTCAGAATGTTTACTGCATCCACCCGGATGCCAAATCCCCAGTGGAGTTTCATCATGCCATCAGGGGTGTTGCTAACTGCTTCGATAACGTCTTCATAGCGTCTAAACTTGAAGATGTGAAGTACGCCGGCTACTCGCGGCTGCTTGCTGACTTCAACTGCATGCGGGATTTAAGGGGACAGGCCGCGGTCGGACACCCGTGGAAGTACCTGATCAACCTATGCGGGCAGGACTTCCCTATGATGACCAATCTAGAAATTGTCCGGAGCTTGAAGGCCGAGAAAGGCGGCAACATCATACCAGCAACTCTACCAGGACAAGAGAAGATACCGCGCACACAATACGAGTATGACGTGAAGGGGAACAATCTGGTCAGGACAGCAAGATTGAAGTCCCCGATCCCATACAACCTGACAGTGTACACCGGTCTAGCATACTACGCAGCCTCATGGGACTTCATCCAATTCGCTCTGGATGCACCGGTAGCTCAAGATCTACTGCAATGGGTGAATAACACCTACAGTCCGGATGAGACTTACTGGGCTACACTTCAACGTATCCCAGGCGCACCAGGCGGTGATGTTACGCCACCTAGCGTCCGCCCACACGTACGTTTCATCCTATGGGGCTGGTATACCAAGTACTTAATATGCAGGGGGAAATACGTGCACCACATCTGTGTCTTTTCGGTAGGAGATCTGCAGCTATTCAAAAAGCACATGGCGCTGTTTGCAAATAAGTTCTACTACGAATACGATCCAGTGACCCTGCAATGCCTCGAGAGGGCGCTAGACTATAAAGTTCGGCATACTGGGATGTTGGATAAGTTCCCCAAGTTGCACAGGTTTGAATAATGATTCTACCACACCTGAGAGACAAGACAGCCTATTGGCCAACTAAATCCCCAAATTTCGTCTGGTTGCCATCAATAAGGAAAGACTTTTGCCTATTGGTTGTGCTTCTCCAGATATAAAACACGTTGTCTTTCAGGAAAGTTTATTCTAAAGGTGTTTTCTATATTGTTATATATAGGTATTATGTATGGTTTAAAACTATCAAACCTATATCCAATCTCGAAATATTGGTATATTGCCTGCATTAAATCGTCAACCTGAGATTATCTCGGGTTCTTGTGGGGTCCGATGGCACTTCTGGAGCACCGTACCAAAAGCAATAATTTCAAGGCATTTCACAACTAACGGACAATGACTTCTTCTTCTTTCGTATGAGGCGAGTAGCTAGGCGATGTCCTTTAGCTCTTTCAGCCATCTCGCTGTATCCATGTTGGGGTAACAATGACAAGGACTGGTAAAGGGCCGTATTGCCCCCAGACTGTCACCCCTTCTCATCCGAGTCCACTCGCTGCCCTTGTGGGTGCACCACACTAAATAAACTCCCATTGACCTTAGTGTAAAATCCCTCAACTTCACAGTTCAAAAAACCCCATCCAGAAGTTTCTCAGTTGTTGGTGCAATAGTGTAAATGATAGTGTGAACTCTCATCTACCCAATTCTTTTCAATTTTTGGTTGGGTAACCGATTGGATTTTTTTCTAATTGCCCCAAGAAAAAAACACCCCCGAAATGTCCTTCTTCCGTAACCGACTTGCTACGAGTTTTCATGAAGCAACCCTCCACGTTCAAGACAATGTAGGACCGGATTGTAAACCAAAATATCTCAAGTCTCTACAACAGGCTGAAGCACTGAACCCCCAGGTTGTCATAACCAGTCAAAATTACACAATATATTAATTGCACGACCCCCCAAATTGCATATTTAAAAAACATTTGAGGGTACACACATTATGATAATCAGCTCGGCGCATTGATTTTTGAGCTATTTAGTGTGGTGCATCCTTGTACATGTACTTAATAAAGGTCAAAGTTCAGCCGGGTAACCTGCTACGATAACCTCAAACAGACATCATAATTCACAAATAAAGCAAGCTCACTAAAAAATAAAAACAAAAACACGCATCTCTTTTTATTTTTGGTACTTTTAATTTTTTTCAATATTTATTGCAAGCAATAATAATTATGACCACTCTGAATCTGGCAGTGATAAAGTTCGATGAATTTTGTACAGTTACTGCCTTGAACAAACTTTTACATCTATTATTATCTTACAAAATGAATAAGTACGGCAAATACCCAAAGCGGGCTCAATGCACAGCGTATAATGACTTAAGTACATCCCAAGAAATACAACAGAGATTCAAGCCAAATTTTATCCTGTAAAAAGGTTACAGCTAAAATATTCTTAACTTTTTGTTTCGAGTTGTTTCTTATGTAAACTGGGTCTTGAATAAAAATGGACATGACTTGTATGTTGTTTAATATTTCCATTGAATGTGTCAAAAATTCATCTTTGGCATAATTGATTTTTCACAATGTTGCATTTTCACATTTTTACCTGAGATGCCTTCGTTTTGGTTCAAATTGTGTTTTTTTTTATCAAATACTCGTCTGACTTGTAAATAATGGGAAAAGGATAAGCATTTTCAAAGAAATGAAATTAGAATGTGTATGGGCAGTTTTAGAGTTGCACGTCACTGACCGCCCTCTCCCACGAAGATAAGTTTACGTTTGATTTCATCTTGGAGAAAGTTTGCAAACGAGTGTGAAGTAGAGGGCGCTAATTATTTGAACCAAAGGCGGATTTTGATATTGGGGCATAGTTTGATCTCCATGGAAACACCCACAGTGAACAGCAAGCTTTCTGGTGTACCAACATAATTATGAAACGGTTTACGAAACGGAGGCTCAGGTTCCGGCTTCATTTCGTGAATCTATTGTAAAAATTAACGGGTATCAAAATAAAGGCTTTTGGCTGCGGTTCGGAAGTAGATTCTCTAGTTTGAAAAGGAAAACAGAGCTTCGGCGTCAATGAAAAACCACAACCTACATTTTCAGTATATATAAGCCAGAGCCAAAGTCTGAGCCTGGGCCTGAATCTCCGTTTTGTAAACCGTAGTTTGAATGAAAACACCCATCGTTTTAACAGTGAACAGCAAGCTTTCTGGCCACCAACACAAAGAGATGCGTTCCAGCATTGGAGAACCCTTTAATGTTAAATTATCCAATAAGTTTTAGCAAAGGGATACTGAAAATGTGATTCCATTAAAATCACGTTTAAACTCCAAGTCTTGACCTAGTACCAGTGTAGTCATAATGGACCCTTCCGGCCTGTCAATCAAACTGTACGCATTGACAAATTTATTGAGTCGTCCAAACTTCGGACAAACTCGTTCACATGGATATGTAAAACAAGGGGTGTTTCTAAAGGTGGGTGGGGCTTAAGAGCAAATCCGAAATGGACCATCGTTATTGGGATCTCCTACAAATGTTATATTTATTAAAGTTACAATATTCTATAAAGGTAGTAGAGGCAAATGCTAAGGACACGATTGAGGATACATCAGCTGTCAATGGGTTTAAGTTGCACTACTTTGTAAGGAAAAAGCAAAGATACTGTAATTCAAATGATCATGAAAAATACGTCTGTATATCATTTCTTTTATAAAGGGTAATTTTTGCAGTTAAAAATTCGTTGAAGGCACGCGTAATAATGGTCTTTGAGGGGACTTGACATAATCCAGACGCTTGGTGGCAGCAGAGGGGTTTTTCAGGTCTGACAAAGCCCTGCGCCATATTGGAATACCTAAGTAAGAAAATATGTAGTGTCATGAATGACATAATCGTATCCACGGAGATAAAGTTTCACAGTCAAAATATTTCCACCATCCCATCAAAAATGATCAAATCTGTTCCTATGATGGTGATTTTTCAAAAGTGAAGTCAAAATCCGAAAATTATATCTGAAGTTTGCCTGTGGTGAGCTGCAATTGGAATACGCACTTAATTCTAAGTACAAATACAAAGCAATCTTAGGTAAATGCACGTTTTTTCAAAATAAGAACAAAGACGTCATGATGACGTCACGGTGACGTCACGGTAACTGACGTCAGACGTTCGACGACCTGATTTCACAGAGAGTCATCAATGGTGTGTTTTGTCCCGTTGCCAATTCTTCCATTTTTGCTTCGTTCCAAACGACAATGGGCTGGCTTATGTTGTCGACAGTTGTCTCTGGTTCCAGAGTATTCTCATTCATGTTGATGTCTTGCGGACTATCAGGGCAGAGGGCGCTCTCCATATTGTCAATGTCTGTCCTTACACATTGCTCCATGGCCGTACTCTGCAACCCATCTTGCTTGTAATTGTTGTTTTCATGGGTGCCGTTGATGAGGCAATTGGATGAATTCTCAACAGAGTCTGAACTGGGTTTGTCTTCTTCGGCAAGCTCCCCTGGCAAGGAGGAGGTCTCACATAGCGACTGTTCTTGGTTTTCAGAAGTTGGTGGGAAAGCGAATGACGAAATGGTGGACGAAGTTGGTAGCGCAGTGGGAGCGTTCTGACCGCACAGCACCTCAGCAGATCGGGCCAGCTGCTTGCGGTGCTTCAATGAATGTTTGCACGGAGGCGCGCTGCATAGAGCCACGCCAGGTTTGCCCTCTAGCGAACCGTGAGAGCGCCTCCGAGGTAAGAACTGAAACGGATTTGCGCCTGGGCGCGGCAAACTCTGCGCGTCAGACAAGCGTCTCTTTTGAGTCGATGAGGTGTCGGTTGAGTTCCTCTGCTGGCCCACTTGACGCTCAGAGACACCCGAGCTGCTGCCGTGGAATGACGTGATAATCTGAGGAATGTCTGGCTGGAGGCCTTGGTCGGAGCGTGGACTCTGGGACGCCTCATCTTCACCTGTGAGGAGCGGGTCACCCTCACTCTGCGAGGGCTCAATCTCATCCTCCTCCTGAGGCATCGAGATGCACACGCACTCCGCGGACTTGGTAACCGAGGCGGCAGAATTCCTCCTCAGGGCGCCCTCACTGCTTGCTGATAAGAGAGGCTGGAGGTTGCAACTCGAGGAGTCCCTGAGGGCGCTTTCTCGGTAAACCTCCTGTAAGGTGGTGGTAGTCTGATCTGTTTGAGGTTTCACCACCGAGATTCTCGGACTGGATTGAGGGGTCCTTCCTCCAGCATCATCACCTCCGTGGTCGGACAGTCTCCGGGTGATTTCCTCCAGGCAACCGCTGATCTTACGGGGCTGTTCCTCTGTCGAAGGGGAGTATCGATAGACCGGCTGACGGCGTCTCTGTACCCGGTCCCTCTCCACGGCTTTCATCATGTTCACCTGGTTGTAGCCTCGTTTACGACGGTGAAGACCGCTGAAGAAACCTTTATCTTTTGTGGTTCGTTTGCGATTGATGGCAGGGCTCTTGGTCATACGATCGCTGAAACGTGAAACAAAACATTCAAGTCAGTTTACGCAGGATTTGAAATTATGTGAAAAGGCTAACGAAAAAGGCGTCACGTGTCAAAATGAAACATAACTTTGTGGGTTGTTGGGTCTGTCGAAAAACAATGTGATTGCTTATCTGTTTTGAAAGAAAATTAATATTTTGCGAACGTCGAGATCAACTTCTCACCGGTTCTTTTTCAGAACCACACATCAATAAAGAGTTTACACATGGTGTCTCCGCAAACCTTTCCTTATTAATACGTGACTTCCACAACGCAAAGCTTCAAATCCTACTTTATAATTCATGACGTAGTTGCCATTTTTCGGCAAATACTCGCAAAAAAACCCAAAAGGCAATCTTCTTAAAATTTTGAGGTAGATTTTTTCCAGAGAAAGATTTAAACTCACCGCCCCAGTCCAATCTCCAGCGATCCATTCACCGAGGTGCTCTTGGATGACAGCGGGGCCAGCTCACTGAAACTCCCCACGTGCATCCTGACCAGACTAGACGTCTTCATGGAACTTCGCCGGTTCCTCTCTGGTTTGAACAGGACGATGTAGGTCTTGGGTAGGAAGAGGCAAGCCAGAGCCACGGTGGCGCTCAGACTCACCGCGAAGCAGACGACAATGGACCTCATCTCGTTCCCGCCAAAATACAGCGGGATGAAGGCCAGCCAGACCACGCACGTGGTGTACATGGTGAAGGCGATGTACTTGGCTTCGTTGAAGTTCTCAGGGAGGTTACGCGTCTTGAAGGCGTACAGGGTGCACATGATCACCAAGAAGGAGTCAAAGCCTAGAGGTCCTAGAATCCCTAGCGTGGTGGTGTTACATATAAGCCGGACTCTACGTAAGGTAGGGTAGTCGAGCACGGCTTCTGGAGGCTCAATAATCAACAGGACCGTGATGATGATCACCTGCATGCCGATGACCATTAGGGTCATCACCACCTGGGCTGTGCTGCTCAGGAATCGCGGCTTCCTCGTGATAATCTTCTTCTTGGAGCCTGCTAGGATGCGAGCCATGCGGTTGGTGCGGACGACGAGTGCCGCGTAGCAGATGCAGAAGCTCAGACCCAAACCAATCCTCCTGATATAGCAGACCACGATGTTAGGGTAGGCGATGAAAGCAAATGTCATGAGGAAGCACATCAGGATTCCGCACAGGAGGATATAGCTGTTTTCCCGGCTGGAGGACTTGACGACAGGGGTTGAGTTGAACCGGATGAAGGTGACCAGGACGAACAGAGTGAAGCAGATTCCAAAACAGGAAAACGTGACAGCTACCACCGCCTCAATGTCACTCCATTGCATGAATTCTACTTCGATTGTGACGCAATCTAAAACAACCACGAGAAAATCAGAGGGAGGAAAAATTAACTTGGAGTTAAGAAAAGATTACTGGAACTAATACATTTTATAAATACAAGTAATAAACTGCTGCAAACTGCTCATCAGCCAAAATGACCTAAATTAGGAGGGCCTTTTGTCAAAGACAAAAGGCCAAAGGCCTTTGAGAAAGATCCTGCTAGGATCGAAACGCGTCAGGCCCTCCTTACTAATTCACGTCCTCATTGTTCCTTTCGCGGATAGGCCACAGAGTTTGTGTGCAAACTTTTAGAAAGAACAATCCCATTTCATTTCTCATATATACATGTACCTCCACTGCACAATTCCAGCATATCCACGAAAGGGTCCATTCTATTGGCTTCTCACTGTCACGTGACTTACCACTGAGATTCTCACTGGGCCATCGTCCTTGCTCGCAATATGCGCAGGTGAATTCATCAACAATGATCTGGTTTGCTTTACACGGTAGGCACGCCCAGCAGCATTGTACGTTGTCTCGTATGTCCTGATACAAACCAAACACAAAAATACAAAACTTGTAATACTGATACGCTAAATAAATAAAGGAGCTTTTGAAACGCTTGGTGGCAGCAGACACACAAAGCTCTGCAAATTCTGAGCAATGAGAACATAAGGCCGTGTCCCAATTCTCTGGCTGCGGCTGCAAATTACGCACGTACATGTGACAGCCACTAGCCAGAGACTGCAGCCATTTCCATAGACTTGTGTATTATTTGCGGTCGCAGCCAGAGAATTGGGACACGGCCTAAGAGACCACTTTCAGAACGGCGAGCTATAAAATGTGTCTGCTGCCACCAAGTGTCTCAAAAAGTGTCATAAAGGTTTCGTAAGAGGGGGCATAGGGGGGTTTACGAAACAGTGGCTCGGGCCCAGGCTCCGGCTCTGTCATCCATGCTGAAAATATAGGTTGTGGCTGATTCAGCTCACACAGCCGAACCTAGATATGAAAATGACTGTGCTCTCGCCCGAAGCCGATCACTATGTACGTCATGCCGATAACTGCTAACAATTAGATTCAGGATCTCATAAAACTTACTACCATCCATCACGTACAATATAAGGCAATGCTATATTTAGTAGTGTGGTATAATATCAATTATGGACATGGGCTCCCGCAAATGTTACCAGCAGAGGACACTTTAAGAGGGACAATGACCACAACCGCGGATTATTAGGATGTTAGGCAATTACCACAATTCCTGAAGTGCAAATTCTGGGCACAGAGGCAATATGGACCACGGGCACCTAGCTCAGAGTCAGCTCAGACTCTAAAAAGCGTGACATCACTTTTTGAATTTCGAGTTGCTAAGTAACAATCTAATAACTATGACCTCAATGGCCGGGTACCTTTACGTGTCCCTTCTCGCATGGTTCGCTGCAGAACGATGAGACGGGATCCAGCGAAGCATTATTCCACATCATGGCGGAGTCATTCATCTCCAGCACGCCAGCAGACCACTCCCCAATGCGGACGTAGTTGTACTCATTGTTATCTATCATCTGGAAGTTAAATATATCATATCTGGGAAAGGGGAAGAAATAAAAGAGAATATCAAACAAGAGTCCACAACTGAATTTAATGGGAGACTTTTGAGACGTCGACCGAAGTCTCTTTTTGCTATCTCTGAGCATGCGCTCGTTGTTGTGCGCGTGCGTGCACATGCGCTATTGACTTGAAGACCGATGTTCCAAAGTCTCCCATTCTTTGATAAAGCAATATTTGTTTTAGCTATGTATTCATCAATGCAGAGTGCCTACGGACAGAACCATATCCGCACTAAGATTTGATTCCCTCTTGTTTCTGGGTAATGGTTATTAAACTTGCTAAAAATAGAATGACCCTTGCAACTTTTTTTGCTAATCCAGGCTGATTCTAATCTGGATTTGTCATAGTGACTTCTTTTCTCTGGTAGCCTCGGGCTGGGTGAGCCAAAGCAACGTACGTCTCAATGCAATGACATTGCTACACTCAATCATGGGAAATGGTTCTTAGTACTTTTACGCTACACCGACCATGTCTGTGTAATAATTCGCTTTCGTCTAAATGAAATTCTCGTGTAATGCTATCCATGCATTGCATTGTATTCGTCGTGATCTCGCCAAATATGAGATTTATAACTTAAAGTTTTAAGGGCGTGTACAACGTTGATAAAGGTGACAAAACAGCACCCACACTATGTATAATCCAGTATGTACAATTTTTGTGTACTGGAAATAAGGCTGTGAAAATTTGACCTCAATCGGACATCCGAGTCCCCAGAAAATAGCAAAAACCCGACTCAGTTTTTCTTATAAAACATAAAGAAGCATTTTTGAACTTGCCAAGATCAAACATAATTTTGGTGTTTTGTTTTACTTGTTCCTGATAAATACAGTACACCATTTCAGGCGGGAATATTTTAACGGTATGTTTCTACCAGCACCATCTTCATACCCTGAAATTTATACGTAAATATGTGAACATTTCTGTTTGGGTTTCTTACCAATGTTGATGTACATGCCATTTAATGAGAATCTAGATGATGTGGCTTTACAAAATACGACAGGGCACCAAAATGGGTTATTAATTATTCCCAAGCAATAATCAACTGTCATGTGTAGTAAGATGTCACAAAACTGTTTTACTCTATTAAATTTATTATTGAAATTTCTATTACTATTAAGATTTTTAGTTTATGATTTATGATTTAGTTTATTTTTAGTTTATGATTTAGACCTACAGTTTAAACTCCTTCAGGAGTATTTAGGAGGAATTAAAGGGTTCATGCAGTGCTTTTTTCAGTCAGGTTATTTTATTGCCTTCATAAAGAGAATATACTGACAAATAATGAATGGCAAGTCTTATTTTGGTTTCAAACCAGCATTCGGTTTTCCTTTGAATGGCTTTGTAAAACGGGGGATTTTCATGCATACTCATGTAGGGAACCAACAGCAAAAATACAATGAAAAAACATAAAAAATGAAGAGGCAAACATGACCTACAGAAATGGTTTGGTAAAAAAATTACACCACCAGTTGTGAAAGGAACATATTTGGCAAAATAAAACCAATTGAGGAGGAAAAGGTCTGTCAGAAAACCTATAAAACAAGCACAACTTTGTGTGCACAAATCAATTGGGTTACTGCTCTCGGTTCCCCAGATGACATCACATTTTTGCTCATGAATATGGAAATGCTAATTAGCATACAACCCCCCAAAACCCTGTTTTAACCCTGAATCAGTGTGAGGAAGTGGGTAAAATCACAGTCTCCATGTACAGTGTTTTCATTGGCACATGTTCAAGCCATAATATTCCCATTGCAGAGAACCTTTAAACCAAACCAAGAACCAAGACTGTGGGACAATGAATGCTGTATCTCTTGTGTGACTGAAGAATGAAGGAAGGACATTTTGACAAGATGTTCTGATCTTAAAAGCGAGAATCGAAATCACAGCTGACCTGCCGGTAGGATCTCCATTGCTGTTGAACTGGATCGTGTCCCCTGACGCCCCTTTGAAGGAAACGTTGAAGAGATGTTTCAGGAAGACTTCACCGTCTACTGGGCTCATCTCCGGGCATAAGCCCACGGTGTCTGGAGGGCAGACTGCCTTGTGCATGTCATGTAGACCGTGTGCCATGGTATAGATAGCATTGATGACAAAGCCCATCTTGGTGTCCTGGTTGTAGCCAGATGCCAGAGTCTCGTCTCCTATTAATCAACAGAAATTTACAAAATACATGTAACAGCATTAAATTGGGATAATACTAGCAGTGAATTCAAAATGAAGTTCGACGTATGGTATTGAGAGTGCTACTGCACAGTTTGGGGACGACACCGATAATTCACGGTTAATTTCAAGTCATTGAAAAGTGAACACAGAAAAACTAACTGGAGCGACCCCCGGATTACCGTACCGGCGATATACCATTTGAGCTATCCAGGCCTATGTTGGTGGTGTTCCTAATAGTGAATTATCTTTATTCATTTGGCAGTGAGAAGCCATAAAACCATTCACATACCGCAATATCCCAAGGTTCATACGCACAATATTAGCAATGCTGCAACATGAGAAACAGTACATTGGGGATCACTCAAAGAGGATGCGGCGTTTGAATGAGTTAGATAATAATAATAATAACAATGTGGTTACTTATAAAGCGCACACTCCGTCAAAATATGGGTACTTCATTAATTCACCGCGAAGCAATTCTATAAGGTAGGTTTGCGGGGACACGATGTAATCTCGTCTGTGAGAATGTGTGGTTCTGAGAAGAACCGGTGGTATTATCTCGACGTTTCGAACAATGTGCTCTATTCGTCTTCAGGAGGGTGAAATTCTAGAAAGATGTCAGTATAATAATAACTGAAAATCTACTTTGGTAGCGTATAATGGGTTAGGCCATGGAAGTCAAAAAGCATGTGAAATTTTAATTCAGATGGCAAAAAACCAAAAACAATCTGCAAACCCAAACTTCCTTCCCCACTTTTGGAAAAGTAAGCCACTTCCTCCCACCTGAGCAATTCCTCTCCCAACGCTGGTCCTCTTCCTCCACAGATAACGTATCGTTCTCGGTCACTGGTAGCCGACATTTGAATCTGAACTGCCAGAACTCGCGGAACCAAGGATTCCTTGGATGGCTGTCTGGTCGGAGAGCGAAGTAGTAAGGGTCAAAGTTCTCGATGTAAGACGTTTGAGGCTTGATGGTGATTCCTCCTATAGCTTCTCTCTCTACATCACGGACAATCTCCTGACGGTTAGCCCAGCCATCACTGCCAAGAGCCAAGACAGAAAGACAAAATCATAAGAAAAGAAGCCAAGTTGTTAGAAAATTTATAAACATTTAGCGGCAATTATTTACAAAAATGGATATATTTTATGCGACAAACAGGGGGTACTGCCCAAGAAGTGAGCAAGTAACGTTATTTTCCGTACAGAAGTGTCTTGTACAGTATTTCCAAAACATTACGATGGATACAGTGCAAGAGATGGCAAGATACCCGCTATAGTTACCGGGCAGGCTAGAGTAAAACTATAGTCTCATTTAAAAAATAAACTAATTTGATTTACTAACGACATCTTAATCTTTATCCATCGAATCAAGACACATTCAGGCACAGCCTCAGCATGGTACAGGGTAATATCAGTTATAGGTCTGCTTAGCATCGCAGATACTTCGATGTATGACCGGGGGCCAATTTCATAGAGCTGCTTAGCACAAACAATTGCTTAGCACAAAAATAGCTTGCCCAATAAAACAAACCGCCATTGGAAATTCCATTTGAAATTCATGTTCAGCGAACAACAGCCAAAGAAAAATTTGTTAGTTAATCCTGTTTTTACTAAGACAGAAATGTCATGCTTAGCGAATTTGTGTGCTAAGCAGCTCTTGCGTATTAAGAAGGCTATTAGGCGTGGACTTCTCATTGTCAGTGCATTGTCAGGACATTTTTGGCGCGCTTTCGTCTAGGTCAGCAAATGGCGCGAAAATCTCCAGGCAATCGGGCAACTGTATTCAAATCATTGACTTGCATCATTATCAAAACTGATAATAATACTACAGATCATGGTATCCTAGGCCGATTTCACTAACGCTTTGCGATCATCGTAAAGCCCAAATCCATCGCAAAACAGAAAATCAATCATACTTGTGCAGCAATTTTCCGTGTAGCGATGGATTTAGGCTTTAGCGATGATCGCAAAGCGTTAGTGAAATCGGCCCCAGGTTTACACTGTATGATAACGAAACAACATCATTTTGTGGATCGGTTTTCGGAAACACCATGTAAGAATCCTCATCGGGAGACTAAAACAGGCTAGTCGAAACGTTGAGACCTAACGAGAAGTGCGAACGAAATAGAAGTGCGAAAGTATGAACGATTCTTACATGGTATTTCCGCAAACCGATCCACATACCAATTGTCACCATGCAAAGCCTCAAATCTTTCTTAACATCATTATGATTAATATGGTCTATACGCAGTTGTTAATATTGAGGGTTCCTTTACTTGAAGACACCAGTAGGTAAAATGGGCCCTTGAGGTTATATATATATCCACAGGTAAACCTGTGATAACGGTTTCGATCAGCACGATGAAACAGGAACCAATGTAAATAGCATTGTGAGAGATCAGTGTAATATATAGTATGCAGCAATAAATGCCCATACCTATTTGATAAATGTTTTCCAATTTATGGACACACAAAGACTAATTGGATGGTTAGGTTCTAGGTAGAGATGTGCTGCTTGGGGAGACGTTGATGAAGCATGTCCAACTGGTCAACCCATCTCATCAACGTTAACGAACACAATCCACCACCGGCCCCCCATGGGAAATCAGAGAAGACAACGTCATACATTGCATGCATGTTATAAAGGTACAGTACAGGATTGGTAACATACCCAAACAGAAATGTTCACAGATTTACGTATAACTTTCAAGATATGAAGATGGTGCTGGTAAAAACAATTCCGTTAAAATATTTCCGTCTGAAATGGTGTATTTATCCAGAAATTAGTCAAACAAAGACCGAAAACAGTTCTGATCTCGGGGTAAGATCAAAATCATTCTTTATGTTTTATAAGAAAAACCGAGTCGGATTTTCGCTGTTTTCTCGTGACTCAGATGTCCGATTGAGCTCAAATTTTCACAGGTGCATCTTATGTACATGTTGGATTAGACAAAGTTTGAGTGCTGTTCTGCTACCTTTATCAATCCTGTACTGTACCTTTAAACATGAGACCGACAAGAAAATTAAACCAACAAAACCGAACAAGTGAACAGAACACGTGCCGTCGCGTGAACACCACCAGGCACCGTGTATTCTGGCATGTTCGGCTGTGAATTCCCGTCAATCCGTACCGATCAGTCTCCGCTGTGACACGCTGAGTAGAACCCGACTCCGATAATTTTGACGAGCGCAGGATCGCAGACCGGAACTCGTGGCATGTTTGCTGCGCCTACTTTCCCTCTACGCCTCCGCAATTATCCCGCCATCATAACTTAAGCCGTAGCTGGCGTGCAGCGTGACAAGGCTGGGAATCGAGCTGAACGGCAGTTTTTAATGGGAAGTCGGTTAATATCTTGACGATGTTGGAGGGATATCAGATACTCTAGCCTCGGTGGGAGGACAGTAAAACCAGTTGTTAGGTATTAAGATCTGGTGGATGAGATTTTAAAGGGTCACACATCACTGTGTCAGTCAATCTGTAGCTTCTGGAAGTTACTGATGCAATGTACCCTAATCATGGATTAGTATAAATTAGCCTGATTTTAGTTGTTCAATGGATTAATGCAAAACGGAATTTTAAAAACAGGCTGCACAGGTGCATATTGTTACATTGCAAGAGTCGTGCATGCCTAAAATTTAC
The DNA here is from genome assembly GCA_963971285.1 of Astropecten irregularis. Lineage (NCBI taxonomy): Eukaryota > Metazoa > Echinodermata > Asteroidea > Paxillosida > Astropectinidae > Astropecten > Astropecten irregularis. The sequence continues at coordinate 21,236,589 of OZ020249.1, read as the reverse complement.
GAATAGCATTAAACTTAATAGTTGTCAAGATTCTCAATTGTTATGGAAGTTCAAAATTGGATATCAAACAAAGAGGTATAAGGTAAATGTTGAGGGTTCTTACGAGTAACATTTATCATAATTTCTTAATTATCGCTAGAATTATGCCACATTATGACAAATCGCTCCGTAAGTCTATTTGTTAATAAGTTCATTTGCTTTGAAACATCGCATTCAATATCGCATATCTTTAGAGCTTGCAGCTCAAAGTCTACATTAATTTTTTTCTCTATTTTCTCAATGTAAATTACAGACAAAACAAATAAATGGTTGACTCCCAGCTTTGTTTTGATAATGAAAGGTATTAATAGTTCTCTCATTAGTCCCACAATATCAAAACAATTACACAAAAAGACATGAAATACTGACATTCCAAAAGTTTCAAGATTCAATGTAGGATATATTGATCATATCACTATCATAATGGTAGCACATCACAGTTTATTACACTTTCAAGTCATAATCATAGCCACAAGGTCATTGGAGGAATATGTTGTGCCACGTGGACTTTTTGGCCAAATGCCAAGATTTAAATAATCTTTTATTTATCACCAAACACGTTGACAGACATCCTGGTATTACGGTATGCAATAATGACGTCTGCACTTTATGCAGCGATAGATCAGAGACCCTGTATTAACTAGTCACGTTGTTATGACGACCAGCAGACAAATCACAGGAAAAAATGAGCGGGAATTATGTCGCTGGTGGATAACATCGCAGAAACGTTCCCGCGTCAGTATAAGCCAAGGCCATTTGGCGCGACTGCGTACAAACACGTGCGTCATCACCACTACACCATGCACTACCACACATGGACAAACCACGCTGTGATGTCAGCTTATCACGTTATAGGCATCTGTATGTCCATGTTTGTACCGTATGGTGCAGGCATGTGAACAGAAAAAAATGTGACACTGCAGCCAACAATTTCAAATTTTACAAGCCGTCATAATTTCATGAAATGCTGACGAAAAAAACTGTATTTCTGGACTTCTGATAAACGCCCAAAGCGTCACGTGATTGGACTTTTTTTTGCGACAAGCAAGTTTCCCAAGATATTGACGCATCTAAACTCAACGTTGTCCTATTTTGTTTCGAAAGTAGGACAGAAACTTTACTTTTCATTAAAGAAAATCGAATAATCATCAGCTGAATTTGTGCCTTCCGCAAGATTCTTAAACGTCATCATGAAAAAGAATTCGAGTTTCCTGAAATCCATTAAGACGAATTCCAGGTTGAATTTCATTTCAACAGAAGTTCAACTTTCCAATGATAGCCACAATCTCGGAAAAAGTGCAGTGGACCCTTGGTCTAACTTAATACATGGAGCCAACAACATAAGACAGTTGTTGTGAAACGAGAAATTCCCAGTTCACTAAACGCCCCGCAGACAGAATTACCAAACTAGAATTCAGAAATTGCCGCCAATTTTCCATCCTAATCTGTTGACTAATTTTCCGAGAAATGGAATACAATAATCCTTCGGGATTATTCCGGGAATTCATCCGATTCTGACCATCCCCCTCTGGCCTCTGGCCCTACGGAGCCGCCGTGATAATTCACAATTTCACGGCATATACCATCATTTCATCAGGTAAATGCACTTCGTCACGATCTTGGCGACCGTGCGATCATGGGGTCGATTTCAAGAAGCCCTACGATCGATCGTAACGCGAGTTACGAAGGATAACCCATCGTATCCTACACAGAGCTGCAATGCATCATACGTCCTACGATTGATTGTAAGTTACGATGAGTTTAATCAAATCGATCCCTGATGTTGGTTTTTTGAGGTGACTGTCCTGTTCAGGCTAAAACCTATCTGGGACGAACCGACTCTTCGCTCTCGAGAAAACTTCTAAGATTTCAGAGCTAAGAATCGCGTTTCGCTTCCTGTACACAATGAGATGGACACCGACGGATGGATGGCAGAATCGAGATGGGTAGAGGCAGACAGTTAATACGGGGAATAGTTCTGTTGTCAGATGGTAATTGCTGGATTAACATGCTTCATCTTGTGTACCCAGACAGGCGGGCGGTTACTGCTGAAATGTTGGTCAATTATTGTCGGACTTTTTTAAAAGTTCACTTTAAAATCGAAATTTCATTCTAAAACAGACCATAAATGTTGACGAGAATTCAAACAAAAATACATTCGCAAAGCCTGATGAAACAATTTATGGAAAGATGATGAGAAGAAGATACAGTTTTAGAGGTGGGAGGAAAACCCCAGAGTAGTATTCTGGGTAAAACCCACATGCAGAATCAGGTAGGGACCGAAAACACAATCCACTTGTGAACCGAGCCAGACTTGATCCCGCTCCTTCAGAGGTTGAAGGCGAGGAAAGACCCACTACGCCAACCTGACTCCCTTTATGATTCCCATCAAGAAAATATCTTTGAGGAGAAACAAATCTTAAAAGAAAAGCAACAACCTGAAATAACCCAACGCAATACCTTAACAATTTATGTGATGTACATCGATTCTGGTCACATAACGTCAATATGCACCAAACCATTTTAAGTTACACAAAATAGACAACTTGATTATTACCTAATTGTTCGAAATGAGCTTTTATAATGGTTTGAAACAAATGGGGTGTAATTTTCCTCTGTTTATGGAAACCGGAGTACAATCTGAAGATTGTATCGGGTAAAGTCAACAGAATGTTGCCTCTGCTTAGCTATAGTCATACGCCATTGGCATAAATCAGGTATCCACTCACTTAGTCAAACCAGGCCATTTATCGGTCGAGCAATATCCTCTACAAAATGCAAAATTGGCTCCCGATAAATACGGATATTGGCTGCAGAGAGAAGAAGCAACTTAGATCCAGTTGGAAAGAGGAACAGAATAAGAAGTAACGGTCCATTTCGATATAAGGTCTGCAGGCATAAAGGACTATAACAAATCCCTGCCGCTATTTACGCTATAACCGAAGCTATTTGCAAACCTAAGGCATAGAAAAAACATGATTGAATCGAGGAAAATGTGATCCATCTCGCTGCGAGGACTCGCCCCATCCTCTGAACAGAGGGAGCGGCTGTAAGTCCAAAACGGGGGCACAATCCACCATAATTGGACTGTGCTGTAATAGAAGGAATTGTTTCACCAATTCAGGCCCGACTTTCAACCCCCTCAGAGGAAAGAGAGAAATGTAGTTTCATTGCAATAAAACTGTCAGGATGTGGGACATCATTCTCTCAAAACGTAAACTGGAACAGACGGCGTGTTATGTAAAATTCATATTTCATATCTTCTCAAGGTAATGTGATACTAGTGTGCACCTTGAAACAAATGTAGTCTGTATTAAAGTGATGGTACAGAACTGGTTTTTGCAACAAAATCGTTGCTGACAGTGAAAGCACATTATGTAATCCATCATATACCTTAACTGACAAACCTGTAGAAGTTTGAGGTCAATCAGCCATCTGGGTCACGAGAAAATAGTGAAAACCGGTGTACAGAGAACTGTACACATTTCAACGAATGAAAAAAACGCTTTGAAGCGATTTATTCCAATCGGAAAATAGTTTCATTTATTTCTCAACGAATATGGCATTTCAGACAAAAACATTTCATGGGATGTTTTCTCCTATCATCAACATTATACTGTGTAAGTTTTATGTGAATCTGTGATCATGAAGTGTATTTTGTCTTACCAATTCTGTACCATCCCTTTAATGATAATTTTTCAGGAATGACCAACATTTCGAGAGCATCTACGTCAATGAACGTATAGATTTATGCACAATACGAAGTTTTCTAATGAAAAGACAAGCTTGGGCAAACCGGTTCTTTAGTCACATTGCAATGTCTATATTTATAAGTGAAACATTAATTGATTTGTGCAGCAGTCCTACGTTATCACTATTTTGTATTTTTTTCTGTCTATTGAATTGCCTTGCAAAACCCCCTTCATGGGACAAGTTTCAAATGGTTTCAAATTTATCTAAGTTAAGTAACACTTGGGCTCTAATATTTGAGGTTTTTGTTGTCGACATAACTAGGAAAAATTACCCTACTTTACGAACACCTCAGTGTATGCATTTGTGACACAATATTAAATATTGGCCCGTCGAAATGTTATGAATATCGGCCAGTTTCTGCCCAAGAACCTGTGTAGCCAGGCGCAGTGTCTTACTCTCAATATACACCAAGTAGATGTTTCTTTGAAGTACTACCGATGTCAATATCATTTACGGATTAGGAGATAGACATAAGACCAACACCCCGGGAAAAAGTAACAAAAATCGAGGTAAATGTTACCAAAAGCTATGCTCTAGCTCAGCTTAATCTGTTAATTGAATTAAAATAGCGGGTGAATTTGTGAATTGTTTAAGGGCCAAATAAATACGTGATGCATAAAAGGCGAAATTAATTCTCAGTTCTCTCTCATATAAAATTCCTCTCCAAAGCATGATATGTGTACTTGGTTGGTTAATCATAAGTGTCTTTAGCAACCATTCAATGATATGACGTCATGAATACATATGTGACGTCATAACATAACCTACAATTCTTATCTGAAACCTAATTTTAGCTCCTCCGGGAAAATTGTTTTGTTTTGGAAATAATCAGTTTTATCTGAGTGAGTTCTTCCGTTCGTAGAGTGAATTCTTTGATCAAATTGTTTGCGCAAAAAAAAATGTTTTTACTTATTCATTTTCCTTACTTCATGCGTATGATATCGTCAAAATGTTAAAGTATTGTGACATCTTGAACTTAATATAATGATACAAAATTGGTCTTTATTGTTTTAAAATGTTGACCTTTTCTGTAGGCTTAGTCATAGGAGCGTTTGATGCTCAAATGTTGAATCATGAATATTCTTTGGGCGTATATACCGTGCAATATTAACATGCTTGACTACTGAGTTCGTCTGAGGGACTCATACAACATTACCCGATTCCATTCCATCATCCTTGATTGGGCTCATCATTCATTCCTAGAACAGACTCAAGGGACTGTAGCAATTACCACTATTTTCTTAAAGCTTCATCCTCCTAAAACCCTCGGGTATAAGGCGCAGCATGGAGAACACATCCCCCTACCAAGCACACGAAGACGGTGAATATTTCCCAATGGAGAATATGGATATATTTAATATTGGACAATTTCCATTCTAATGATATTAAATTCAGGGCACAGCGTAGCTGATGGTACTATTCTATTGGTAGGGTTATAAGGTCTTTGAACTATGGTTTTCTATGCTGATTTGATAGTGTGATATAGGGCGTGTGGCGGTATACTTAATCGGTATACTGCAATTTGTTATGTAAACCGTTTGCCAACATGAATTGCCAAGGACACGATTATTAAACACGTCGCTAAGGCACCGTGCTTAAAGGTATACAATGATTGGTAAATATCATAGAACAGCACTCGCACTTTGTATGATCAAACGTGCACATGAAATAATAAATATGTGAATATTTGAGCTCAATCGGACATCTGAGTCACGAGAAAATAGCGAAAACCCGACTCAATTTTTCTTATAAAACATAAAGAATGGTTTTGATCTTACCCCGAGATCAAAACTGTTTTCGGTATTTGTTTGTTTAATTTCTTAATAAATACACCATTTCAGACGGAAATGTTTTAACGGTATGTTTCTACCAGCACCATCTTCATGCCCGAAAGTTATACGTGAATCTGTGAACATTTCTGTTTGGGTATGTTACCAATCCTGTACTTACCTTTAAACACGTCGCTAAGGCACCGTGCTTAAAATGAAACGATCACTCTGAAGCTTATTGAATCTTTTGCAAGACCGTCTGCAGTGTGAGCCTGCCATTACCCTATTAATCTGCCCACAACGGAAAACGTCCTTCATTTTTTACCTTACCGCAGCTGAGTATTTTCACATTATTAACAAGATCTCAGACGAATAACACATCAAAAATGCATTACCAAAATAAGCAGCCTTTAGGGCCTATTCATTTCAGGACTCTTGGTGGCAGCAGACAAAAGATCGAATTCAACGACCGCATTGTCTTAGGGGTTTTGTCTTAGAGCCCAATCCACCCGTTTCGAAAAACCCCTATGACGGTCACAGGTCTTTAAGCCCAACTCAGATTTAAGGCCGTGTCATAAAATATCCGCGGCTGCGGCCGCAAGTAACACACATGTCTATGGAAATGGCTGCACCCACTGGCTAGTGGCTGCCATATGTGCGTGTGTAACTTGCGGCCGCAGCCAGAGATTTGGGACACGGCCTAAGATATCAATATAATTATGAGAAAAAGCGTGTCTGCTGCCCTCAAGAGTCTAAAACAACATCTCGTTGTAACCACATCTCGAGTATTGAGTCCACCTTACCTGCCGATGAAGAGAAACCTTCCTGATATTCCCAGTCTCTTCGTGGCCTTCATGAGTTTGGTCACCGTCAGTCCCTCGCAAAAGCACACCACCACCTTAGCAGTAGGCGTCTTGAGGAGATTCTTGATGACCTTGTCAAATTTCCTGTCAGAAGCCAGACTATTGATGTTATCATTGGTGGCAATGCAGAGTCCAGCTCTCTTGGCTAGATCTTTGAAAACCTCCATACCGCTGGCTCCGTAATTACCTAAAATAAAAGAGAAGAGGAAAATCAATCATTACAAATCTTGGAATAACATGTACTGATGTTTGTGCAAGGGATTCTTATACAATTGTTCTTTGGGAATCATGTCTCTCGAATAATAAAACTGCTCGAATTGTTTTAAATATTATTTCTGGTCAAAATGATAACATTTCTTCTCCTTTTCAAAGTCACAAGGTTACAATTTAGCCGCTTTAAAACGACGAAAGACGTCAAGTATAAGGCTTATTCATACATTCATTTGAAATACATACATACATAGAATCCCTACATCGAATTGAAATGTGAAACGTCATGAACAAAATTGAATTTCCGGTACAAATTGGAATGTGCTCAACCAATTGCGAACATTCCATGGCCCAACATGACGTCATCTTATTGCCTCAGCACCGCCAGTCGCTTATGAACTGGCCTTTATGAGGTGTAAGGTTAAATTCTGACTGACCTTTAGAGTAATATTGGTGTCAGTTCATCGATTTCAGCGAATTTGAATATCACGTGTGAGTCGGAATTGGAGCAAATCAAGCCCATACTCCATTGCTAATTTCCACGTCAATTGAATGGTATCTGAGCACCGCGTCCATACGGGTCAATGCTCTGACATCGTAGGCAAAAACCCAGACCAATTCCCCGGCCACCCAAGCCAAAAACAAACTGGAAAAATAACAGAAAGCGAAACGTAAACCAGGTCCACAACCTCCGTGGATCAGCCACGTGTGCGAGGTGACAAGTCAAGCTGGGACACTCTAGGTGGCGAGACCGCTTGACCGCATTCTAGTAGGCTGACCGGCCGGATGTAAGCTTCGCCCCTGGGTCGCGTGCCGGTGTTTTCATTAGGTAATTGCATTGAGCTCCTGCGCACCTGTGCCTTAAGAAGAGGGACTCGTGCGGAGGTGTATCTCCAATTCCTCTTCCCAGCTTTTCTTCATCCCCGGGTAAAGAAAAATGTTGATATGAAATAAAATCCACTCTCTCTCTGTTTGATCAATTTTAGGAAAATTGAATTGGGTGGTATAAAGCTGTCGAAACGGCTTCTGCTTTGCCGTATGTTGAGGGCTGTGTAACGGGATCTATAAACCAAAACAACCATCAGCTACAGGCCTTTAAACTCCTCCACTGTAACTTGCATTACCAAAATGAATGTCGAGTATCATTAGCCGGTCCTTCTATTCAACGGAAATAAATTGGTGTTGACTTATCCTATAAAATTACCTCGAACTCTCTACGGTTTAAAGGAATCTAAAGAGCAACAAACGTTAAATTTGTGATATTATCCCTTTAAGAGATGGGGAGAGTTTACATTTGGAGAGATTAGAAATGAGTAAGACTTGCAGAGTAGAAATATTTTACTCTCATCGGTCCTTTTCAGGACCACACTTCTTCCAAAAAGAGTGTTACACATGGTGTCTCCGCAAGTAACACTCAATTCTATATTCACATTGGCATATATTCTGAAAGCCAGGACAATGGGATAGGTAATATTCACTTTCATCCGATAATTCACACAACGATGTACCCAATTAAGTAAAATTATGATTTCAATTTGTCACGTGATGTTGCCTGAAACAATCAGAGTGGTTTAGCGTGCAAGGCTCCGAATGATTACACACTAAATACTCGGGTTGACAGTACTTCAGAGTTTATTGTTGAATACATGATTATGTGCTGCTCTGAGTTTTAAAAACCCAAGTATGAAGTTCGACAACATGTGGCACTAAGTAATGTTGTTTGAATGATGGCAAACAGTAAGTCACATGGCTGGCAGTAAGACTGATGAAATGTACCCTCAGCAGCCTTTTTATAATAGACGCTGAGGCTTAAAACAATGGAATGATCCTGATTTCCAAGGAATGAGTCATACTAGTCAGAAGTTACACTTATACTAAGAATCAAGTCACTGGACACTGAGTCACTCAGGGTCACTGGTCACAGTGGTCAACCTTGTGTCAATCAATGCCAGGAAGTGAAAGTATGTGATCACAACTTGGAAATCAGGATGACAATCATGAGTAATCATTACTAATGGATGCTATTATGATGAAATGCTATAGGTAAAAATAAGCAAATATAAATGGTTACATATACATGTATAAATCAGTCACATATAGGTCATGATAAGACCAACAAAAATGCATTGTGATAATTACATTGAATGGTAGAAATAATAATATGAAAGGATTAAAAATGCGTAAACAGGCTTCATCAGAATATAAAATTAAAGAACTGTCTGTATAAATAACAATAATGAACCGCTACAGTGGCAGAACTCTCCAAAGTTCAAGATGACCTTCATACAAAAAACCACCGGATGTGGATTCTGCGAGCGTATCGGCAGTGGCGTCACCAGACTTTTGAGTCTGGGGGGGGGGGGGGGGCACAAGGGGGGCACTAGCAATTGTTGGGGGGGGGGCAAACGTTTTATATACTATATTTTTTTTTCACCAACCCAAATTTCAAATGGGGGGGCACGAGGGGGGGGGGGGGGCACAAGGTTTTCCAGGGGGGCACGTGCCCCCCCTGGCCCCCCCTTGGCGACGCCACTGCGTATCGGTCGCAGCTTGTCCGACCGTAGAAAACGCCGATCCCACGGGGGTATGCCGGCTGCCAAGAGCCGTTCCACATCCTGAGCACGACACGCCCAAACCATCCAAGCCTAATTATTACCAGAGATGCATGCAGGGTTTATACACGCGGTGCTACACTATGTAAACAGACATACAGCTTTGGAAGATGCCGGTCTTGTTGTCGTTCATTTTATCAGTCGCTGCATTGCAATTTGTGTGCCTGGGTTTTAAATGGTGCCCCAAGTATTGTTAAGAAATACCAAGCTAACAAACAGAATACCAGGGGCACAATTTCATAGTCCTGCTTAAGCACAGAATTTGCTTAAGCATGAAAAGTCTTCCTTGATCAAACAGGATTACCAACCAAATTTCCATGCGATGTTCACTGCTTTTGACATGTATTCGGCCATTGTTTGCTGAGTGTAACATTCACAAGGAGTTTGGCTCAAGCTCAGGCTCATGCTCATGCTCAGGCTTCATTCCGTGAATCCATTAAAAAATAACGGGTATCCAAATAGAGGCTTTTGGCTGCGGTTCGGAAGTAGATTCACTGTTTTGAAAAAGGAAAACAGAGCTCCAGCTTCAATGAAAAACCACAACCTATAATTTCAGCATTATGGATGACAGAGCTGGAGCCTGAGCCTGAGCCTGAGACCCTGTTTTGTAAACCCCCATCATATTTTGTGCATTAAATGGTCAACTGGCGGCGGGGGCGGGGCGGTGGGTGGGGGAGTTGCTCCAGGGTGTTAAACATGACTTCATCCTGCTTCATTTACAGTGTAAGCCATGGCATGTTATGAGATCCATATCACACCACACTACATGACCTACATGCAGAGTCAATGAGGTGGAAGTCAGTACGAGTGATAATTATTAGAACGCCCCATGTACGACTACACCGCATACACGCAATATAATCACCGCCTGAAATCATTAACGCAAAACCCAAACAACTCCATGCAAGTCAGGACTGTATAACATTCTAATTATACCAGCTTGAAAGAACATGGACATGTACATTACATGTAAACATGTAACATTACTACATAGGAGCACTCGTCTTACTATTGACATTTTGCATATCCTCTAACATTTCGCATTCTATTTCTGACAGGCAGCATTTGCATTCAAATGCGAGAAGCAAATGATGATTGAATTTCATGAATGTTCGTAAAATAAGACGAGATGAATATGTAGATACTCAGTCATTCCAGTAAGTAATCTGCTTGCAGTATTTACTCTATGCTGATTACCATTCGAACGAACCCCTAAATCCGACACATAACACAAACAATTCTACAACTAGACTAGCTTTTCCTATTGAACATGTATGGTTGTTAAAGGTACTACAATACTTCGGTAGAATAACGAATAACTCACAGGCTATAAAATATGATGATGGTAGAAACATACAAATTGTTTCTGAAATGCGGTATTTATCCCGAAAAGAGTATTACAACAAATGATCAAAAACAATTTTGATCTTTTAAAGATAACAAAAAACGGTGACAAGATTTTAAAAATACAATGGTCGTTTTTCACTGTTTTCTCAAAAAGAGGGCACTGAATGGGACTGGGAATTTCACAGAAGGCTGTTACTGTATCTTCCTTGATATTTTAGCTCATGAATCTGCATTTCATTGACAAAAAAAAGTATGATACTACCTTCAATTACAGATATACAGATATCAATAAAAAAGCGACAACCATGTTGTATTGTTTCCGCGAAGAAAAAGAAAATAACAAGGAAACACAAAGAGGAAATGGAAAACTACATGTCACGAGTGGAACACGCAGACAACGATATCGAAAGTAAAGTATAACCAGTTTCGACACATTGCTCATTATTTCATAAACAACATGTTTGAGAATCATTTCCGAATGCCACAAATATCTGACAGGAGAAAGTGACATGCCAATGGTGAAATATCAGCCCAATGTCCTAGCCAATATTACACTTCACGAAATGTGCATTAAAACAGATGGTTAGGCAAACGATCAAGTAATATTTTCATTTTAATACCTGACAACAAGTAAAACTATAGGCCTGAGGTCGATTTCACGAAGCCCTAAGATCGATCGTACCTCGAGTTACGAAGGATATAACCCATCGTATCCTATTTACCCTACGGTTTCAATGCATCACATGTCCTACGATTGATAGTAAATTACGATGAGTTTGGTGAAATCCACCCCATGTCATGTACAGCTGGAATACATGTTAAACCCATAGTCACGTTCAATTACGCACAAGATGAAATATAGTGCACTTTACACATGTAACATACATTTTAAGATCAATTACTAGAACGCAGCGCAAGATTAATGAAAACCACTTTCTGAACCATTACAAACCTAGAATATGAACATGGGCCAACTCCATACAGCTGAATTCTTCAGCATGATCAAAACAGGATTACCAACCAAATTTTCATGTGATGTTTACTGCTTTTGACTTGTATTCGGCCATTGTTTGCTGAGCATAACATTCACAAGGAGTTTTGGCTGGCATACTGGTTTTATTTACCAAGGATTTTGGCGATTAAGCACATTTTGGTGCTTATAAGCAGCTCTATGAAATTGGCAAATACCAAGATTACATTGAGGAATTTGTTTGTAATTTCTTCGATTCAGTTACGAAGATGGATGGAATTCGTGTTTTTTTTTTATATTTCTCCTCCAGATCAACAACTTCACATTCAAGAATGCACGGACCCCATGACGTCATTTATACGAGAAGTGCTGTCACCTAGACGCATGCGCTATACTCACCAAACTTTAAGATTTAGCTTAGCTTTGAGTTGTCAATATCACCACAGTGATTTGTATTGTGACATCACACTTTGCTTAGTAAATATTAAGATCGATTCACATTTTTGAGATTAATATAATCTCAGTGTCTTGTGTAATAGACCACTGGTGCTCTGAATATGCCTAATTTAATACAGCAAACAACCATAGCACTATTTACGCATTATTGTATATTACACGACCAAGAGAAGAGGTATATCTCGTTTCACTAAACGGCGGGTTATTGGTAATGGAAGACTGAAGCATGTCTAATCGATGGATAGCTTTATTAATCTTCAGATTCAAGTTTCCATATTTATCATTCCAGACAGAAAATTGCTGCCCAAAGATAAAAACATGAAATCATCAATATGCGAAAACGACCATGCAGCTCACTTAAAGTTGAAAATACCATCCAATCTTCCTTTGAATCATATTAATCTATCTTCTATTCCGATGAAATTAAACACCAGGCCAGCACGCCACGTTTGTGTCTTTTGAAAATGTTTTAACAATTTCCCGCGACAGCCCAACCTCGTCCCCAGGGGGAAACATGCATTGACACTTCGAAGGCATCAACCTCTAGCTCAGTCTGAAACGTGCCACCCAACAAAAATACAACGGAGTAGGAAGTGGAGCCTTAAATTGAAGGCGAATCCCATTGGGACCCGTGTAATTGTTAATGACACTCTGCCATGGTATAATCATGCTTAATATGTGGGCAGCAGACCACCAAGCATTAGATAGTATGAGACAGGTTCCGTGTACTTGAATTACAGGTGTTGATTTACCTGACGCCAATATGTCCATAATTGTTAAGAAGCACCCTTCTACAAATGCATGTCCTATAAACACAGTTTGCACTGCAATGATTCAATGTGTATATTGACACAATGCATTAAACTTGAACATTGGAGAAATTGAGCGAGTGTGACACAGAACACGGATACCGATAACCGGAACACGGATACGGATCACTGTATATCAGCCCGACGTATTGAGACATACAGACTTGAGGGTATCTACAATCAATACCATTTATTACGATCAACGATTTGAAAATAACGTTTTTAGGCGATACTGCAAAAGAAAACAAAACGGAGAAATCCGCCCAACTTTAACAATTTAATTAGAAAAATTTAAAGTTTCAACAAATTAATGGTTACAGGGTAGCACAACCCCAATAAAATTGCCCAATACGCTCATATTCATCTGTGTATTTTGTAGAACTCTACACTTTCCCAATTCGAAATTCAAACTATAGCAAATTCTAACGATACCATTCTATTCTAATCGCCCTCATGCGAAAATCATAACTCCCGATCGCACATGACATCTTTAATCATCCCAGACAGTGTTGTGAATACGACAGTCGCCGATCACTTCTTCTTATAACCAGGCAGACCACCGCCAAACTACCGACCCTGAAAATGCGTCTTATTCTTCGATCGAGCCGACCGACCGGACGAATCCAGCAGCCAATCCAGGCCATTGGACTTTACTGCCACGTATACGTGACAAGTAATTCAACGCTGATTTTAATCGAAGAAATTGCCGGCGCTAATTGTTTTGGTTTCGTATTCGCGATTCGGAGATGGGACGAGTGCGGTCATTTTACGGTCTTAAAACGATCTTGAAATTGAAGAATAGTTTGGTCATATAAAACCACAGAAATTCCAGACGGCATGATTAAATAAGCATAAAACAAAAGGAAAGACGTGAATGCATATCCAATTATCTATCGTAGTTTTTTCAAATTTGTTTTACTCTACTTTCATCTCAATTTATTAAATGGATTTATGCTATGAGCTACTAGTTATGTGCCTAAAACACACAGAACCAAAATAATGATCGTTTATTGCTTTTTTAATTTTTAATTGCAGTATTTCTTCTAAATTTGATGACGCTTTGATGCGTTAACTGGATTTTAGACATATTTTGTAATGCATAAATGGTGAAAATTAATAATGAGTTTATTAAGTCAAACGGCGACTGGTTTGGAGACAAACTGCCATGTCACATTACGTTTTCGAATTACGAGAGATCAATAATTGGTAAAAATGTTACAGTCCATCGCGTGAGTTTGTCTTGAAACCAGTCGGATTATGGAGGCGCTAACTTAATCAGCCAGGAATCAAGCGAGGTTGGGCAGGGGAGGAGGCATTTACAGCCTGGTTCATCAATTCAATCACGGTAAGTTCAGTCCTTGGTTACATTCCTATCGTTGCACTGAATACACAAAATGCCAAGCAATTTACACCTCTGGTACGCGGCAAAAAGTTCATCACCCCATTTCGCAAAATTGCGATGAAAAAAACATCACCCCATTTACCGTTTAAATGGAAATAGACACCAATTAAACACTTTAATTGCAATATCAAATGGGAAAATTTATCAATCATAATTGAGTACTATACAGAGATTAAAAGAATAATTGCTTTGGTCGATTCGAAGAGGCGTTTTTTTCTGAGGCTGGGATGAGTTTCTATTTTTACGACTGTCAATAGGTGCGTGTGAACAGATATGACAGGGGCGAGCAGGTGGCAAGATGGCGGAGATGGCGTTGACGAGTTTCAGGTCAGTTTCTGAGAAACAAATTTTGAGGATGAAACAGAAGGAGCCTGGCTGCTGGTCAGTGATGGTATTTCATTTCAAAAGGACAGTTACCCAACTTCGGACCGTTATAGCCAAAGTCGGCCAAGATGGTCAAGACTAATGTCCAACATTAAGTGTATACGCTCAGGCCGCTACCTAATAGCCTATGTATCTTGAAGCAATTAAAACTATACAATTATCAGTAGAATTGTCTACCTGATGAAAAAATATCTGTAAAATTGTGTTTGTGTCTAGGTACTGTGTATGTTTGCTTTCACGTCATGTGTTTAAAGGTACAGTATATAAAATTATTCAGCACTGATAGCATACCCAAACAGAAATGTCCACAGATTTACGTATAACCTTCAGGGTATGAAGATGGTGCTGGTAGAAACATACTGTTGAGTTGTTTTTTTTTTGCTATTTTCTCGTGACTCTGATGTCCGATTGATCACAATTTTACACAGGTTTATCATTTCATGTACATGTTGGATCAGACAAAGTATATGGGTGCTGTTCTGTGACCTTTACCAATCATGTATTATACCTTTAATGTCCATGGTGTGAGTTTGGCTTCGGTGGAGCGCAGAACAGTGTTAAATTCTTCAGCGTGCACTGAAGCGTGGATACAGTGAATCTACTGGCTGGCATTGTCATAACGTTGACCGATATCGGATGCACTTCGTACTTAAGGGGAGAGTTGAGTAGATCTAAAATTAATCACACAAGCATCTGAATGCAAGTCCACGTACTTATTTCCTCACACCATAACCGTTCATCATTTTGAAGTATCCTATTGAAATGATACAGGCATACCGGAACCTTTAACATCTGCTCAATAACTGAGCGCCAAACCTGACCGAATTTCTTTCTTCAAAAGTGTGGAGAAATCACTGCTTTTGTATGAGGAAGTATTAATTGCTTATCAAATTCACACAGATGGTGTTTTACTTCCTGCTTTTAACCTGAAGTACGAGATATAATATTTCAGATTTGAGTTGGACTTTTGGCGTAACCCTTAAAAACATCTGCCATCACGACCAATGGAAGCAATTACTGGACGAACTATACCTGCTTCATTCAGCTTGTCGATTTAACTGACGTGTACATGTAATATGGAAGCTAAAGTGTAGCTGTGGCCTTCGTTTTTCACTAGAAACAAAGGAAAGATAGTAAGCTAACAGAATTGGCATTTCTTTTCAACCTTACAGATGATAGTACCGATATATTATTTTTTCACTTTACCAAACATGATCGCTACAATTGACATCTTTGTGGATAACAATTTTTATCAATGCTGGAGTTGATGACATAATTTATTAATATTTCGATCCAACCTAGAACCTTCAACAGGTAATAATACAAAATTGCAACGTGACGTTTGAATAATTGAAGGTAATATTATCATACTTTGGTTTTTGTTAAAGAAATACAGATTCATGGGCAAAAATATCAAGGAAGATACAGTAACAGTCATGCGTGAAATTTGCAGTCCCATACGGTACCCACTTTTTGAGAAAAAAGTGAAAACGCAACAGTATTTGATAAGTCTTTTCACCGTTATTTTTATATTTAAGGAGAAATAAAGCATTTCAGGCAGAAAATTGTTAACGGTATGTTTTTACCACCACCATCTTCATACCCTTTAAGTCATAGGTAAATCTGTAAAGATTTCTGTTTCGGTAAGCTACCAAAGTATGATACTACCTTTAAAACCCGACAAATCATTTTGTGGAAAGTTTCGCTAGATGACAAAACTGTGTCATGATATATGCGTCCACTTAGGTAATTTAAATGATACTCTCTTCCAAAAAACAACATGACCTTAAGACGCACTAGATCTTTAAAACAATAACCTCATCTGGTGACATTTAAATTCGCTATTCGATTGGTACATTGATTATTCATCGATGCTGTATTCCTCCCAAGGACGGTCGCTATATGTATCATTTTCAGCCATTTTACTAACGAAATGATGGGAGTGCATGAGTATTGCGTGTGGGTTTATAATAACACACTGTGTATAAATATTCATAAGGAAAGCGAATCCCCTCTTCTACGTCATCAACTTGAGGAAAACATGAATATTCATTAAATGTAAAAGTTCGAGAGAAAATTGCTTATTCTTGGCGAATGCCAAACGGTAAAAAGTGGCTTAAAATTCACATCAAGAAACTTTTAATAGTGAGGGTTAATGATATGATTACCTTAATTGGAGCTAGGTGAACACAATTTTATGCGAACATCTTATTTTTCGAAATCGTTGGAGTCCAGCTTTAATCAAATGTTGATGTTTAAGCAGATTGCACTGGTGTAACAATATGAATGGAAAGCACAGATACCCAGAAACCATTACAGTCCAGATTTCACTTTTTACAGCTTCTTAATTTATTTCCTTAAGTTTCAACAGGCAGAGGAAGGCGTAACACCCTAAAGCCTAGTTCACACTTCATGCGAACTTGCCAAGTCAAGTGAATTTCCCTGCGTCACATAACAGCGCGTAATAGCATGGAGTTCGCAGAAAATGTCGATGGGGCTTAAAGGTACAGTACAGGAATAGTAACATATACCCAGACAAAAATGTTCACAGATTTATATATAACTTTCAGGATATGAAGATGGTGCTGGTAGAAACATGTCGTTAGAATATTTCCACCCGAAATGCTAAAAAAAAGACCTAAAACAGTTTTGATATCAGGGTAAGATCAAAACCATTCTTAGTGTTTTATAAGAAAAACTGGAGTCGGGTTTTCGCCTTTTTTTCTCGTGACTCAGATGTCAGATTTAGCTCAAATAATTTTAACATATTTATTATTTCACGTACAAGCTTGATTAGACAAAGCGTGAGTACTGTTCTGTGACCTTTAATAATCATATATTATACCTTTAAGTCTCGTAACATGTCGTAAATCTCTTTCCAGACGCTTGTTACGATACGTTTTTACGACTTTTTACCTGCTTTGATATAAGGGTTTATATTTTAATCGTTCCATTCCAATATGCTCGCATATTTTTCACAATTCGCCTGAGGCTGTGGCGATATGAAGACAATTTTCATCACATTGAGCAGAGAGTGGTTTGTCACTCGCCTAACACCAGTCAACATGGCGCAAGGTGTTATTCCATAACCCCCCAATGCTGGTGCTTCGCCCTTTACAATTACCCGAGGGTTATTTTTGAACACACCTGATATGGAAAATGTTCCAATTGATTGGTTGGTTGTTTAATTATTCAGTATTAAATCGGTTATAAAATATTGGAAAAGCACCTACTTCGGAATCCATACACGATTGCAAGAATTGTTACAAATTTGTTAATTATCTTGAAGGTATAATCTATATGATTGGTAAAGGTCATAAAATAGCAATCACTCTTGTCTGATCCAAGATGTATATGAAATAATAAACCTGTGAAAATTTGAGCTCAAATGGACATTGAGTCACGAGAAAATAGCGAAAACCAGACTCAATTTTTCTTAAGAATTGTTTTGATCTTACCCCGAGATCAACTGTTTTTGGTCGTTGTTTTACTAAAGCACAACATTTGCTTAAGCATGAAAAGTCTGCCTTGATCAAACAGGATTACCAACCAAATGTTCCAGTGATGTTTTACTGCTTTTGACTTGTATTCGGCCATTGTTAGCTGATCATAACATTCACAAGGAGTTTTGGCTGACATACTGATTGTATCTTAAGCAAATTTTGGTGCTTAAGCAGCTCTATGAAATTGGCCCCTGATATTTCCGAATGTTTGAAATAAGATTGTTGGAAGTCACCATCATGTAGAACTTTCTTTTGATATAGAAGTTGTTTGAAAAGAGGGAGGGGATTTTAATAATTACATCTCGATGTGGGAAACATGTTTCCATTCAGTATGCTCAGAGACATAATAAATAAATCTCACGAAATGAATATTCTCACAGATCTTCTTTGCAGATAACTCCAGCTACGCACGGGAACTAACGCAGCAAACTAAACAATAGAAGTTCGCCGTGGGTGCATGAAATGGCCGTCGGCATAGCTCTCATTTTGGGGGATTGGGAGCACGAAGATTTAAAAACGGATTGTATGGGTCTTGGACGATTTCATTGGACGTAGCTTGTCAGTAAAGTCCCCCTTCTCAACCCAACTGCCCCACGCCCACCCCACGGTCACCCTTCCCTAAGTATCCCGGTCAATCAAAACAGGCAGCTTTAACAATGACCATACTACAGGGTGCGTCCGTTTAGTTTCTACAAGTCGACACCAGTCAACCTTGTCCCCCACCCTCTCGCTTGTTTTTTTGGTAGTACATGTAGTATAATAATTTACCATTCCCAGGACAGGGCTGCCCAGTGGAAGCTAAACGAACATCGTTACATTGCATGGTTAGGCTTCGTCGTGCAAGCTTTGGCCTAAAACTGATGCGATCTATAAGGGTGGTATCCAAAGCTGCACCACCCTCAGCCTAGAATCTTAACCTATTTCTAGTGTCTAAACTCGTTGGCCTTTCTGACTTTTGTTCAGATTAACCCTATAGACAGCCCTAGCCCACCTAGGGCCTTAATCTATAGACAAAACACCCGCAGGGAAGATTGCTTCTCGGGAAATTATCATAAAACAATTTGCTACCGACGTAGCAAGAGCGAAAGAGATGTATCGCTGGAGAGACGAATTATTCCTACCACAATCTCTAGCCTAGTTGCATTATACATTGAAATCATGTACAAGACTGAAAGTTGATGGATTTCACGAACTACACGCTGGTAATGCTAATCCTGTGACCTTTTAAAGCGAAGCTGGGTCAGTCTGTTGAAGGTGCAAGAATAATCATAAGGATTTAGGTCTTGAAGTCGATCACAGGACAGGATCAGAGTTTATCTTCACCACCGTCTTTATAATACAGATATGGATAAACGCACCTATATAACGCCGCCCAGCGCAGCCACAGAAGGATGCGTGTACGGCAAACGCGACCAAATTCAATTTAGCGATTTTAGCAATTCAAATTTTGAATGGGAGTCAACGTACTGTGAGCACTATCAGGCGTACAACCTTGAAATTGTACCTCAACGATGCGGTAGACATGCTGGCCACGCCCCTCTCTACACTCAATTACCTTTTTCGATGACGTCATAGCCATTACTGGGACTATAACGCAGGAATTTGTCTTTTATCTGCAACATGGAGGCTAGTCATAATGCCAGCTCAATTACCTGGGGATACATTTTGCGTTTTGACAGAGTTCCGTCTCGCTTTTGACAATAAAAGTGCTTTAACCGCTTGCACTTTCCTATTGAAAAGACGCTTGATGCGATTTCCTCCACATGATCCCATTCACATTAATCACTTCGTCGTCTTTTAAATTGATGTTTCTATAAATGTATTGAAAAGGGAACTTTTGGTCGCAACCTTGATTAAAAGACACAATCAGAAACCTAAAATTGCACGGCACAAAAGCTTTTCAAAATCGATACATTTTGTCAGAATTTTGTAATGCGATACGCTCTACGGCGAATTGCATTGGAACATAATTCTTCGGAATACATTATGGTATGTACATCAATGAAATCCAGATTTGAAGATATGGACTATTCAGAAGTGCAATCCGAGTAGTCTTGGTGACAAGACGGAATGGTACCGTCCCTGCTTAATTAAAAGAAGACACACTTTAAGTTATAGGAGCTGGATAACAACTGTTGAGCGCCATTGAGAAAGAAACATTGAGAATCATACGTCTTAGGCGGGATTCGGACCAACGACCATATTGTATGTAGTGCAAGGGTCCTACCAATGAAGCCACCCAATGCATTCTGAGGTCGATTTCACAAAGCCGCTACGAAATATCGTATCTCGGGTTACGAAGGAAAACCCATCGTATCCTACGTAGGGCTGCAATGCATCATGCGTCCTATACGATTGGTAATAAGTTACGATGAATTTGGTGAAATCGCCCCTATTCTTGTAACAGAGTAATTACCCATTTCTTCTATTAACCTATACTCCAGATTGCACAGCATTCAGGTTGATGCAAGACATTAAGACAATGCACGCTTCATCAGGAATCAAGGAGGGAGACTAATTATAGGTCAAACAATCATGCCGAACTGTCCAAAGACAGACACGGTGATACAAGGGGTTGTGCTCTCCAGGGGTAAGGCGGTCATCTCCGCGAATAAACATAATCCAAATGATAGTTCTTAAGGATATAATACAATTATGTGTAAAGGTCACAGAACAGCACTCATACTTTGTCTAAACCAGCATGAACATGAAATGATAAACTTGTGAAGATTTGAGCTCAATCGGACATCTGAGTCACGAGAAAATAGCGAAAAACCGACACAATTTTCTTTTATAACACAAAGAATGGTTTCGATCTTACCCCGAGATCAAAAACTGTTTTCGGTCTTTGTTTTTATACTAATTTCTGTATAGATACATCATTTCAGGCTGAATTTTAACGGTATGTTTCTACCAGCACCATCTTCATATCCTGAAAATTATACGTAAATCGGTGAACATTTCTATCTGGGTATGTTACCAATCCTGTACTATACCTTTAATGGCATGGGACTGTTACTAGCAAACACGGTATACACGGAACACATATAGATCTGAAACATACGATTACTGAGCTCTTTAATCAACTGGTACAATGATTGCTCTCCACCCTTAGATTTTAATAAGGCAGTGACATCGCGTTTAACACGAGGCAAGGGCATTAAGAAAACATGATGATAAATTTTATACATGGTTGAATTGATATCAAGTTCCACTCAACGCACCAATGAAAATGACTGAAAAAAAAACACATCCAGGAAAATGTTTGGACAGATGTACAAAACCAGACGTCTACTTTCAACCCAAGGGAAATGGCTCAGCTGTGCCAAGGTGAAGGATGCTACATTTGGTATCCTGAGTGCCATATGTACGTCAGATAAGACAAACCTAATGTCTTAGAGGTTAAAAGGAATTGAAGTGAGCTTCAAAAGACGTCTGTAAATACGGGCACTTTTTAAAGGTTTACTGTAATCAAAATTTGGAAAGGGGTGAACATGCCTTAAAATTATTGCTTAATACATAGTCAATGACTCTATAAATTGATATGTTTGCGCAAGAAGTTACTTTTGATAAAAAAGTTACAAAATCAGGACATGTATGCCTCGCCCCTCAAAAAAGTTTCCCTTGGAACCGATCCACATAACAATAGCGAGTGACGTCACCTACAGATTAGTATAGGCTCGCAACACAGTATATACTGCGTGGTGTTCTGCATGTGACGTAAGCAATGTTTTTCGTCGTGACAAATGGGGTGCTAAATTATGGGTCTAAAATACCTCCTTGTTTCTGTATACAATATTTTTTAGCACAAACAATGATAGACATGTTGAGTTTTATAACAATACAGATGTATTTAACTTCATGTGAGTTTGGATTACAGTAAACCTTTAATAGTGCGCCACCAAGAGTTTGCAACGCGTTGGCCAATCACAATGCGCAGAATCCGTCGAATCTTTCCAGAAGCGCATTGGGTCGACAAGTTGAACTGTGATTGGCCAACGCGTTGCAAAATCTTGGTGGCGCACTCTTTGGCTCGGATTGTTTCTGCCCTTGGTCTACAGACAGCTAAGACACTGGGAGGAAAATAGCCAGTAATATAGGCCTAACTTATACTCTTGAATGGCTTATGGCAGCAGGCAAGTTTCCGCTTATTACATCATACCAATATTGTCTCATTCTATGCAGGCCTAACACCATTGGATCCTTTGGAAGTGATTGTAATATTGCCCTTAGACAACATGTTACTTCCGGGCCCAACTCATGTCCTCCATCGCCATCGCCTGCCATTTCTTACAGACAGTTAACATGGAAATCAAACCGAATGCTCAGACACGTCTACCGGAAACCAATATCGATAAAGGGAAACATGTAGTTTTATCATACCCGCGGTGTTCCCATGACCGTAGCAGCTATGGGAATCGATGGCGGTACCTGGATCGACCAACGACCTAACACTATTGACACGAGACGGGATTGATTCTCAAGACGCGAGCAACATCCACACATCACCAGACATGGCACATGACGGCGTGAACATCAGCCGGGACTTCAAAACACACCGGCTGCCTTAAATAAACCGGTAAAACTAACAAACATGTTTCCCATCAAAAATATACATTTCGGACGGTGGAAGTTTTGGCTTAGAATGTCATGTATGACCTTTGCACAAAAACCGGTTATGGAAGTTAACAACAAACCACGAATCAATACCATGCTTGTACTGACATTGTGTAAAATGTTATTGCTGGAAATTGGACTGAGAAAATGAAACTTGCGTCCTTGGAGTTTCGCTTTTAACAAGACCAGATGCAAACTATAGTATTACAAGCTTACTTATGAAAACATAGCGAAACAGCAAATGACATGAATTAGTCAAGTTACAGGAATAATGGATAATTCAAGGTGACAGTTAAGAAGCTACTAGGAATTGGCAAAGGGGAAACTGATCTGGTTATAAAACAGAGCGGAAATAAACCAAAATAGTAGTATGACCTTTTCAATGAGTGATCATGAGGAAATCTAAACCAAAATGCTATAAATTTCACTGTTAGATCTATATATGTGATGACTCTATGGGCATTTTCGAAACGGGAGACTCAGGCTCCAGCTCCAGCTCCGTCATTCATGCTTAGAATATAGGTTTCGGTTTCCCATTGAACCTGGAACTCTGTTTCTTCAAACCAGAGAATCTACTTCCGAACCGCAGCCAAAAGCCTCTATTTAGATACCAGTTATTTCAGAATGGATTCACGAAATGGTGTCTGAGTCTGAGCCTTAGCCTGAACCTGAGCCTGATGAGCCTGAGCCTGAGCCTTAGCCTGAGCCTGAGCCTGAGCCTGAGCCTGAGCCTGAGCCTGAGCCTGAGCATGAGTTTGAGCCAGAGCTTGAGCCTGAGCCTGAGCCTGAGCCTGAGCCTGAGCCTGAGCCTGAGCCTGAGCATGAGTTTGAGCCAGAGCTTGAGCCTGAGCCTGAGCCTGAGCCTGAGTCTGAGCATCCGTTTCGAAAAGGCCCTATGCATGTGTTACATTGCAATAGCCTGTAATCGATTGTGCGCTTTGAAACTAGGCTATTCTTATCCCCGTAAATGACCAGGGATTTCCCACCTGTACATTTTCACAGAGAACGGTAATTTATTCAGACGAAGTGTAATTTGCAAATCAACCTACAAAGGTGAACGATCAATTAAGCTTCCGTCATACGACACACGATGCTGTTAAGTACCTCATCACTTCACCAGAAGAAGATCCGGAATAAAATAATACAAATCAAATAGTTTTTATAACTCCTGGCCTGGGCCAAGGTTGAAAGTATTCTCACAGCTCGTATCACCAGCTGCGACAACACCTCCACGCCATGGCCACTGGCTCGACAAACGGACTTTGGTCATCTCTCATAAAGCAATTTATGATAACAACCATCTGTTTGCTGGCCTGATGGTGTCAGTTGGACAGCGATCAAGGCGAGGGCAGGGAAACGATTATTATTCCATGATTGTCACTTGAAACAGATGCTCAATTTTTATTTTATGACACCGCAGGGATGATAAAAAAGCATTAATATATTTGCAACTGTCCCTTTCAGCAAATATTAGGTCCAATTGGTCTCCAGCTCTTTTGAAGGCTGCGGTCAATAGACACAGGCCTAGCCCAGCCCTTAATTGAGTCAAGACTCTGATGTTTCGACAGGTATAGAGCGCTAGCAGCAATTTTCATCCCCTTTATTCTCCAATTAACAGACTATTCAAAGCTTCAATATAACTGCCAATTATAAGACTCAGCATTACAACATTTGTGGGGTGCTGTCGGCTAGTGGTCTGGCGTGTCGTACTCAAGATCTTGTGGTCAATCTACAGATTGTGGGTTCGAATCCAGCCATGGGTTCTTGGTTCTTGTATCCTTGGCCAAGAGGCTTTATCACCTATTGCTCATCTTCACCCAGGTGTAAATGGGTATACTTGTGAGGATAGAGATGGCTTCGAAGGCAGCCAGGGCTGTATGCTCCCCAGGGAGTTGAGATTGTTTCAGGAATGTATATTGGCCCGATGACCAGGGATAATAATGGTAAAGCGCCATGATCTATAGATGGAATAGCGCTATATAAAAACATGCTACATAATTACTGGCTACGGTAGACAGCACCACAAATAGATGAAGGCTGTATCAATCACATGATTTAGAACTGCGAGGAAACAAAATGTCCACTAATTTAAGCTCATATCCACGCAAAGAAGAAATCCACATGATTGACTGAAGCAATATGGGTAAATGGAGTAGGGTATTAAGACCAACGCAGTTTGGTGAAATTGTAAAGACTTAGCCTGTGTCTCAATTCTCTGGCTGCGGCCATAAATAACGCACAAGTCTATGGAAACGGCTGCAGTCACTGGCTAGTGGCTGCCATATGTGCGTGTGTAATTTGCAGCCGCAGCCAGAGATTTGGGACACGGTCTAAGACTGCTTTCAATCCTAGACCCTATCAATTAATTTCCTGTTGTGACGTCACTGAACTTCAGCCATTATCTTCAATGTTCAATTCAAAATTTCTAAATGTTAAACGTATGCATTATAAGTAAAAGAAATAGCTCATATATCTGCGTGTGCACACTTCCACTTAAACATTATGTTCTGAAAGGGAAAATAAATGCTCATTTGATTAATATTTGTCTGACAACCTGAAGTTTATTCCCAGGAGAAGACAATGACTAATAATTGTTCGTTTCTCAATTTGATTTAAAACGAAATGACCCATCCACGAGGATGAAGACAAATTCTGATGATATGCGGCGCCTAGTCAGATACTTTAACGGGTAAATATTGCAATTCCTACGGTGTAGTTGATGCTTTTATACCCGCTGAAATCCAGATCGATAGGAACTTACCAGCTGAATATTGAATCTTGCCTATAACCCCCTGGCGGTATTGGGATGCAAGTCTTGACACAGTTTTGTCTGTGTTATACACAGGCAGACATGATGCCGTTGGGTTGACTTTTAAATCCATGTAAGTCGCGCTAACAGTATAGCCGATGTTAATTGTACTTTTTTTTACCGACCGTCATTTTAGAATCACCTGAGCACTCTGTTTTGCATAAATAATATGTATCACTCATCAGAACTTTAAGAATACATAACTAGTCTTATAATTTATTGCGCACTTATAAAACTGATACAATAATTTACTGAGAATTACTTATTATTCCACATTGTTCTGCAGCAAAATCCTAGTCTAGTCGTGTTTTCCATGATTTAACATGGGCCATGCATGAACCATATTTTATAAGATATATTATAAAATCATTGAAAAGTGAATAAAGAAAAATTGATTGGAGTAGGATTCGAACCAGTGACCCCCGGAATAGCGTACCGGCGGTATACCGGCTCAGTTGGTAAGAGCTGCGCCGGTACGGTATTTCGGAGGCCGGTGGTTCGAATCCCGCTTCAGTCAAGTTTTCTTTCAGTTTCATTTGTCAAGGATTTAAAATTCAGTAAGTTTCCCTTGTGGTTATTTGATGATAATAAATGACATTTTTGGAAGTGGCATATATTACTAAAAAGTGACTTCGGCAATGCACCATACAGTTTACGAGATAGATATGATTCATATGATATAATGATATGCGTATATTCCGTGTGTTTTGAATTCATTAATTATTCACTGATGTAATAATTGAAGTCATAATTTCTTTCTTTCTCTTCCACAGGCGCATTATTATGCAGATTAGTCAGTTTTACGTCACTGCTGATTTACTTCATGGCTCGTACGATATATTTATACACTCGCTTAAACAATTCCGGAAATTTGAAGCAATTCAAGCCTCAATACAACAATCACCGAAGCAAATGCTCTCTGTGTTGCACAGCCCAGCAACAAAAGACTCAATTAAAATCTCCAGTTCAGCAAACCTTTACTGTATAAAGGAACGAACTATAAAAACCTCCAATTTCTTCACCGTGTGCAGATCAATTAAAAAGCCGGGGATTGTATTTATTAGACGGCGGTTATTTCTACAGGTGCTCCGGTGGAGGTTTCACAAAAGCGACGGAGAAAATTAGATTCAGAATCGAAAGGGAGTCATTGAAATCTAGCGATATTTTGCTTTTGTTTGTTTGTTTCTAAACGGTGCTGTCTTTAAAGGTAGCATCATACTTTGGTAGCATACCAAAACAACAATCTTCAGAGATTTGTTTATAACTCACAGGGTATAAAGATGGTGATGGTAGAAACATACCGTTAAAAGTGTTCTGCGTGAAATGCTGTGTTTATCCAGAAAAGAGTAAAATCAGTTTTCCCAAAACAGTTTTGATCTCAGGGATATCAAAACTCCTGTGAACAGATTTGAAAATACTTTGAGCGTTTTCACTGTTTTATCAAAACGTGGGCACCGTATGGTACTGAAATTTTCACAGATGACTGTTACTGTATCTTCCTTGATATTTTTTTGCCCATGAATCTGTATTTCCATGACAAAAACCAAAGTATGATACTACCTTTAAACGCCACCTAGATGATTATTCAAAACCAGGAACCAAGGCCAGGAATACGTCATGTAATAATCACATTTATCACGCACTGTGCTCACACCACACCCAGCGGCGTAGCTACGGGGGGGCCTGGGGGGGCACGTGCCCCCCCACAAATTCGGCGTGCCCCCCCAGGTGCCCCCCCACAAAAAATCTTGGGTATAGAAAAAAAATTAAGCGTTATCTGTATAGGGTACGATAGCTATAAAGGAAATAAAAACAACAGCTTCTACTGTTCCAAAATAATATTTTTTTACTTTCAGCAAATGTTCCTGAGTCCTTAAAACCCTACAGTGAAGAAATCTGTGCAACATTTCAGTGTAAAAATGCAATTTTCTTACGCGCTTACGGTTGCAAAATTCAAAACAGCCCATCTGCCATTTTGTGTGGTTTTGCTAGTTATATAGTCTGGTCCCCAGAGTGAATTTCTCCCGCTCAAGAGTGTTGGATTAAAAAGAAATAATGAAGTAATGATATAAATAAATGAATACATTTATCGGAACAATTGCTTCCAAAATAAGGCTCAGATTGCACCAGAGAATATCTAGAACCCCTGAGCTTCCAGGGCCCTTAAGCGGGCCCTGGACCCCGGCCGCAAGGACTTCGCGCTTATCCATGATTTTCCAGGGAGCCTGGAAATAAAATACGCCAATTCAATAGCGACGGATGCGTTTCGGGGAGATCAAAGCTAGCTAATTTTGTCTTCCTCCTCTTTTTCTGCTCTTTTGGGGTCTTTCTGTTTCCCTTTTTTTTTTTTTTTTTTTTTTTTTTGCTTGAAGAAAAGGTTGCCCCACGCCCGCTGGATCCAGCCCCCCGCATTTGTCTCATATTTTGCAAATCTCCAGTTTTGAAAAAATTCCGGGTGTCCCCCCACAAAATTCCAAGGCCCCCCCAGTGCCCCCCTGCTGAAAAAATCCTAGCTACGCCGCTGACCACACCGCGGCCAGGCAGCTTCATAGGTCCAGGGTAGAGATATAACTAGCTTGAAATTATTCCATAATAATCGGCTAGAAACTCCAAACACCATGTGGCTTTTTTTTCTTAATGAGATATCGCTAAGAAATAAAGAACCAGTCAGTAAATGAATTATGTAGATGGGATGATGCATCGTTATGATATCATAATTCAAAGAATATAGCATCGCCTTAACTCATTAATAATTGAATATAGATGAACGGGAGAGCCGTGCGGTAGCGTGATAACCACTAGGTACCAACTGAGATCTTGTTTGTTCTGTAAATAGACCATCAGTCTTGGTTTTAGTATGAGAGACCTGAATTCTTCATGTGTCTAGTGACTCCTCATCTTAAAGGTACAGTACAAGATTGGTAACATACCCAAACAGAAATGTTCACAGATGTACATTACATATAACTTTCAGGGTATGAAGATGGTGCTGGTAGAAACATGCCTTTACAATTGATTTGCCTGAAATACCGTATTTATTCAGAAAATAGTAAAACAAATATTTGATCTTTTAAGGATAAAAAATATCGATGAAAAGATTTTAAAGACACTGTGGCCGTTTTTCAGTGTTTTTCTCAAAAAGTGGGCGCCGTATGGGACTGAAAATGTCAAAGATGACTTTTACCGTGCATCTTCCTATATATTTTTTGCCCATGAATCTGCATTTCTTTGACAAAAAAGTATGACATTACCTTTAAAGAAACCGAAGTAGGGCCCTGTGTTGTGCTGGGATATTTCCACTTAAAAAATAGGCGTATATGATATGGCTGACCTGTTTTTGGTAAACATTCATTTACGATGACAAAATGTGGGTCAACAATATTAATTTGGAATAAAGTGTTTTATAATGTTATGTAACCTTACAGCCCAAGATTAAATTAAATTATCTGGAAAAATCTTAAGGATGAGAATCCATCAAAATGTATCAATCAAATCTAGGCCCTATCCTCCATAAAAACCCAAATCAGATTGTCCCAAGAATAGACCGATCCAGTAAGCCCCGCCCCATTTTGCATTGACCAATCACAGCCGCGAAAATCTGATCACCAATTGCAGCAGCCATTTTGGTGATCTCATGCTGGAGATCGCGGTATTGATTACTGCGGTGTTTACGTTTACGAACTGGAAAAACAATAAATACCGTCCTCTGTAAGTGCAGCACAATTCACAAGTACAGTATCTTTCTGCTACAAATTGATGGTGTTTATATTTCCATTGCAATTCTAACTCTCGATGGCCTGGTAAGAGAGGAAATGTACATTTGTGACCTTTTCCAAAACCAGAGTCCCATAGAGATAAGTGCTTTCGGTGATGGGCGTGCAACGCGTGTTGGCGATCGTGACACGTTACGCGCGCGCGTGTGCGTCGTTGCTTGGCCGTTGCTATGGTGGGCGTGGCCTACTGGATCGGTCTATACAGAGACGAATCTCGATCTCCTCCCATCCTTTGATTAAATCCTGCTTTGAAATGAATGTCAATTCCTAGAGCTACAACTCCTTAGAATAACTATGTTCACATTCTCTTTTCTTCTCCCGTCGCCCCAGACTGTCATCATTTTGCTATTTGTAGGCCTACGGGGCGAATTAGCATGAAAAAGATATTTTCCTTTGGCTGTGCGAGATTTATGTCAGGTTTCAATATCAAGTATTCATATACATTCAACATACCGATAACATGCATGACGTATTACCGTAAGAAGATTCAAATGTTGTTCTTTTCCATTACTTCTGTTACTTGCTTCATTTAGCCTTTGAGAAATATCCTGCTAGGATCGAAATGCATCAGGCCCTCCTAACTCCAAGCATTTTATCAATTTCAGGTCATTATTTTGGCTGATGAGCAGTTTGCTGCAGTTAATTACTTGTATTGACTTCTGTTACTTCATAAATCCAGGGGACAATTCCATAGAGATGCTTAGCACACAAAAAATCGCTTAGCACAAAAATGGCTTGCCCAACAAAACAAACCACCATTGAAAATTCGATTTGATATTCATGGTCAGCAAACAACACCCAAAGAACAATCACAAGTGATACACAACATGTGGACATTTGGTTGTTAAACCTGTTTTTATTAAGGCAGGAATGTCATGCTTACCGATTTATTTGTGCTAAGCATCTCTATGAAATTGGCCCCTGATCTTAAGACAAAACATGGCCTACTCAAAAATAATACAGACGCAGTTCTACAGTCGGTTCATTTGAAAAGTCTTACAACTGTTAGACATATTGCCAATTAGACGACATAGTCGTTGTGTTATACCCTTCGGCTAAGAATGTTTCATGTGCATTACACCTGCATTAGATCAATCAAGCTCCTTCATAATAATCCCAACCTGTGCACCACATTGGAGTCATAATAAAACCATCGCATCGTTCTCATGAAGATAAACCATACATTGAATAGTGCTTGGGGACTGGTTTCCGGATTTTGTTAATCTCAGCCAGAAAATCATGACTTATTTTTAGACTTAATTAATCGAGGAACATGCTTGTCTATATTCACATAGTGCCCATCGCCTTGAAAATGTTGTGAAGATTTGGAAAAGAAAAACAAATGAAACAAAAGTTTGGGATTTTCCTTTCCTTAATTATGTCCTATGGTCTTACCTTTGAGCCACAAAGGGATATTATCACATATCTGTCAAAGAAATCGCCAAGTTTCAATGCGCTTTCATGGCCAAAAATTGAATTTATAAATGAATATAAATTATTAACAGATGTCATTCAATGTCTATTTTGTTTAACAAAATGACTTATATCTATTCTCATGATTACTTAAATCTTTTAACTCTTTAAAAAAAAAATGTGCAAATAAAATGCGTCCATACAGTTTCGACACAAACAAGTATTTACAATTAAATATATGTTTACCTAAGAGAAGTATTATGGCATATCAACACACAAGGATACAGGTTTTCGTACGTCAGCGAAGGTTTGGGCGACCATGGTAGGCCTACTTAGGGAGACATTTGGAGATCGCCTTAACGTCCTAGATACTTTTAAAGACATAATTGATAGAAGACAGAGAATGCTCTCAATATGAACATATGTAAATTTCAAGTTCATTGGTTTGGAGGATGTGTTAGGAATAGGTAAGTTTTGTGCACAACCCTATGGAAAAGTCACCCTATAACACAATATTATAGTTATTAATATTTTTAAACAAGGAAAGATTTTCAGCCGCATTTCTTTTTCCAATCGAACAATTGATAAGCCCTTTCCAGGATTCAATGTTGAATTATTTAATAATTCCAGAAAGGAAGATCAATATGTTAAAATTTTGTTTGATATTTAGTATTGAATAGCCTTGAAATCTCGACGTATCGACTCACTCACAATTGAATTTATGAGGTGTCGCAACATCACGCCTTCCGCGTTTGAAAAGTCATTTTTATTCTAAATTGAGCGCGAAACATGGCTGTTTCTCCGCGGTATATACCCGGACGGTAGACAGCCATCTTCACAACTTGGAAGAAAAAAAATACTCCGTGCACATTTTTCAGGCAGAGTTTCTGAGATGCCAATGTCTTAGCGCAGCGTAATTAAATTAGGGTTTGAATCCGAGTGTGTTATCCTAATCCTGCTGTGTGTACGGCATAGCTTCATAACCTCCATATTGGCACCCCAGGGGGTTAGGCATTGCTTGTGACTAGATTCTATCTGTCTATACAACCTCGATCCCAGATTCAAAACCTCCACACATGCAGAGTTGATCCGGATGTTTGGCTTAAAGAGATGGGTACAGAACTGGTTTTTGCGACAAAACCGTTGCTGACAGTGAAAGCACATTATGTAATCCATCATATACCTTAACTGACAAACCTGTAGAAGTTTGAGGTCAATCAGCCATCTGGGTCACAAGAAAATAGTGAAAACCCGTTTACTCATTTGAACGATATTATGCGTTCATAAGTAAAAAACGCTTCGACGCGATTTATTCCAATCGGAAAATAGTTTCATTTCTCAACGAATATGGCATTTCAGACAAAAATATTTCATGGGATGTTTTCTCCTATCAGCACCATTATAATGTGTAAGTTTTATGTGAATCTGTGATCATGAAGTGTATTTTGTCTTACCAATTCTGTACCATCCCTTTAAGCAACCAAGGAGGCGCGCTGCGCTGCAGAAGATATACAATGTTGCGTGCATCGCAGATATCTTTAAATAAACATGGCCGAAATGTAGTTACATTGTCGTTCCGGGCCTTCGAAGCAGTCGCACATCGCGTGCTCGCCGTGAATTTACCCCTTGTCAGGACGGTAATGGAGTCATTTGACACACTTCGTCTCAAATGCGATACATTCCATCACCCAAATTCAATATGTAACCAACAGATTTACAAGGACGTCAATATCTGACTAATATATTTCATCACCGGCTGGAAATACAGTTAATTCAATTCTAAATTGATTAACTTTAAGTCTGAGTTGTGTATGAAGTTGAATTAATTCAAATGACGGCTTACAATTGAACTTTCAATTAATGTTCACGAATACCTCAATTAATTAGTTTCAATAACGAAACAAAATAAGCATGTTTATACTTTCTTACCATGGAATGTCATCGCGCTGTAGTTTAAACATCCTAAGACGAAACCCATACGGATTAGATTAAGCACATAAGTTAATTGGGAATTATGTACACTGAAGTCACACTTGGAAAATATTAGTCAGCATGAGAAGAGCCTTTGCCAAATATGACCATTCGATTATAACCAAATTGGCATTATACGTCATAGTGACGTGAGCAACTCTGAACAAAATTGCATTATGGAAAGTCACACAAATCCATGATTTATAGCTGGAAAAGCCTTTCTAATAATGCTTAAAGGTAATATCATACTTTGGTTTTTGTCAAAGAAATACAGATTCATGGGCGAAAATATCAAGACAGATACAGTAACAGGAATCTGTGAAAATTTCAGTCCCATTATACGGTGCCTACTTTTGAGAAAACAGTGAAAACAGCCACAGTATTTCTTAAGTCTTTTCTCTTTTATTTTTGACCTGTCGTTGTTTTACTAATTTCTGGATAAATACACCATTTCAGGCGGAAAAAATTTAACGGTAGGTTTCTACCACCATCATCTTCATACCCTAAAAGTTATACGTAAATCTGTGAACATTTCTGTTTTGGTTTCTTACTCGGGCAAAGTATGATACTATATACCTTTAGTAATTTTTGGGAGAAATAATGATATTAATTTTTTTTATTTTGGGGCAACTTATTTTACATGAGTTGACAGAAGAATAATTTTTTGCCGAGGATGATGTAGGCCTATCCACTATTCTTTATTTAGCTGTAATTTGAGACATTTTCATGGACTTGTTTCCTTTTAAACAGCCGGAAAAGCTATGAAAAGCCAGACGAAACTTCCACTCATATTGACGTGCTCCAAGCTCACAATTAAGAATAGATTACGTCTGATTGGTGATGTTGGCAAATATTGAAGTTACATGACAGGTGCAGATCAGTCATACCGCCACAGTCAATACACAACTGCATTATTAAACAGAATGTACAGACTATCACACCCACAAGGCTTTACACTCACTCAAATATTCAAGAGGTTATTGAACCATGTACGATTTATTTCCTGTGTATACTATCAAATCGGCTAAACATATGCGTGACAGGAAGCCAACGCGTACAAAACTGTGTTAATCTCCGGGGAATGCATGGGTTCTAGTAATAGGCTTATCAGAACCGGAACCATACCTGGATGTCCTTCTACTTCCTGTGACCTTCATTTTGGGAAAACGAGGACTTATTCATAATAATAAATTTGCAAAGGCACTCCAACCAAAAAACAGGAATGTCATATTCAGTTTACAGTACAAACTGCAGCAAACTGTTCATCAACCAAAATAATGACCTGAAATCATGAAACGCTGGAAGGGCCTGATGTGTTTCGATCCTAGCAGGATCTTTCTCAAAGGCTTAATGACAAAAAGAAGAACATGCAAACACACATAAATGATATGGTCCTCTCATCTTTAATAATAATAAATAATAATAGCGGGCATTTATAAAAAAACCCAGAAGCTTCCAAGAAGCTGTACATTATTATTATCCCTGGTCATCAGGCCATACTTTACATTCCTGAAACCATCTCAACTCCCTGGGGAGCCCCATACTGGCAACCATAGGGCGCACAGAGGCTTATCAAACCACAAAGCCATCTCTACCCTCACAGGTTCCCATTTACACCTGGGTGAAGAGGAGCAATATGTGACAAAGCGTCCTGGCCAAGCATGCAAGCACCATTAACCCATGGCTGGATTCGAACCCACAATCTGTAGATTGACCAAGAGACTTTGGGTTCGACACGCCATACCACTAGGCCACAGCACCCCATCTTTATTTGCATGTTCTTGTCGTCTTGTAATTTAACTTTGATAAAGATCCAGCTAGGATCGAAACGTCAGGCCCTCCTAATTCCAAGCAAAATGTCAAATTCGTTAAAAAAAATTCCGAGCAAAAAGGCAAATTGTGAAAAATACTATTGTGGGGTTCAACATTGATTGTTCTCTTTCGTTGTGGATTTTGGTGAAGTAGGTTGCATATATTGAACGAGAAAGCATGTGACAGTAAACGGGACAAAGTATGAAGAATGCATGTAGCGTAAATTATGCTGTCACCAGCGGGTAAAAATATGATTGAAAAAGCTACACTTAAATGACCTGTCAGGATTTATAAATTCCTATAACTTTAGAATTAAGGTAAGCCATGACATGTCTATACCTAGTGCTGGAAGGTACAACTTCCTGATTGTCACACCCAGTGAAAATAAGTCAGGAATAGTATCATTCATTGCGTGGATTTACGTCTGACATCTCATTGGGAAGTTCGTGGGGGACTGCGAGTCGATTTTCATCTATATCTTCTTTCCCTCCTCCACGATATGACACAAGCACGGATAGTAAATCTTTAAATCTCACCGGCCTCGTGTGCTGGAGACTGTGTCGAGTCATGCGCAGGGTCTATAATAATTATAGGCCTCTAACGCCGTAAAGCTTGCCCGAGGGCCATCCCATGCCAGCTCCGAGTCCAGCGTCGCATAACATGGGATTCCTCGCCGGAATATACCGGCTAACCTTTACCAGCAAACGCACGGTAAAATGCGACTGCCTAGCTCTTCCCCCCCCCCCCCACGGGCCCATGCATATCAGATCCCCTGATATTTGTCTGTCCCATGGGAGGTTACAATGCAAGGAATAATCACATTAGATCGAGGGATAAACCAATATCTGGGCGAACTGTCTGCTTGTTTGTTTTCTTTGACCAGAAGATACAGTCTTGCCAAATAATATATTCCAAACATATTCCAGTTTTTGTATTTTACCACACCAGCAGTTTGTTTCGCAGAAGAATAGGTGCTGAAACGTTGAAAAGTGACATAAATGCTCTGTGACTAATTTTACCAATTTCACATTAACTTGCAGAGAGTATCACAAGTTTTTGGTATTTTATGCTAATTCAAATTTCAATTTACAAACAAAAGTATTAATCTAAGTGATTCCTACACGCGTGTTTATAATGATTTTCAAATCCCTGCACTATGTGATGCTTCGGCCTTCATGTGCCGTGCAATCATCCAGTATTGACAAACTGGCTTTGTGGATCAAGTTTGCAATTTAATTTGTTAATGTTTCAGTCCTCAAATTTATTGGGACAAATCATTTTTGGACATTGCAAGTTTTCATAGTTACACGTGGAACGACACTATATAACGAACACCGATATACCGAATATTTGGCTATACCGAACATCATCCTTACATACATACCCATGGTTCTTTAAATCAAAGTAACGAATAACCACTATAACGGACAATTATAGCGGCGTTCCATTGCGTCAAGTATATTTTGTACCAATAAACCTGTAATCGTTTACCAATTTTCTTTGATAAATTGTAATCGTGACTGATCTTCCTATCATGTGATCCTAACCTCGTGAAGGGGACTTTACCGGGAATAACAAAATAACATGAACACAAAACTAACAGTTTAGTTCTAATTTCCTACTTCTTCCTATATTCTCTGTGGAGCCGCGGCTTTGTAAAGAAAGACAAATGTTATCCAAGTATCAGAAGAATTCTCTGTTTGATTGCTGTGAAATGATAAATTGGTCATTACATTGCTAGACAATGATTTAAGTACCTATCCGTACGGTAATTGTCGTCGTGAGACCTGTAACTGTGCAAATACTTTCAAAATGACCAGTGAATAATTTAGGTCTATTTTCAGCCCAGAATATTTTGTGGCAAAAGTGCAGGTAGTATAACCAGAGCGGTAATGAGAGGTCGTTTTATCTTCTTGTGGATATTATTGGTTGAACCAAACGGCAGTTAAACTGCCAATCATACGGCTAGCCGAGCGGGCTAAAAGGTGCATCTACCCCCGTATTCGGGACTCAAATCTCCCCCGAGATTCACTGACATTTTGTACAAATTGTAAATCGTCTTTTTAGGCCCCCGGGGCAGATGAATTTAATGGTGGCAAGTTGCAGATGACAGTATGATTCATCAGTTGCACCAGATTCTTCTTCTCATCTCTGTTCCTATAAGATGGATCATTCTTCAACTAAGATATTAATCCCCTGAAAGATACTATGAGGTATCCCTGGTTTTTTGGACGATGTTAATAATGATTATGCAACAAATGAGTAAAATGAAATTGAAATATCTTTCCAAGTGCAATTGATCATGGAAGGAAACCTACATGCACTTCACATTTCCTCATCGTTTGATCACAATCCTGAAACCATCTCTGTTCACTAAGAGCATACATGAACGGAAAATCCTATTAAAGGTAATATCATACTTTGGTTTTTGTCAAAGAAATGCAGATTCATAGGCACAAATATCAAGGAAGATACAGTGACAGTCATCTGTGAAACTTTTATTTTCGCCATCATGCAGTCCATCTCTTGACACTGGTCACACCATTAAGATTACTACCAGGTGTACGGGTCCTCGTGAGAAAGCCGCTTTCGCTTCAGCATTGGCCCGAATAAGGTGGGACGATCTCTACAACGCGAACAAATGCAACGACCAGTTCGAGTTTTATCAGTCTACGATAACTTCACAATTGATCATGGAAGGAAACCTACATGCACTTCACATTTCCTCATCGTTTGATCACAATCCTGAAACCATCTCTGTTCACTAAGAGCATACATGAACGGAAAATCCTATTAAAGGTAATATCATACTTTGGTTTTTGTCAAAGAAATGCAGATTCATAGGCACAAATATCAAGGAAGATACAGTGACAGTCATCTGTGAAACTTTTATTTTCGCCATCATGCAGTCCATCTCTTGACACTGGTCACACCATTAAGATTACTACCAGGTGTACGGGTCCTCGTGAGAAAGCCGCTTTCGCTTCAGCATTGGCCCGAATAAGGTGGGACGATCTCTACAACGCGAACAAATGCAACGACCAGTTCGAGTTTTATCAGTCTACGATAACTTCACTGATGGATGCGTATTTTCCGCTCAAGATAGTCACTCGTCATACCAGCGACAAACCTTGGGTTACTGACGCATTCAGGAACTTGATCAGGAGACGTCAGCGGGCGAGGATGGCTAGTAATAAAGCTTTGGCCAATTCCCTCCGGAACAAGGTGAACCGTGCTGCGTCACGTCTGCGGACAAATTTCTACCGGAACAAGATAGCCTCTCTGGACGGGAATTCATCCAAGGACTGGTGGAAGCATATGAAGTCTCTAATGGGGCTATCATCAGGAAATGATAGTGGATTACAAGGTTTGGCCAACGCAGTCTCGGATGGCAACCTACTAACACTTGCCAACAGTATTAATGACTTTTTTGTATCCGTCAGCAGTGCCCTGCCTCGGTTGGATGGATCTCATCCTATTTTCCAATTATCAGACCCTGTACCTGACGAATTCACCATCAGCATAGACACAACAAAAAAGGCCCTGAACAAACTCAAAGTCAACAAAGCTACGGGTTCCGACGGCGTTCCAGCATGGTTCCTACGCGATTTCTCGGACATGATCGCAGCCCCCCTAACCGCCATCTTCAACAGCTCTATGAGAGAAGGGATTGTCCCGGCTGGCTGGAAGTCTGCAGATATAATCCCACTGCCAAAGAAACACCCACCACGAGCTGTAGAAAGTGATATTAGGCCAATATCACTGACCCCCATTGCCGCTAAGGTGCTCGAGTCTATTGTTCTTGACTGGGTTACCCAAAGGATCAAAGGCAAACTTGACCCTAAGCAGTTTGGATGTACTGTTCTCTGGAACCGGCACTACAGACGCTCTGGTTGAAATGGTTCACCGGTGGTATGAAGCTACAGACAAGACGAAAACGTTTGTCCGTGTTGCACTCCTAGACTACTCTAAGGCTTTTGATCACATCAACCATCACATCCTCATAAAGAAACTTGAACATATCGGCATTGACCAACATCTAACACGCTGGATGGCAGCCTTTTTGTTGGACAGAGTCCAACGTGTTAAGGTTGAATCTGTGCTGTCTGACCATGGTTACCCGAACGGTGGTGTCCCTCAAGGAACTCTATCAGGTCCTAAAGACTTTCTAATCCTGATCAATGACTTAACGACGCCTTGCCCAATCTACAAATACGTCGATGACAGCACGATCTTCGAAATTTGTCAGAAAGGATCTACATCAGTACTTCAGGAGTCGGTGGATATTGCTTGTCAATGGTCAGTGGAAAATGATATGAAAATAAACGCTAAGAAAACCCAAGAACTGCTCATATGCTTCTGTAAGGACTCGGCTCATGCTGCTAATTTACCTAACATTGTTGTTGACAATAAGCCAGTAGCACGTGTTAGTCAGGCTAAAATTCTTGGTGTAATTCTCTCATCTGATCTTACTTGGAACAATCATGTAGATTACATAGTATCCAAAGCTTGTAAACGATTGTATTTGCTGTACCAACTTAAGCGTGCTGGAATTAAGCAAAGTGATTTGTTAACAATTTACAAGTCTGTGATAAGACCTGTTGTGGAGTATGCTTGTCAAGTGTGGCACAGTAGTTTACCTTATTATCTGAGTGATAAAATTGAGTGTGTTCAGAAACGAGCTCTGAAGTGTATATACCCAGGTCAAAACTATATGAGGATTCTGCATCAGGTTAACATGCAGACTCTTAGTGAAAGACGCACTGAGCTTTGTAAGTCTTACTTCAGTAAACTCAAGAACAAGAATCACAAATTGCATCACCTCTTGCCAGCCACTCGAGTAATGAGATATGCACTAAGATCAGCCCCTGAATATCCCTGCCCTAGAACTCGAACAGGTTTAAGAATTCACTCATTCCATGGTGTTTGTTTAATCAATAGTTTAATTTTTTAAACCTCCGGTTATAATTGCATGTTTCTGCTTGGCTGTGTGTTTTACTGGCATCACTGCTGTGTACATGTATACATTGATATTACTGTCATCTGCAATAAGTTTTCAAACAGTGAATGTGCATTGCTATTTTTATCAGGATCTTTCTATTTGTATTTTTATTGTAAGTAATTTCTCGTGATTCCCTTACATTTGCTGTTTTATTTGCTTTTATCAGGATTTTTCTATCTGTATTTTTAATGTCGGTAATTAATTCTTGTGTTTTCCTTGTAATTGCTGTTTTAATTGCTTTCATCAAGATTTTTTTATATTTTTATTTAGTATGTTTATTGTCAGTAATTAATTCTCGTGGTTTTCTCGTTTGTTACTGTTTTTAGACCCTTGTTGTTGTACTGCTTCCTTTTTTGGCTCTTAATTGTTTTTGGCAGGCTTGCTCTTTTTTTTTCTTTTTTTAATTTCATATGTGTAGGTTTTCTAAAAATAGTACGTTATTGATTTTGTGCTGTCCTGGTGACCTGGTGTTTGATGTTCATTCCAGTTTTGTTATATGTACCTATTCGGTGTGTTTTTATGTGATCCTTTTGGTCACCAAGTGTAAAAACTTATTTCTATTAGTGCACAGTTTTAAAGTCTTATTTTTGTCTTGTATTGTAAAATAGTATGTTATTTTAACGTTTTAAACAATTTTTTACACTGTACAATCCAACCATTTTTGAGGTTGCAAGTAAATAAAAAAAATTGAAAAAAAAAATTGAAAACTTTCAATTCCATACGGTACCCACGTTTTGAGAAAACAGTGAAAAACGTCAACAATCTTGTCACCGTTATTTCTATCTTTAAAAGATCAAAATTGTTTTTGGTCATTGGTTTTACTCTTTTCTGGATAAATACAACACTTCAGGCAGACATATTTAACGGTATAATTATGTTTCTACCATCACCATCTTTATACTCTGTAAGTTATACCTAAATCTGTGAACATGTCTGTTTTGGTTTCCTACTAAAGTATGATAATTACCTTTAAGCCAAAGAAAGCTCATCAAGCAACTATAACAATCTCTAGCCTCACGGGTATATGCCTTCCTAATTACCTCT
The DNA here is from genome assembly GCA_963971285.1 of Astropecten irregularis. Taxonomy (NCBI): domain Eukaryota; kingdom Metazoa; phylum Echinodermata; class Asteroidea; order Paxillosida; family Astropectinidae; genus Astropecten; species Astropecten irregularis. Next base: position 21,196,031 of record OZ020249.1, on the reverse strand, counting down.
GGTGCAGAGAAACATTCAGCCACATGACATATAAAGGCCCATGCTAGGCACATGCTAGGCCCATGATCTCACGGGATGATTTAAAGACCTTGGTATCTAAAATCCTACATAACCACATGTACAACATTAATTGACGTATATTGCCTGAAATCGACTTTGAAAATTCTAATTTTCAGCAATCTCTATTTCATCCTATAAGAGCAGCAAGATATTAAGACACTGTATAGGCCTTCTTCTCAGGGATGCTACAGTAAGCAACGTGGAGAGATGTCTTCTCTCATTCTGTAGCGATCCTTGAACATGTCTAGCATCCGGATTTCGATCCGGATCGAATCCGTACTTGAGCCTGAAGTATGTAAGGCCACGCAGAGCCAAGGTAAGAGCCTTATTTCCCCGTGCGAGAAATGTGCAGTAAATCCGCCTGACAGTTGTCAAGTCATGTTCGCTAACATGCATCTATACATACATGTACATAATATACAAGCACATAACGTATACACTTCAACTCATCTGCAATATACCCCCTGGTTGGGGGCGGGGCTAGGTTGGAGGTAATTACATACAAAACGATCGAGTGAGAGCCTGAGGAGTGGGCGTGGCTTGTGAGCGATAAAGCTTCAATTTCTAGAGTCATATCATCGTGTATTGGCCCAGGATCGGACCGGCACGACATTATTGTTGAATAAACCAACAATAGATCCTGAAGAACAAGTAAACACAAACAAACAAACAAACAAACAAACGAAAACAAACAAACAAATACTCCAACAAGCAAAACAGACAAACAGACAAGAAACAGACCTGGGGCGTTTACGAAACGGAGGCTCATGCTCCGTCTCAGGCTCCGGCTCCATTTCGTAAATCCATTCGGAAATACCGGGTATCAGAAAAGGGAAATTTGGCTGCGGTTCGGAAGTAGATTTTCTTGTTTGAAAAGGAAAACAGAGCTTAAGCTTCAATGAAAAACCACAACCTATATATTCAGCATAGGCCTATGGATGACAGAGCTGAAGCCTGAGCCTGAGCCTCCGTTTAAACTCGCCTGGCTAGGAATAAGAAAGCACACATCGCTGAGATGCTACCGCCGTCTTCCTCTGAATTTAACTCACATACATGGAACACAACGCGTCAACATCATGTTACCTTTCAAATGCTGGACAAACCTAATAAAACACGGCTTTCCTCTAAACACGTGCCGCGGAAACACCAAAGCATTTCAGCAAACAAGCATATGACAAAACAAACCAAAAAGGCAAACACAGTTTAATGACAATTTTCTTTATGATAGCTCGGCAATTTTCCTCGTTACAGTGAAAGCCTGTTAAGGACATTCGTCACGCTAAGCTGTGTGTTTCTATTACATAAGAATTAATGGAGACAAAGTGATGGACTGGTCACACCTTACTGGGCAGGTTTCGTTTTTAATAAATGCGAAATTACATCGTAGACATTTAGACATGATTGTCTGAAAAAAGAAATCACCACAGAGCGGTACTGGGTGAAAGGGGCTTGCTCCATTTGACCAACTGACCTTTGCTGCCATTATCTAGCTATATAGAGCATTTCAAATTGGTTATGCTTAATTAAAAAGTCACATCATGTATGTCTGATTCATATTGCATACTACTTATGAAGGTTACCATTTTGTTGATATTTTGGGCGTTACTTGATAAAATAATAGGTCATGTTATTTTATCAAAGCGGAACGCAGAATAAGGGAAAATACTCGGGCTACACAGGCCCAGTATAGAGGATGTATCGCCTATCTTGTAATGCTAAGAAGCCGTGTCCGGGGGCCAATTTCATGGAGCTGCTAAGCACAAAAGAATTGCTTAGCACAGAAAAATTGCTATAGCACAAAAATGGCTTGCCCAATAAAACAAACAACCATTAAAAAACCATTTGATATTCATGATCTGTGAACAACAGCCAAAGAACATGTGATGCAAAACACATGGAAATTAATTTTGGTTGTTAATCCAAACCTGTTTTATCAAGACAGAAATGTAATAATCAAATAACCACAAGGGAAACTGACTAAATGTTTAGGTCATTGAAAGGTGAACAAAGAAAACAATGGGTGGAGCACAATTCGAACCGGCGACCTCCTGAATATCGTACAGGCGCAGTACCAACTCAGCTATTTAGCCCTATGTTGGTGGTGTCCCAAATAGTCAATTATATTTGTTCGTTTGGCAGCCATAAGCCATGAAACCATCTAATTTTGTGCTAAGCAGGGCCGTGAAATTGGCCCCTAATGTCATAATCAATTTAATTCCGTATCTGAGTTTTCGACACAATAAAATTGATTTCATTGAGTAAAGAGCTCTGCACCATGTTGAAGACACACAAAAAGTTGAGCATTGAAACAGTTCCAGAAATAGACAATTATAGAATTCATACGCGCGTGAGAGGGCTACGCGCTTTTGCAGTATTTAGCTTACACATCAATGTTGACACAAGTTCAAAATAAGTTGGTCAACCTGGCTATCCCTCGGCCAACACCTAAACTAGATCCAGCCATGTTGAAGGACGGTGTTCTCATTAGAGAACAAAATGGCGAACGAAATAAATTAGTATGGCTCTGCTGACCAGGTAAAACCATCTCCCTCTAGCTAGCTGCGATCAATGGTCTTGTAATCCCACAGACAAACCATCTTAATCCGATTACAGTCATGTCGGCCAGGAAAAAGTTGATTGCTCATCGGGGATTTTTTTTTTTTTAATTTGACATTTGAAACTGTATGATTATTAGTACAGCATGGTCGGCTCGACCCCATCGGGGGACTGGTTATGATCAGACTTCATTAAATGATGGTTTGCTGGTCAATGAACCAACATTTCATTTCATGACGTAATGAATTTAACTGCCGACTGCCGAGCTGGGGCCACTTTCATGGACCTGCATAGCACAAACAAAATGCTTAGTACAAAAATGGCTTGCCCAATAAAACAAACCACCACTGAAAATTCTATTTGATATTCATGGTCAGCAAACAACAGCCAAAGAACAATTGCAAGTGAAACACAACACGTAGAAATTTGGTTGTTAATCTGGTTTTATTAAGACAGAAATGTCATGCTTAGCGAATTGTTGTGCTAAGCAGCTTTATGAAATTGGGCCATGAACATTATCTGCAGCCTGATGTGGATGGAAGACAATTTTGACGCGAGTTAATGAAACAGAGCACCAACAATTGAAATAACTGTACGATAACAAAACCCAAAACAGACCGAGAACAGCTCTTTAAGAGGTATTTCTGTCTTCCTTTATCTGTTCAAACCTGAGATAATTAAGGTTGATGCAGTTCTGAGGAATGTTGTTGAAGCCTTCGAATGTCTTGACATGTTGGTCTAGCTTGGAGGAAGGAAGTTCCTTCCTCCGTGGTTTATGAAACCTGTCCAATATCTGGAAAGCAACTCAGGACCAAATATGAGAAATTGAGGTAAACAAACATCGTGCATCATAATACAGCGTCAGCAGTTTATCAATATCACAGGTATTCCCAAGAAGGGAAGGGGGTAAATGGTCAAAGGTCAATCTCGTTTGGTAAGGTCACGGCAAGCTAAGTTACGTCTGCAATGACGATCGTCAACATGGGTCAGGTACATCTGGTTTATGCGCTCTCGTGGCTTCGCTGCAGTTTATGTCTTCTCCGTATGCTCATAAATTTGAGTATAACGTCACAACTGGGAGTGATACCGTTAGCCTATTTATACAATTTCATTTCGACTTGATAAATCCGATTTGAACCCTGATTATTGGCTCAGGTTTCACAGTACAGAGGGAGATAGCAACATAGTGTCTATTTGCCAAACTCAGTGAAAGGTGATGTGTTCACCTTCTTCGGATTCGAGCAACTTGCACCTGTTAATAATTAATTGATTGATCGAGTTTTAAGTGCCGGTTGACTTTAGTGATTAGTTCATGCAATAACACGAAGTGAATGAATAAGGTGCATAAATCAGGGTACCATACAGGTTTTTATCAAACATTGGGAAAGCATTCGCTTAGAAAGCGATGGTATAAAGGTCATGTGCACATCAAGAGGACCTGGGAACATTCAGAAGGCCAAGCCGACATTTTTGGTAGCTTCCACGTTGGGAAAGCAACTAAAGACAACAGGAGAAAGGAACTTGAAAAGAAGAAGACATATAATTAAACTCACATTCAAGTATATAAGTATTGGGGCCTTAATCTGCTGACAAAATGAGTGATACAACCGATAATGTATCGCAAATCGACCGATAGTGTATTCAAATTTCTAAGTGTTTTTATTTTGCTACTACATTATCCATTGACGCGTGATACATTATCGGTTAGAAATTTCACTACACTATCTGTCAATTTGTGATACATTATCGGTTAATTGTATAATGCTACATTATTAGTTGTAGCAACGTTTGCTAGGCCTTGCTTTAAAGGTAAGTGCAGGATTGGTAACATACCCAACTACGGAAATTGTCATTTACGTATAACTTTCAGGGTATAAAGATGGTGCTGGTAAAAAAAATACCGTTCAAATATTTCCGCCTGAAATGGTTTATTTATCCAAAAATTTGCAAAATAAAGACCGAAAACAGTTCTAATCTCGGGGTAAGATCAAACCCATTCTTCATGTTTTACAAGAAAAGTAGAGTCGGGTTTTAACAATCTTTTTGTGACAGATGTCCGATTGAGCTCAAATGTTCACAGGTTTGATTTCATGTACAATTTGATCAGACAAAGTGTGAGTGCTGTTATCTGACCTTTACCAATCATATATTATACCTTTAAGGCGATAGCTCCGTATAGGCGTACAACTGCAGTTTGAAATTCATATCGTCATAAACCGGTCTAGTCTGCATTCAGCCATGCAGTGATAATTTCTTCACGGTTCCCAACCCACATCAATGATTCCCAGACGTGCTATAGACGACCAGCATATGGTACGATCGTTAACAACAATAACAAACCACGTAGAATGAACAGCAAATTGATACAATCAGGTAACATCATGTATAGCACATATCTCCAGCACATGAGTCTTCTGTAAATGTTACAGCTTGCTTAAACTATCGAAAACACTTTTTCTTTTTTCAAATTTCCTCCTTTGAAATGTCGACACCAGCAGTAAAACAAGAGGCTCGATAGGAAAAATTTATTTCTCTTGGTCTATAGGCCTATATTAATTAAATGTCGACATTGAAAATGTCGACACCTTGTTCCACAAATCCACCAGCAATAAAACCAGAGGCTCGATAGGACAAATTTATCTTTATTGGTCTATAGGCTTATATTAATGGAATGTCGACATTTTAATTGTGGACACATTGTTCCACAAATAAACCAGCAATTAAACCCGAGGCTCGATAGGACAAATGTGTCTTGGTCTTGGTCTATAGGCCTAAATTAATGGCATTATTGTATCGTAAAAGATTGTATTTATTTATTTATTCATTTCTGGTAATGACACCAAGGATTCCTCAAAAGCGCCCTAGGCACTGTAGCTGGAAAGCCTGATGAAACCTTTTATGGAAAGACGATGAAAAGACGATACAGTTTTAGAGGTGGGAGGAAAACCCCAGAGTAATATTCTGGGTAAAACCCACGGAATCAGGTAGGGACTGAAAACACAATTCCGAGCCGGACTTGAACCCGGTCCGACAGAGGTGAAAGGTGAGGAAAGAACCGCTACACCAACCTGACTCCCAGATTACTAATACTGTACAAACATTTTGAAGAATATAAAATTTAGTCGAGAAACACAGCAGTATTTCCCAATGCAAATAGTCTCCGTTGGTAAAATGTACATCCAAATCATGACCCAATTAAACTTCTCGAACCGGTGAGGTTGGCAAAAATCGAGGGGAAAGGGTTATCGAGTATGGCAATTGGCGGGGTTACACAAAATAATTATTTCACTGCGTTGGTTTATCAGGGGTCAAAGGTGACACAATATGCAAATAGTTATGAACTAAGTCAAATCATAAACAAGCACTATAAACTGACATCAGAATTTCTCTTATAACTGGTTTCGCGGGGACTTCCTCAATTCCCCAATGTGCAGTAAAAATTGCACGGGTACCAGCTGCAAATGCCATCACCCTACATAATTATACTGAAATATTAGGAGGTCTTTTTAAGAAACCAGGCTTGAGGCTAGGCTTGGAACGTATTTAGCTATACTGCCATTTGAGGACCATGGGACGAAACGGAGAGATAGGGCCACATGACGAAGCCGAAGAAAGGCTCCAGCTTTGACATGTACCTCAAGCCCTTCATTTCATTTAGGATACAAAATGGCAGTAGCAAAATAAATCCCAAGCCTAGCCTCAAGCCCCATTTCGTTAAGGCCTAACATTCGTCAAAACTAAAATTTGGTGCCAATTTCCTATGCAGAGTAATGTTCAAAATGAAAGTTGCAAACGTTTTCCAGTTCACAACGTCTTATCGGCCCATTGCATATGCAACTGTTTCTAGATTTTAGTCTCAATTGGCTGCATGCAACGGCCATTGTCTTTGCGTGGTTATAAAATGGAATCCAATCAGTTTACTTGTGTCAATAACGAAGCAAGCTGGTCCCATTATCTTGAAATTGCGATGTAATTTCCTCTTAATTGACACGGAAGAAGAATGACGGAAGACCGTAAACAGGGCCCAATGTATTACGCCGTTGCTAAGCAATGCGGTGTTGCCTAGCGACATCTCAAGGTATGGTGCCGGGTACCGATCACAAAGTGTAGGCCTACATGTTGTCATGCAATTAAAGCTGGTAACCGGAACTAGCAAAAAAGCACTTGAAGTAATAGGTCAAACAAACAGCATTATGCAAAGGGTAAAAGAAACATGCAGAAAGCGTCGGCAAAATTAATGAAATTATATGAAATAAGTCTTTCTTTTTGAAATCAAAATAGATGTAGAAACTATCATTTTTTGGAAACATTTTTCCGGCAAGAAAGAAACCCAGACACATTGAAAGCTGACCATGGAAATCCGACTGGCTAATGAACACGCGATCAAACCAAACCCACAAGCCGAACAATCGCAAAGAAATGAACTCTTAACATCATGTTAATTGGTACAGAGACAAGGTTTTATCCTCCTCAGAAATTTGGAAGGGATCCAATTACTCGTCCTTCTAACTGGTCCCAGACAAAACACTTTCACTGATAACAATTTCATACCTCGCCAAGCGCAAGATGGTGCTTTATCTGATTTCAACTGTGTTTGATCGAGAAGCGAGAAGACAGTTTGAGTGCCCATGTGGCTCAGTTGTAAAATCAAGGACGCTATAATCCTCCGTGAATTCTCTTTACAAAGGAAGCAGACGAAGAATAAAAATCGAAATTCCTACCAGGTAACTTCTTAATGCTGCATGAAAATACAAAGATATGTCTTAATACAAGACACAAATGGTGGTTACTGTATTGGCAAAATGCTGGGCTAAAGATGCGAGACAAGTTTTATCATGGAGAAAGATTTGAGGCCTTGCATGGTAACAATTGGTATGTGGATCGGTTTGCGGTAACACCATGTAAGAATCGTTCGTACTTTCGCATTTCTATTTCGTTCGCACTTCTCGTTAGGTCTCAACGTTTCGACCAGCCTGCTCTAACCATCATATCGGGAGACAAGTTTTCATGAAATGTGTAATTGGACAATCTTTTCATTTGCGTTCCTTATGCATCGCATAAATAAATACTTTTAAATCACAGATGCAGTCTTAATTGAATTAATTTTCGAATAACAAGTGTTATCAGTTATTTATCAGTTAAAGTATACGCGACGTGATAACGCCTTCCTTGATCGGTATGCGACACACGTACTTACACACGACAATACTCCCCCTCAACATTTTCAAAACATTCCAAGTTCTCCTTTCGAACTCATGTTGTTGTTTTCTTCGAATATTTCCTCTCCAAGCCACGGCCGGATAAACCAATAATATGCAAACTACTTCCATGACATCAAATTAAAATTGTCTACATTGTGTTTCGTAATACCCTACGGAGGTCGTATACAATCCCTGCTATGTGAAATGACCATGAAACATCATGAAAAACACATACCAGCAACTACATGAGGTCACATATATCTATTTGACGTACAGACTTCACTTTTCAGAAAAGCTCAGTATTTCTTTGATGAATAATGTTTTTGAATTCAGTGGAAAGGTAACATTCTGAGAATAATTATGTTTTAGAGGAGGACATTGAAAACAAATGGCAGGTCATGATTCTGAAAGGTTTTGAAAGGAGACCATACCCAGATCTGGAAGAAAGGGACCTTTTTTCAAACCTCGGCTTAAGCTCAGGCTTCGGTTCCATTTCGTGAATCCATTCTAAAATAACGGGTATAAAGTAGTGGTTTTTGGCTGCGGTTCGGAAGTAGATTCTCTGGTTTGAAAAAGAAAACACAGCTTCAGCTTCAATGAAAAAAGCACAACCTATATTTTCAGCATAATTATGGATGGCAGAATCGAAGCCGGAGCCGAGGTTTTGAAAAGGCTATGGGCAAATATACCCAGATTGTCCTTCTTTAATATCATATCTCCCTATTAGCATTTTAATAACAAATATGCCATCAGGAAAATTGCTTCATTTAAAGCCAATGAACTGTGAATATGAGGACATTATTTTAAAGGATGACAGAGGATACATCTACCAACGTTAATGAAGGTCTTTCGCCATGTGAGGAAATTTCTACACAAACGACATTTTTAGTCTCAGACAAAGTCTTCCAATTCCTTTTAAAAAAATAGTCAAATGGGGACATAATTATCTAAAAAAGACAATCAATTTATTCATTAAATGTATTAGACTAAAATTGGTGCCAAATCTTGTCAAATTTCAGCCACTAATATTAGGGAAATTATAAACGAAAAATGATAATTAAATATTCAAAAGTCGCTCTCATTCGTGGCGTTTTTTCACATACAGAGGAAACTGTATTTTCTTTCTTCCCTATCTTTATTGACGTAATATCTTAAGGATAGAAACACGTCAGGCCCTCCTAACTCCTAGCAATTCCCTCCAAAAGCAATTTAAAAGGTGGATCTTTTTTCTACGTGTCTGCAGGGAACAGATTGCTTCGTTAATTATCTCGTGTGAGATGGCCGTAAAAATAGAGGATTGGATCTAATGAGATAATTATCTTGCCTCAGTCTGCCCACAATAACCAGTCAGTATTCCAGCTAAGCAATATGTATCCGAGTAACCACGAACGGCCACTTAAATCTTCCTCTAAGACCTACCGGAACCCGGACCATAATCCGGGTACCTCCATCGTCATAGCAGTTGTTACATAACATACGCACGTATCATTCGAAAGTGCAGTCCATAAAAAATGGCATGAATTGTTTCACGAAGCCACAACGAAAAAGACATAATAATATAAGGACATTTTATGAAAAGTACTTATTTGACACAGATGCTGTTAAAATTGTTTTGATGGTAGAACGTCAGTTATAATAATGAACGTATACTTCTGCCACATTGTCTACTTTTCTGACATTTTTAATGTATCAATGTTTGATTATTTTGTTTGAGAGAGGAAAGAGGGTAATGTACAGCCGGTAATGTATTGATAGAGTTTGTGTATGTTAAATCTCGTCAGTAACAACTTTGTTGAAGGACATGCTAATATTATGTAGAGCGTTTATCCTGTATTCCTTTAAAGCTCCTATTATGATCAACTACAAGTTGGATTGTATCTCCAAAGGTTTACTGTAAAACAAAATGACGTTTAAATGGGAAATAAATCCACTCTAATCCACCTTTAACCCTCTTTTATGCCGCGATTCCTCCATAAATTACCGCCAAAATACCGTCAAAATATTGAATTGTAAACTTGCACGGAAATTAATTGCCCCTACGTATAAGCGTAGACAATAAGATACACCATTGCTTCTTGTATGTGTTCGACACACCCAATAACAGCAATGTCGACACAGGTCATGACGTCATGTACTGAGTCGAGCATCGTTGCAAGTGTCGCATAATAAAACAACATCACACCATCGAATCAGGGCAGGAACTGACTGGAAAGCCAATTAAGGTACAGGTAATGTCTGGCACATACTGTCTGGCCTTAAAGGTAGTATCATACTTTGGTAAGAGACCAAAACAGAAATGTTCACAGATTTACGTATAACTTACAGGGTATGAAGATGATGTTATAGTAGAAACCTACAGTTTTCCGACTGAAAAGGTGTATTTATCCAGAAATTATTAGTCAAACAACGACCGAAAATCTGTTTGATCAGTTTAAAAGATCAAAAATAAAAGAGTAAAAAATTGAGAAATACTGTGAATGTTTTTAATTTTTTTCCCAAAAAGTGGGCACCGTATGGGACTGAAATTTTCACAGATGACTGTTATTGTATCTGTCTTGATATTTATGCCCATGAATCTGTATGTTCTTTGATAAAAACCAAAGTATGCTTTTACCTTTAAAGGGACATTTCACCATCATGGGATCGCTAGAATTTACCTGGTAAATTCATTAGCACTATGTTTTTCGGGTTAAACATCTGCCCTTTAATTTAAGCTGCTGTTTGGAAGTGGGAAATGGCAAGGTGATTTTAATGAACATTATGCTGGTATTTTGTATTTGAGTATAAATCATGTTAAATTAAATTTACATTTCACTAGCGATGTTCAATACAGTCATGAGGAGATAGAAAGTGGGTCAAAATGACGAGGGAATGAAGAATGGTATTCAATTAGGCCTATAGTTAAAGCAATATGTCGCGAAAATTGGGGCTATTTCCATTTTCCTGGGCTCCTGGTGGCGCATTACATTTACATTTTCCTTCTCGAAAAGGTAACATGGTATTTGGTAAGCTGAGGATATCTCATATCTACCAATTGTAAAGGTAATGTGAGGGGTAGCTGGTCAAAATAATAATTGTAGCTATATCACTCATTTTTCTGATGACAAACATAAAGGTAAAATCATACTTTGATTTTTGTCAAAGGAATGCAGATTCATGGGCAGAAATATCAAGAAAGATACAGTAACAGTCATCTGTGGAATTTTCAGTCCCATACGGTGCCCACTTTGTGGGAAAACAGTGAAAAACGCCCACATTATTTCATAAGTCTTTTCACCGTTATTATTTATCTTTAAAAGATCAACTGTTTTTGGTGATTGGTTTTTACTCTTTTCTGGACAAATACTGCATTTCAGTCAGAAACACTTTAACGTTATGTCTCTACCATCACCATCTTCACACCCTGTAAGTTAGAGGTAAATCTGTGGAGATTTCTGTTTCGGTATGCTACCAAAGTATGATACTACCTTTAAATTATGCAAAATTACATAGGAGTTTGTACCGTGCAGAATCATGTCAATCGTGTGAGTTATTCTGTTAGGGTGTAATCTTAGAAGAGAACTTACCAACTGAGTGGACGACTGATACATAGCTCCAGTTATATCGTAGTACAATGTCGACCATGGCCTGGGCTTGTAGGGTATCCGACGGGCAGACACGGATGAAGTACTCATACAAGGTCTTATCACTTAGATCTTTGCTGGTGGCCGAGTAGCCAACCTGTGGAATATTAAACAGCTGTAGCAGGTTCTGCACCTGTATGGTCACCTCGCTGGAACCAGGTCCGATCACCCCTACGATGGGTTTCCGTGTCGGTACCTTCAGACCAGGGTGACACTGATCTGGCAGCGGGTGGGAGTCGACAGCTCCCCCGGTGATTGCGCCACCACCGCCGCCCCCGGTGGCTCCGATGTTGTCGCTGACGAACTCCAAGCTTTGCTCGAGAGCAACCGAAGGATACCAGCAAGAGTCGCGGATCTCGTAGCCGATGGTCACATTGGGAAGGATGGTAGGATCCCTGTTGATCTCATCCAGTGTCTTAATCAAGACCTCGACTCGCTGGACTCCATACTGCTCTCTTATATCCCCACAGGTCCGATCCGTCGCCTGGCTCTCACTCGGCACCTCATGCACAGAGAAGAGAGCCCCAAGGATGACATCCCCGTCCAGGCGGGCTACCTTGCGAGTCCGTGCGGTAGCCGAGACGGCATTCACCCCGCTGACCAAGACGAATATCCACAAGGCTAGCAGACACACTCGCCTCCAGTCCGAGGACCGACTCCTAGTCATGTCTGACTCTTTGACAGTGTCATCAGTCCCCGGTGGTAGGACAACATCACCATCGTCGCTGTCGCACTGTTCCCAAGATCCAATGTGATCGGAGACCTCCTTGCGTGTAGGTCTGACCCCCACGCACGGCAACTTACTTCCCCCTGATCCTAACTCGAATCCAGGAGAGCGGGGCTGGTGATGACTTTGCCACGTGCGTGCTCCGCTTGAATGATCGCCGAATCGGCTCGTGACGCCCATTGCGTAGCCTCTGCACTATACACTCAATCCAATACGGTATACCAATTCAGTCTCTTCTCTTGCACCCAGCGGGATTACCCTAATGTTTGAATAACAACAAGCTGTCTTATTTTAATATTACATTTCTGGATGGTGATGTCCCTGCTGTATGGACACTGGCATTCCAGCACAGTGGATTATGTCGTGGAGGAATTCGCTACACGTCACGGCTGTCATCTTCCAAAACAAGAACCAACTGTCAACATCGGAATCACATTGCGATCACCGCAGTGTCACAATCAGACACCGTGTTCAAGCCCTGCGAGCAAAATTGCAATTAATCCCCGACCAGGAAAAACCAGCGCTTTCCTTTTTCAGCTCAGGAAGCCGCCAACGTCCAGTATTGACAACATTAATACACAAGAAAATATTCAAGGCGCGATCACTGCCAGTAAGCTCCGCGCATGCGCCAACAGAAACGCGCGGGAAAACATCCTCCTAAGCTTCTAATGAGTACGGGCTTGGCTCCCGGCGCCTACAAGACCAACACTGCATGGATATCGTAGTCTATCCGCGTGTACTGTAGCCTCTGCAGCCCTACTAATAGTACACGGATAGTGAGGTATACCCAGGCTACATATTCATGACAGTGCGTGAGTTCATTATCTAATAGGATGTACACAGCAGGTGTAGCGCAGTGTCGATTGTTGTAAGCCGCTCTCATTTGGCGATCAAAACCCCAACACCTGAAAAGAGAAAAATACAAATTTTATTGAAACAGTCATGAAAAGGCACGGAAATTTGATTCTAAAAATAAAATTACAACCTGCACCCGTTTACTTCAAAGGGTGAATAAAAAAGGGATTGACTTGCATACTTTCTTTTGTACAATTGTAAACCAGAATGGAAAGGTACACATCTTTTTAAATTTTGGTTAAGTATTCGAATTTTAATCTCGAATTTGTTGAAATGTATTTCGAATCAAAATACATTATTATCAGCTCCCATGAGGATTAATAAGGAACATAAAAACTGTATTCATCTGAAACGCTTGAGGGCAGCAGACATTTCGCTTATACTCGTTTCCAGCCTGAGATTTTTTACTCATGGACAGCTCATCGTGTGAAATCTCGGTCAAGTTATTCAAAAATAGCGTGCATATACTAAATACCATATCATGTACTGGCACGGTACGGATTAAATATCACGACGGTGTAAATCACGGACTAAATAATCACGTGATGCACAGTCGCCATGGCGACTAGCTGGCGGGATTTAGGTTTTTAAGAGCGTTTACGAAACGGAGGCTTAGGCCCAGCTTCGGCTCCGGTTCTATCTCTGTCATCCATGTGCTGAAAATATAGGTTGTGGTTTTTCCTTGAAGCTGAAGCTCTGTTTTTCCTTTTCGAACTATTGAATCTTCTTCCGAACTGCAGCCAAAAGCCTCTATTTTGTTATGGTTTTTAATTTACATTAAATACAGACGATGCACAATAAAGCGCCTCCAAGAGATTGCAATGCATTGGCCACTCACAATACACGGAATTTGCGAATCCCTGGAAAGGGTCAACCGATTCCGCGCAGTGTGATTGGTCAACGCGTTGAAAACTCTTGGAGGCGCACTTTTGTGAATCGCCCGTATGTACCATGTAAACTGAATACAACTTGGAATTCAGTTACATGACAAAATAAGGTATTGGTATTGTTTATAAATACGAACAACTTATATTCTATTCAAACTATATTCTACCTATGCTTACAATTTCAACGAACCGGAACCGGAATATCATGCTCGAAGTTTCAAATCATTCCACAACATTAACTTAACAACATTTGGGTTACCTCAACGGTTCTCTAAAACCCGCATGTATATGGAAATGAAACTTTTCATGGGCGAGTCGTTTTTCACCTGTTCCATCACTCAATTTTGCGGGTATCGTGGAATCTGAATCATTGCGTATGCAGACTCCAGCGTTCATTGCTTGGCGCAGCAGATTCATTTACGATGAGGGCGCTATTTATGATCCAGCAGTTGAGCACCACACTAAATCAACTCCATTAACCTTAGTTAAACAAAAATCCAATTCGAAGTGAAAAACCTCTCTCCAAACGTTTTTCAGGTTTAGCATCGATACTGAAAATTGTAGTTTGAATCTTTTCAGTCAAATTATTTACAATTTTAGAGGGTTTTACGACCAGACATTTTGCTGTAAATTACCCCGAGAAAATGTAATATTTTCCCCTTCAAATTGGCGGCCTTATTCTCAAGGGATGTTCGTTGTGGTACGACAGCCAAAACCTCATCAATTCATAATAATTTTGAGGAAATTATTTATGAAACAATTTTCTGGACACACAGCAATCAGACTTCCATTAAAAATCAAATAATATACTAATAGACAACAGCAGTTTTGAGGACCTTTTGCATAATTCGGACTTTGGCTGAGTTGGGGATTTCTCTGCAATAATGAAGGATTTCCCACCGAAATCCATAAAGACCAAAATACCGCAATTATAAAAAGCCTGCGGGTCAGAATGTCCGAAGAGAGACAGCTCACCCCACCATGGAATAATTCCATTAACTTGTCATTACCGGGTAAATTAGCGCCTCATCTCGGGGGAGCTGAGGCGGCGACGAGCCGCTCCGCTCAGCCCGGTGAAACAATGCAATCGCCCCGGCTGTCGCGCCTGCATGTCCGTGAGACACTCTCACGCCTGGATTGAGGCAATCAAAGCCCCACGGCCGACAGGGAAAGGCGAGACCAGGCCTCCATATGCACTAGACGTATATTCTTCATGCTTTATAATGACACACCACTAATGAAAAAATAATAAAAACTACATCGTGATACCTAATATCATGTTGGATTGGGATATTGCTCATTACACTCTGTAGAGTGCTGTTACCTTTACAGATAACTCGCTTGAATTGCTACATGAGTGATGGGATACTGGATCGAAAGAAAATTCCCTTTCCAGGGAATCGAAAATGACGGTTTGGGATTCTTTTCATAACAGGTTTAAGAAACATGAAACTACCGTCTGGACTAGGGACAGGTCTTTTATGAATATAAAAATAAACGTTTTGTGCATTCGCAGCAAATTTCCAGCTGCTGTTTCCCACTATCTATTATTTTGTTTTAAATCTCTAATAATTTATTTTGTTTAGTGAAGTCTGCTTTTTTTTATCAAAAAGGTAAACATCTGTGACGTTTCATGTGCAGTTTGACCCCAACCAAAATAAAAACGAACAGGTAAATAATACTTGGAGTAAGGAGGGCCTGACGCGTTTTGATCCTAGCAGGATCTTTCTCAAAGGCTAAATGACGAAGGACAAGAAATTAGGTAAATAAATGAATAAACAAAATCAAAAACAAAAACAGTAAAATCCATAAATATATGACAACCCTATCAAATTAGAATAAGGTGTGGACATAAGCCATAGACAAAGTGCTTTGAAAACAGGTCACCTGTAGATAGGCGTATACCGTGCATGGTGATATAACCGCACGGGTGAAAGTACAGTAATTTAGGCGGACCTGCCAGGGCGAACTGTAAGGGTTTAATTGGACAATTACACGGCTGGGATCACAGACACGAACGGCAGACGTGACAGGTCGGTCAAGGCCAAGGTTAGCAGAGTCCATCTCGACATTTCTTAGAAATCGTTGGCTTGAAAGATCTCAACAACCTTTCTACCCACAAGTTGTTATAAACGAGCAAAAGGATCATTCAAAAATCTGACGATTTAAAAAGTAAGATCGAAAATTTTCGCAAACCCATGCTTGCAGATCCCATCATTATGACAATATAACCCCCGTCGAATCTTGGCTAAAAATCAAAAGCTTACCATCGGCCATGATTGGTTGTTATCATCAAAATTCCACTAGAAATTGAACAAGAATGTGTTTAAATCCGCAGGACTGTGACAAATGATGTTAGACGTCTTGAGACCAAAGGAGCACCAACAATAGTCAGTGATAGCATTAGAGATGCGATCTGGTTCAATCATAAGAACTAGACTCCACGTATACATCCAACACTGGCTGCGTGTGAGTTTACTGGGCACATCAAACCAGTCCGTATATTTGTATGCGTTCAGACTCTTCTCCAAATTCAACGCCAGCAGTCCCCATTTGGCACCCGCATCTAGCTTCGAAGCGAGGCATCCAGTCACTCTCCAGAGGACGAACAGAGCACACTGTTCGGAACGTCGAGATAACCACCCATTCTTCTCAGAACCACACACTCTCGCAATAGAGAGTATACGGTGTCACCTCAGTACTTCCACCATGCATAGCATCAAATCTTACGCATCTAGCTTGTCAATATCATGGATGTACCGCTCGACATCCTCTTTTACCATCAACCGACCACCATCGATTTTTCTCACCCACTGCACAAAAGTCCAAATGAGCGCCATTGAAGCGAGCCGTCAAGGGTCCATTGAGAATCGATACAAGAACTCTTCAAGTGTTTCCTCAGGACATTTACAACTATTGTCAAATTCTTGGTCGACAGTATGCCGACCTCACAGTGTTTTCGAAGGCACTCATATTTTTGTCCGAGTAATTACTGTTATTGTCCAGAGCGGCAGGGAGTCTGCTTTGCTCTTTTTACTGGAATGAGGAGTGTAAAAACTGGTGACTGGAATTTCAGGGCTTTTGTAAAAATACGAAAGGAATGGACAGGTTTCTGTTTTTACCAGAAGCAACACAAGCTAGTGGCCAATTTCATAGAGCTGCTTAATCACACAATTTGCTTAAGCATAAAAAGTCTTCCTTGATCAAACAGGATTACCAACCAAATTTCCATCTGATGTTTACTGCTTTTGACTTGCATTCGGCCATTGTTTACTGAGCATAACATTCACAAGCAACGGAGTTTTGGCTGGCATACTGATTTTATTTAACAAGTTTTTGGTGCGTATAAGCAAATTTCGGCGTTTAAGTAGTTCTATGAAATTGGCCCCAGGACAGGAGAGCCATTACTGTTAATAGACAGAAAGGTTTAACAGCCATTCATGAAACATGGTTGTATTACTTGTATTTACAAACAAAGAATGATCGCACATCACGCAATCTCTCAAAGAGTGAAATTTCTGGGAAAGCAATGGGTAGTCTGGTTCCCTGCCCAAAGATTCCCTGACGACTCTTATCAAAAATCCTAGAATTGACAGACAAAAGTCGGTGATTCGTGGTCTGGGAACCAGACTAGACAGCAATCACACTTGCTTCTTAAACTGCCAAATGGACCAGAAGCAGGATAAAGTTCCGAGAGGTGTTTCCAAGAGACAAATGGAAGGGATCTGTCATCATTTTGTGGAATGATGAATTAATATGAGGGTAGAAGAACTCAAGACCTTCATGGACAGTTAATTTTACGACCACGCTGAGTTAGTGGTATAGGTATAGAAAGCCAAGAGAAGATCTCTGAGTTCTTGCTCTCTGGCGCAGAAACGGTGAAAGAAAGAAGACACTTAATACCAAATCACATCCGCCTGGAAGAATAGGCCTATTAATGGGTCTGTCAGGGTCGAAAGGTAAGACTATTGGCCCATATTGGTTCTTTACCTATACCTAGGAGCAAAATGGTAGCAATGATGTATTTGGAAGACATTCCAATGGAGTTGTGCACAATCTGTAATCACCTATTTATAAACACATCCTCAAACGTCCTCAAAGGACGTGAACTTGATGCCATGTTCTTTTGGAGATCTTCTCTGTGACATAATTGAGCCAAAATAGTATCTCCAAATAATTAGTGGACAGATACATCGAGTCAAATAAAGATATATGCACCGTCATATAATAAATAACGTGTATTATGCAGGAACTGACTTTGTACTTACCCACGTTGCTAAACTCGTGGCTATTTTGAGGGTAACTAGTTATACAGTGGCAAAGCAGAATACCCTACTCTTACGATTATCTGAATGCTGACAACGCTCGAATCTTAAACCGTTTCCTTCCGGTCCCATCACCCGTGATGCGCTGTTAATGTATCGGATTATCATTGATGTAGGTGACATCGGTGACATTAAATGCATGATTGACTTAAAACGGCTTAAGGGTTTATCTCTATATACATGTACTCTCTCATCCTAGTGCTTACCGCTGCTAACATGTCTTAACTTGAATTATGCTTGAAATTTGCACTGAGTTGAAGTTCCTCTCAGTCTCAGTATTAAGCCCCTAATTTCTGATATGATGAAATGTCATCTTGTTCATTGACATATTTGTTTGCTTAAAAAGGAACGGACATTTAAGTATTGTCTTGTTATCTCTGGAATTAGCAAGGCTGGATTCCCATACGCGTACATGTATTTACCGTACGGTGCGTCTAGGTACAAGACCGTGCCAAGTCATCTCGCCATTCTATAGCGACATACTGTCTGTAAGTTCTCGTGTGTGCAATACTGAGTGCGCAAACCGACACTGCGAGAGTGGCAAACCGTTACATGAAGACGATATAATACGAGATTTCAGTTTGGAATGAATTGGGTAAACTTCAGCTAACAAAAAGGTCAAATTAAACATGCTCCATTAGAGAGAAAACTGCTAAAAAATGGGCGCCTTTAATTAATCCACACCCGAGGCTACTTAATAAACCTTTGGATCTGATGAGTTTTCAATCGTAAAAACAGAAAGTAGAAATAGACCTCATGAAATAGAGCACAGTGACTGGACGCAGAGAACAAACTCCGTCTCTTAAACCTCAGCCTTCATTAGCCGATGTTAATTATAATAATTCACCTCGTATCCTGTACGAAAAGAAATCTGAGCTGTATTACACACAGGTCATATGTTTTAATCTGCAAGATATAACAAAATAAATTTCCCTACAATCACGATCATCTCTAAGCCTTAGGCATCGGATGAGCAATGTCATATTTACATTTTACCAGTGATAATACTCTCCGGGTATTGATGAACAAGGTAGATTGAGTATTACTCGGATATAAAGGTTTGAACCGCTGGCCTCAAAGTACAAGACTTGATTTTATCTAGTCCCATATTATACGATTCTAATTTAACGGATTGTTTCTATATGTATCGTAGCCGCATGGTGCAAGCCAGAGGTGGTCAACCTTTACAGAAAAACCATAATAAATTGGAGAGCAATTTTGGCATAATATCAAAGGTGATCCACCCTTATTCCCCTTAATTCAAATTCTAGATAATATTTAATATTATTAATATTATGCAGCATGGGAATTCATAAGCATAAAAACCTTGAAAAACTGCATAATATTTCACTTAATTACTTGAAGATCATTTCCTGTTTTCATCTGAAATAATTAGTTTCTTATATTTGAATTGCAAAGTTATCCCAAGCTGACAAATTCTGTTTTCGATATCTTTAAGAAAAACCTAATATTGTAGATTATCTTTCTTACAAGCAAGGCCATTTTTTAAATACTTATGAAAGGCTAGAATTTTAAGTTAGAGCTGGACGTGGTAAGACCAATAATTGAGATCTAAAATCGTGTTTTAAGCTCTGGTTTGACCCACAGTTATTGATGTATTATTTGTAATTACGTTTCTATTTGCACTTATCGTTAACGACAAAACAGTTGGTATTACACAGGTCAGCTAAACCGCCATTTGAAGTTCATGGGGTCGATTTCACGAAGCCCTACGATTGATCGCAACTCCAGTAACGACTGAAGGATAGCCATTGTATCTTACGTAGGGCTTCAATGCATCACAAGTCCTACGATTGATAGTAAGTTACGATGAGTTTGGTGAAATTGACCCCTGATGCGACATCTTACTTGATAACAAATGATATTCCAAAACCCTGATTGGAAGTATTGCCTCGACAAAAAAACACTCAATGTTCCACTTTCTTGGTCCTGAAACCCTTACCAACGCTTATCAACTGAGCACTTAAGCCGATTTGTTGCCCATTTCACGGACAGTTAGGCTCCTCAACACGGATCGATGACAGAATTACCAGAGCGTAAGTTGTCCTCACTCGTGCCCGATTGCAGACCCTCTTACTTCCTTTGGCCGATGAGACTCCAAAGGAATTCTAATAAACTAATTAGAAAGGGCGGCATTTCGCCTGAATTTGCAATTTCCAGTTTTGTGAGATTATAAGAGTAGAGGTTTGGAGCTCGTGTTAGAGACTAGCTAGTAAGGCTGCTCTCTATCTCTCTAAGATGAACCCCCAACACCATTCATCTTTTTTTCTAACACTGTGGCGGTGTTCAGAGGCTCAAATGTAAAAATTTCCACAGTTTAAGTTTCAAAAGATACAGGGAGATATTAAAGAACAGTTAAAGGTACGTTAGATGATTTTCAGCTTACATTTGAGTCAAGATTTTCCATACATTTGGAGCTGAAAGATTGCTTAATATTGACCTATAATATTGAAATTTCTAATGAGTAATTTTAGACAGTTGTTACATTTTTATCTGCAGCCGTCGATTTCATGAAGCCCTACGATCGATCGTAACTCCAGTTACGAATGATAACCCATCTTATCTTACGTAGGGCGGGAATGCATCATAATTATATAAACATGCGATTGATACCGGTAGTAAGTTACGATGAGTTTGGTGAAATCGACCCCTATAGGGGTAAGGGTTAGGGGTTAGGGGTCGATTTCACGGGGTCGATTTCACGAAGCCCTGCGATCGATCTTAACTCGAGTTACGGATGATATAACCCATCGTAGTGGGCATATCCTACGTAGGGCTTCAATGCATCATAAGTCCTACGATTGATAGTAAATTAGTACAGTTTGTTGAAATCGACCCCAGGTTTTCTAGTACTGTATGGGCATCTTAAGCAAGACGCCACATCACAGTGCTATATTAACATCTTCTAAGACATATTTCATTCCGAAAAGGCACTGGCCGATTGTCATATCACCATGCATATACTGCTCAGACACACATGCTCCTTGAGAATCTAATTCCGTAAAGCCAAGACAGTCGAACTGCTCAAGAAAATGTAACAACCAAAAAGGGGAAAGGAAAGACTATTAGACAGGAATATGATCACCCAGCAGGGTAATACATCAAGCTACATGTAACGAGATTAATATTATAAGTCGATAGTCATTTTTCAAGCGGTCATAAAATGCATCCTCTAGGGGTAAACCAAGCGGATAAACTGGCCATCAGACCAAAGCCACTTAAGAATATTACACTTTACATGATGTCTCGAATCCCACGCCATGAATAATGATACAAAGTCATGGAATCGACAAGCAAGACCATTCTAAAATCATCTGAATAATTTCAAACACGGATAATTTCTTTGAAAAGTGAACAAAGAAAGATTGGCTGGAGCTGAATTCGAACCAGCGACCTCCGAAACTACCGGCGCTCTCATTAGCATATGAGCTATCCAGCCATACATTATGGTGTCTCTAATAGTCAATTATCTTTGTTCGTTTGGCAGTCAGAAGCCATAAAACCACGCACATATTGTTATATCCCAAGGATTTTAAGACTGCGCGCAGCATATTAAGCAATGCTGAAACTTTCTTCACAACCAAAAACAGTCGTTATTGCCATGAAAAAATCCCTATAATTGTCGAAAATGAGACTAACCTGCTGAAAATGTTGAAATTAACTTCTTTAAATAGAACCTTAAGAAAATTGTGTTTAGTGCCGCAGGCCGAAAATGGCAATTTTATAAATAAAAGCTCGAACTCACGGAGCGTCCACCAAATAATTAGAACGAACATCATTGTGGTGAACTTTACCCATACTAATGATTTCATCGATCATATTTAATATCACTTCCAATCTTTTAATTTCAGGATGGGATGAGGTTTAACTTTGCGATCGAATAGAATCTTTCTTAAGCCTTCGATAAATATCCTCCAAGGATGGAAACACGTCAGGCCCTCCTAACTCATTTTAGAAATTTCTGGTCATGATTTTGGCTGATGAGCAGTTTGCAGCAGTTTATCACTTGCATAGAGTCTTTCTCAAATCCAAGCTTTGAATGGGATGATGTTCGTCATGGCATTATTGGTGAGCGGCCTGTATCAGCAAGCTATTTATAACTCTCATTATTTCATTACCGGTCGGGATTGAGTGTTTCACCATGCAATGACCAAGTGCTGTTGGGTATAACTTACCCTTTTCAATCCGTGTCGTAGCAGCTTGGAGCTGGAGGAAAGAAACTCCAGAAGGAATCTACGGCAAGTCCTTGCTGGTCCTCCTCTGGCGATGCAGACGGCTTGAGCTGAGCAACCGGGGATTTAGCGCTCAAATCCGGCTAGAAGACGGAGGAGAAAACGCGAAGAGGGAAGAAAACACAACACATCAGTTTAGATGTACATAATCTGCATCAGTGCGTGTCACTACTGGTCGTTAAGCATCTCAATACCCGGCATGCACTGCGTCACTCCCCCACCGTCCAGGGTCCTTTCTCAAAGCTCGGCTCAGGCTCTGGCTCCATTTCGTAAATCCGTTTTCAAAATGAAGGGTATCAAAATAGAGACTTTTGTCTGCGGATCGGGAGTAGATTCTCTAGTTTGAAAAGGAAAACAGAGCTTCAGCTTCAATGAAAAACCACCACCTATATTTTCAGCATATGGATGACAGAGACGAAGCCGGAGCCTGAGCCGAGCTTTGAGAAAGGCCCATCAACTTTCCCTCACAGGTCTGGCGTCCCATATGACGCATGCGTTGGTTGTGTGGGTTAAAAAATGACCGCTAAAACGGCCCTTCGGTTTATTTATCTGGTAGAGTAATCTTGTTTACGGTTCAGCCCGGGGCAATATATCATCATTATGAATTCATCCGTAATAATATCTAATTATAATTAAACGTATATCACTCTTAGTAGGGCCAGATCTGCTGGCCTTGCACGTGGTACAGTGTATTATGAATAACCTTGTCCATCGCATACATGAATGTTTATACATTAACCTTATTGTGCATTTTTTCGCGCAGGGCTATTATTTCTGATTGATAAGTACGGAGTACAATTCCTACCATAAAAGAACAAAGGAATTATCCGTTTCAGTTAGAATGGAATGTTCTGTTATAATTCTAAACGGTATAACATATTATGCATTTAAAGGGATTGCACACGTTTGGTAATTTGAGCCTACTGTTTGTTTCAAACCAATATAATTATATATATACCATAAAACTAACCTGTGAAAGTATCAATTCAAAAGGTGGTAGCGTTTTTGAGATTTTGGCGACAAACTAGAGGGGTTATTTCACGCCAGAGAACAGTTAGTCAATAGCTGAGAAGCGTTACGGCCATAACGCTTCTCAGATGCATAATTTTTGGAGATAAAAAGTGACATATTTTTCCATAACCGCGGTACTTCGAATTGAACGTTTCTCAATATGCATTATACTATCCAAAGCAGCTGTACTTCTCACCAAGTAAGTTTTTATTGCCATAAATTTTCAGAGTCATTACCAAACGTATGCAATGCCTTTAAACAGTTTGTATTCGCGTTTCTGTAAGTGAACCGGTCTTAATTTCTCGGCTCATGTCGTATAGTTGAGTTGAAATTCTCAGTTCACCGCTCATGTTTTAGTTCATTTCTCAATATCACCATGGTTATTTGTATTATTTGTTACATTGTCTCAGCAATTGAGAGTGATACGATCTTAGCATCTTGTCAGATCACAGCATGGCATTATCAGGCGCAGTCGGAAGGAAACTCAGGGGATTCACATGTCAATATTATATATTCATATTTATTAATTATGAATTTTATTAAAGGTAATATACCATACTTTGGTTTTTGTCAAAGAAATGCAGATTCATGAGCAAAAATATCAAGAAAGATACATTAACAGTCATCTGTGAAATTTCTAGACCAATACAGGGCCTACTTTGTGATAAAACAGTAAAAAAAAAACGCCCACGGTATTTTCAAAAGTCTTTTCACTGTGATCTTTAAAAGATCAAAATTGTTTTTGGTCATTGGTTTTACTCTTTTCTTGATAAATACAGCATTACAGGCAGAAAATTATGAAAGAATTGTTTCTACCCATTACTATCTTTATATCCTGTATAGGTAAATCTTATAGGTAAATTAAGACTTCTGCTTCGGTATGCTATACCAAAGTATGATACTACCTTTAAATTCTTCCAAATTGCATCTGTTTTGCAGTTCATTCTTGACGTGGCAATTATCCATTTTTTTGTGTTTTTTGCAAAATCATTTTCATGGATTTATGGGCCATTTAAATAAACATAAAAAAGCAAATCACGGAGCCAGACTAAACAGCAATTATTACAGGTATTATTACGGGGTCGATTGCCTTTTAATTTCGAAGACGTCAATGTTCCAGACGCCGTACCAGTCTTACCATTTTTCTCAGGCCGTAATATTCAATTTCCCTAGACAATAGTCTTCAGATTCCAGCCTGAAAATGGCTCTCCTTTCCTTAAGGGAAAACGAATGACCGTTGCAGCGTGATTAAGGTATCTCTAATCAGCTGGAATTGACGTCTATTAAAATGAATTACAAGTCAGTGGAATTAGAGATTTCTAATGAACTTTTGTTATAAGATATCCAATTATCCTTCAAGGATTAATTCTCATGAACTTAATTGCTATCAGACCTTTCACCAAATCTTTCTCGTAGAAAAACGACCTGCATTCTAGTCGAATTAAAAAACCCACGTGATTATTAGTAAGCTAGTTGGTTAAACCAGAGCACAGGGTACCAGCCAAGCTCAAATTCCATGAAATATTATGCTGGCTTGAGACTGGTTCCCTGTCGATTTTTACTAAGACCATAAAATTTTACACGTAAAATCATACTTATTTGGTAGCATACCGAAACAGAAATCTTCTCAGATTTACCTTTAACTTACAGGGTATAAAGATGCTGATGGTAGAAACATACCGTAAAAATGTTTCTGCCTGAAATACTGTATTTATCCAGAGAGGAGTAAAACCAATTACCAACATTTTTCATGATCTTTAAAGAAACAAAAAATGACGGTGAAAAGAAAATAACGTGGGCACCGTATGGGACAACTGAGAATTTCACAGATAATGTATGAAATTGTGCTCGTGAATCTCCATTTTGTTTGACAAAATCCAAAGTATGAAAACTGTATGATATTACCTTTAAAGCACCGTTTCACCCTGAGGGCTATATTGTGCTAAGTTCATGTCATTACCAACGGCCAATGAGGCCTAATATATATAATGTGTAGGTCCTCTTAGATAAATACATTTTAAATGTCAAACGTAAACGTCAATCATTTGATTATATTCGTTATCTTCTTAAAAGGGTATTTATTCCAAGGTCATGATATCGAGTGCAAAAAATACATGTTCCTTTCACGGTAGATATTAAAAAGAACCGCGTCTTGATTTTCACAAATATGAAGGCCTGTTCTTAAACAATAAATTTTTTAAAATTTTAAAATATCCAATTTTTGAAATGTTTATTGTTAAATTAGAATTAGTATCGTCATTGTAGAGTTGTAATTATTGCATTTTAAACAAACTGTCTCCGTATTTTCGGCGAACGAAATTAAATCCAATTGGCAATATCCAAAGCAATAAAACGCAAACTGATGGTTGGTAAATAGCTTAAGACCTCCCTTTCTATATTATAAGGATCCGAGGTCAGCTCAGGGTGGGAATCTGACTAATAAATGCCACAAATTAAGTTAAGATCACTCGGTAGCTTTTGGCTGTCCAATTCAGACCGCTCGTTTGGGCAATTCACTGTATGCAACGGTTTATAACGTCTGTTGGTAAATGCGTGTTTATGCGAGAAAAGGTCAGGTAGATATTATTGGGATCGAGGCATCGGTACGCCTGTGGGGACGAGGATTAATGGTTTAACCTTTTCAGTTAATGGCTTAACACGAGAAGGCATAATTACAGGGCCTGCTGAAAATGCTAAGCAAGAAATGTCTGGTGTGACAAAAATCGACCGGTTAATTGCTAAAAAAAAATGTGATTTTTTTCATTTTCAGCAAAATATCTCATCCATTTATTTGTATTTTGACTTGTATGTTGTTTTGTTCATTTAGCCTTCGATAAAGACCTATAACTAGGATCGAAACGCGTCAGGCCCTCCTAACTCCAAGAAGCTTAAGCAAAATAAGTTAGTCATGAGCATTACCTGTACACATCATGCATATGAAAGTTTGCAAGTCTTTTCTAAACAAAACTTTTTCGTCCTAACAACATTAATTCCAGAAATCGGCTCTAGGTTTATAAGTTCTTCTTTCCTTTTAACTCGTTTTCTAACACAAAAAGGAGACATGTGTACATGTCACATTGCATGCAGTTAGCCACTTATGTTGTGGGAACGAGTCGGTGAAATTAGACATTCTTTCTTAACCTTGAAGACTGCCCAGAACTGATTGCCTGTAAATATTGCCTCGCGTGTGACACGGAACCCAAAACAGTATACAATAATATTCACTCTCTATTTTCCCATAATCATTCAGTATGGAACAGGCTTGATTATGTTCATGCTTTTAAAACATCAAAAGAAAATGACCATCCAGAAGTTTAGAATTGGTAAAAATTGAACACTTTCAAAAAAGAAACTTACCTATCCTAACGGCGAAAGGAGTGAGTTTTGCATGACTTCGTTGTCTTAAGCCAAAATACCATAGATGTACCGCTACAGTACTAAACCAACCAGCGGAGAATAACTTCACCTTTCGACCGCCGGCTTGCCGGCACAATGGTGATGTGTTTGCTCAGAATAACAAGACATTTTTCTCGGGGCATATCTTGGAATCACCGTCCGGTAACAGGTCTTTGTTCAGTGCGCAGTTCAATAACACAACCAGCATAAATTACTCAACTATCCACCCAGTGCTATGTATTCACCAATTGCTATGGAAGTGGGACGCACAAAGCTATATCTTTTTTGTATAATGCGATGTTAGCGGTGTTACTGCTGTCACGGATGATCAACATTACCATACAGATTCACGTCCCTCTGGCACTGGACTCTGTCAAAAAATTTCAATTTCAATTGAAGTTGAGGTTGCAAATGAAGTCACCTGTATTTCCGATGAATTAAATAAGACGCTATATCATTCTGTATTCATAGGAAATCGGGTAAAGGTTTGTATAAAGATTTATATACAGTGGGATCGGGGATGTTATACACCGATGGTAAAGCAAACGGAGGGTTTGGAGCTTTGGGTGTTTGGATGAGGTAAATCGCAAGAATGGGGATAAAGACAGGAACGGCAGTATTTCAAACAAGCAGGGCGGACAGGTTTCTCGGAAAGTTCCCACAGGGAAATCTGCGTTCTTATTGTGTGTGCCCCCTGCGGAAACTCACGCCGGAACTATTTGTTCACAGTTCCGACGTGACATCGGCCGTTCCCTGGGGTAACCGTTCTTTGTCGTGTTGCTAGTGGAACGTTCCGAAAGGAACGGAAAGATCTGACTTTTTAAGAGTTTTCTTTCATACAATCTTGTAAAAACATTCCAATTCAAACTAGCAATAAAAAAAATTACATGAAGGGAATATTGATACTAATAGCACGAATATTCATTCATTCATTCATGAAATAATTACGAGCGTAGATAAGAAATCATCAAATTTAAAAGGAAACTTGGTAACAAGGAAAACCAATTGTGTTTCTAGGGCCATGATGCAGTTGATCAATTTCTTTTTGATTCTTGCAGAGCGCCCTCTGTAGTTGATCACAACCTGCATACAAGATTGTAAACAGAGGCCTGTACTTTTGAACTCAATTACCAAATCCAAGGATTTTGTTTTGTTTCAATAATTGTTTTATGTCTCGAGTTTTTCTACTGATAGATGGAAGCAGCGATTTGCTTCCCTAAAAAAAAACAGAAAGAAGAAACCTTTAATGTGTCATTTTGGTAAACATTGTGCAGTTTTTAATCACACTATTATAAGAAGTGCATAAGTAGTAGTTTGCTACATGTTGTTCTT
This sequence comes from Astropecten irregularis, assembly GCA_963971285.1. Taxonomy (NCBI): domain Eukaryota; kingdom Metazoa; phylum Echinodermata; class Asteroidea; order Paxillosida; family Astropectinidae; genus Astropecten; species Astropecten irregularis. The sequence goes on along the minus strand of OZ020249.1, from coordinate 21,167,805 downwards.
GATTTGGTCAAGGATCTTTGGTATGGTTATGTTCTTTACCGGAGGTGGGGCTATTTGGGAGGGGGGAATAGAAGCAGAACACCGTGCGACAAAGCTAAATCAGGGACATTGATCTTTATATCTATACAAAAACAAACACAACATGTTTACACCAATGTACTATCGAGCGAGTCATATAATCCAAGATAGTTGATGCTAATAACATCCGGATGTCTTGTGAACGCCTGGCTAACTTAGCAATCGGATCAATGTAAGTCTGTCCTCTGCAATATCATACAGTAATGCCGATCTGGGGCTAATTTCAGGGCCCTTCTTAGCAATTTACTAACCATGAAATGTCTGTCTCATAAAAACATTGAAAAGTGAACACAGAAAAATTGACTGGAACGGGATTCGAACCGGCGACCACCTGAGCCTATTCGGTGTTCAGTCGGTCGCCGGTTCGAATCCCGCTCCAGTCAATTGTTCTTTGTTCACGTTACAATGACTTTAATTTCAGTCAGTTTCCCTTGTGGTTATTTGATGATTAAGAAAAATATGATTAACAACCAAATTTCCAAGTGTTGTGTATCACTTGTGATTGTTCTTTGGCCTGTCGTTCGCTGACCATGAATATCAAATGGAATTGATTAATGGTGGTTTGTTTTATTGAGCAAGATATTTTGTGCTCAGCAATTTTTTTGGGCTTAATATCTCCATAAAATTGGCCCCAGAAGGCCCAGATCGGGTCACGGGGTCAGTGTTAACCAGGAGTCCCCCACATTGGGTCATTTAGGGTAGTATCATACTTTGGTTTTAGTCATTAATACAGATTCATGGTCAAAAATACAGTAATAGTCATCTGTGAAAATTTCAGTCTCATACGGTGCCCACGTTTTGAGAAAAACAGTGAAAACGACCACTGCATTTCTTAAATCTGTTCTCTTTTATTTTTGATCTTTTAAAAGATCAAAAAGATTTTCGGTTGTTGTTTTACTAATTTCTGGATAAATACACCATTTCAGGCGGGAAAAATTAACGGTATGTTTCTACCACCACCATCTTCATACCCTGTAAGTTATATGTAAATCTTTAAAAATGTCTGTTTTGGTGTCTTACCAAAGTATGGTACTACCTTTAGAGTCTCGTCCCACTTAAATCTTCGGAATTACCCGAGTTTACGGAGCCGGCGGAGGAAACTTCAGCCCTGCAGTGTGAGGGACGGAAAACTCGTTGCCATGTTTCAGTCGCATTATTCAGTACCTATAATTTTTGGATTTCTACTAATATTCGATCGATTTGTTGGGCCGGGTCAGGATTTCAGACAAGAATTAAACTAAATTTTAAATGCATATCGATTTAATTTGGATATTAAAAACAAGTTTGATGTCACAGTTACTTTTGCCGGCAAAAGTGACAAATTATCTTCAAGTGACTTAAAATTTTAAAGTTTTAAGGAATGTCTACGGCATTTGTCTAACACTGCAGGAGCGGTAAGTTTGTTTATAACATACTGCTGTGATGTTTACAAAAGGTGCGATAATTTAATACGAGCCGCACCTTGCTTAAATCTGGTGCTTGATCAATTATTGATTTAGTCATATAAAATCCTGACCTTTGGATTCTGGACGAGGAAAGACCTGTTTATCATCACAGTGTACGTGTACGGGTAGTTAGTGGTTACCTCGATGGTGGTACAGTGATACGCAGAACCAGATTTATATAGGATTTAGTTGTGGATCTCCCTCGCAAATTCGAAATTTCTAGACCCAGGATCACAGAAGAGAACCGACCACAACTTGCGTTAAATTCCCAGGTAAGGAGAAGACCCTAGGTTTGTTTATTTTTAAAAAGTTCTTCTAAACCGCTTTTCAGTAAAAAGAGTTACATGTATGTATGTGGTGTACCGTAGACAGTATTGGATCATTTTGCCTGTGTTCAATGCAGGGAGCCTAAAATCTTATTGGAATGCCAAATTGAAAATTGATTCAAAGTTGAAACTATTTCAGGACAATGACTCTTACGCGATTTCCAAACGAAGATTAGCACAGAAGATTCATTTTATGCGACACCTGCAAAAAGATTGTTTCAATTATCTTGGTCGAATATCCATTTTATGCACAGGAATATTTCGTAACAGGAATTGGTGTCGAACATGCAGTGGATAGGTGGGGAAATGGATCTATATAATGCAATTATCAGTTATACCTCTGATATTTATGTTTTGTTTTAAACAGACCCTTGTCGTGGGTGAGTTTCCCGCCAAAGGAGAGTTCCTGATGAACTAGTCCAAAACTTCAATATGCCTAGGGATTACATCTTGAGATGACAAACGAAGCTTCAGAAATTGCCGGAACTGCTTCAACAGAGGTTTAAGATGGTAACATCCGGCATGCGACGGAGAAAGCTCTCTAAGATACTACCCGGACTGCTTCTCTGTGCTGCTGTCTACGGCATTTGGAACTGCATGCTAAGTGCATCTGTGGAGCTAGCTGTATCAAAGAGGAGCGGTTCTTATAAGTGGATGGAACACAGCTTAAGAAGATTGAAGGCAGTCTTCCAGAGGTCAGAGTCCATGTGTGATAGTTCCGGGGCAAGGAACCTTCCTGAGTTTGGAGGAGGCTGTTACCTCCGGGAGAAGCTGTCCTGTGAGAGGCTTCCAACTATCCACTCTGCATTCGCCGAGGCTAAGAGGAGTGAGCTTGTTTTTGTTGGTGTCAAACGCAGGGATGACAGGTGGGATAGGGAGAGCTACATCTGTGAGTTCCCGAACGGGGAGATGACATTGAGCGATCCCATCGTGAGGGACCACCGGAGTTTCGGGAACGGTCACCCGCAATACCTCGTGGTAATCACCTGTCCGATCCCTGGGAACTTCTCCCGGGAGGTCGCTCGGAGGAACATCCACCGATTCACGGTGAACTTTCGCCTGGCGTCCGATCCGGCCTACGCCTACATTGGCGTGCCGATATGCCAGACAGAATCCACCCACCGCCAGCTGGGTCTATGCACCATGGTGAAGGGCATGGCCACGTTCATACCAGACTGGTTGTTCTACTACAAACAGCTCGGCGTCCAGCACGTCTACATCTATGACAATGATCCCAACACGACCATGCCTGCAGATCTGGCTGGGTATACCAAAACAGGATTCCTGACCATCATCCCTTGGGCTCACACCCCAAGCCACGACAAGACCTACCTAGAGGTACAAATTGCCCACGAGAATGACTGCCTGTGGCGGCATCGCTACAACACCCAATGGATGATCAAAGTAGACGTTGATGAATTCATCCAACCCATGGACCCAAACCGGACACAAATCTTAGACTATCTCACCGGACCTCATCTCGGCGCCTTGGGGACCATCCGCGTCCGGAACTGGTTCTTCGGGAGGCCATCGAACGCCAAAAGGAAAGTAGTCCAGGCTAAGACGGTCTTTGAGAGGAACCAGTGGAGAGTACCAGAGCCCACACCGGAGAACCGCGGCCGAGACAAATGCATCATCCGACCAATCAACGTGCACTATTTCAAGATCCACGGGGTCAAGATCGGGGGAGACACTTTGACCCTTGACCCTAGGAATGACCTCCGGCTGGTCCACTACAGGAAGGACAATCCACGTCATAGGGGCTTCAGGATGAAACATTTAGTAGAGGACACCAGTATGTTTGACAGGTGGAGAAAGATGACCGGCGGCAAGCCTGTCTCGCCGAAATTATTCTTGCCAAAGCCTAAGCCGAATCAACCATATCTATGACTCCATTCTGGGAGAAACTAAGGGCGTTTACGATCGAACAAAGGCTCAGTAGGCTCAGCTCCGGCTCCAGCTCTGACATCCTCAATTGTGCTCAAAATACAGGTTGTGGTTTTTCATTGAAGCTGAAGCTCTGTTCTCCTTTTCAAACCAGCGAATCTAATTCCGAACCGCAGCCTAAAACCTTTATTTTGATACCCGTTATTTCAGAATGGATTCACGAAATGGATGGAGCCGGAGCCTGAAAAGGAGCCTGAGCCTCCGTTTCATAAACGCCCTAAGAACCACATCGGCTAAGGCTCGGACTTCGTCGCCATCTTTAAAAATCTAGAAACACTGGCTGTTTCGTGTTTTTGTTTTAGTTGAACTTGAAACTACCTCTTTTGTATTAGTTCCATTTTAACCGTAGCCATAGCCTCATCTTTGAGGTCCGATTGAAACATACGAAATGGAGATGGAGCCAGAGACCATCCATTTACAAGCTAGAGGGCGCCCTTGCAATAGTCAAGAAAATCCTACTGAGGATGCTTGAAGTTTAAATGTACATGTAGTATCATACTTTGGTAAGAACCTAAAATAGAAATCTTCACAGATGTATCTGAACTTACAGGGTATGAAGATGGTGGTGGCAGAAACATACCGTTAAAAATAATGTTTCCGCCTGAAATGGTGTATTTATCCAGAAATTAGTAAAACAACGACCAACAATCTTTTTGATCTTTTAAAAGTTCAAAAATAAAAGAGAAAAGACTCAAGAAATATTGTGGCTGTTTTTCACTGTTTTCTCAAAAAGTGGGCACCGTATGGGACTGAAATTTTCACAGATGACTGTTACTGTCTTGATATTTGTGCCCATAAATCTGTATTTTTTTGGGATAAAAACCAAAGTATGATACTACCTTTTTGTGTGGTGATGCGGTAGATTATACCTGAAATGTTGTCGAGTCAAAAACAAAAGCAAAGTCCAGCAACTTAACGTGGAAAACTGTGTGGTTTGCATCCCCTAAACTCGTAAATCAAATTGCTGATATAACAATAAGGTTTGTAGTTTAAGCGAAGTTGACATTAAAAGATGATTAAAGCTTCATGTAAATTTAGTTTCCCTCCTCAACATGGCTTTTCGGCTGTTTCATATTTGTGTGAAACAAATAAAGTAAAAAGAACCCCACCAAATCATTGTGTTGTCATGGTAACTTTCGGTTTATTTGATTGCCAAAAACAAACAAATAAACACTCCAACAAACAAACGTGCATGATTTAGCTCATAGCCAAAAGATATGTCACACAACCAAACGTTTTTCAAATGACCAATGTCAGGTTTAAAAATGATGTAAACAGTAAGCGTCATGATTATAAGGATAAAACCTGCAGGGCTTGTGCAATGTACTCCATATTACTCCTACTACATAAGAATCACAAGTATGTTCAATTCGCATTATACACATGCATTATTTAGCTCATAGCCAAAAGATGTCACACAACCAAACGTTTTCATATGACCAATGTCAGGTTTTAACAGTGATGTAAACAGTAAACACCGTAATTAAGAAACAAGAAGAAATAAGAAACACATGCAAGGCTTATGCAGTGTACTGCTATAACTTCTACTACTACCTAGTACCTCAAATCACAATTATTTGCAAGTGCAGGCATCCACAGAGCAAAGAACACCCAAGCATAAAACCATTTAGTTTTCAACACATTATTACAATAACTTAATTAACTGAAGTAAATATATATTATTATTAAAAAAAATACAATGCAATAAAAACAATTTTGAAAAGCTTTCATAACATTAATAGCTATAATATTGAGCAGAGAACACTCAATGGTACCCACCCAGGGACTTCAAAATGTCACAATTGTTTATCTTTATTTTAACAATGTTAAGAAATGACCACATCCTTCCATGTAAAATGATATCCTTCTAGAAAGGTATCCTTCTTCACTACAGCCAGTAGACAATATGAATTAGTTATTACGTTGTGAAATGATAATATCACGCTTGTCAGATACCCTAACCTGTTGCACCTCAACTGCTTGTCTTTTCTTGAGAACCAGAAGGGTATAGAATTTGGACGCAACTTGCTTACGATTGTAATTCCTGACCAAGTCAGAGAAGGCAAGTATAGGCATTTTAGTTAGGCAGTTGCGGATTCTGGTCTGCATTTGCTGAGCTCTCTTGTTCTGTATACGCTCTTCTCTTTCCGCAGGGGTCTCTCCTTCGCGCTCTTCAATCTACAGACAAATAAAATATCATACATAAAAGTCATGAAACTTACACCATCATGTTTTTACAAGAAAATGAGGTCCTCCACCATGTAAATAATCACAAAATGTAACTAAACAGGGAACACCAAAACTGCTACACCCATGGAAACCAAACTCATGGAAGTGCAGACGTGGTCGGCCTAAAACTACATGGAGAGATGTCATTCAGAGAGATCTCTCACTCCTGGGCTCGATTTCACGAAAGGCTAAGACAGACTGCAACTGCATCAATCTAAATTGCTAAGCAACGCGTGATGTCACAATACTAGCTGCTATGGAAACATGAACAACTCATCTAAAAGATGAATCGCAAATCTTTGTGAAATCGACCACTTGACACTGGATGCTCAGTTTGAAGACGCAACTAGAAGTGGCAGCTCAAGACCGGTCCATTTGGAAGTTTTCTCTCAAGTCAGGCAGCAAGTGTAGAAAATGCATGAAGCTTTCAAGTTAGTTAGTTTTAGTGTAATCTTTATTGACTAATATACATGATGCATATAACCTGTAGACAAACAATTTTGTACTTCACATACCTCTTCTTCCTCCTCCTCCTCTTCTTCCAGTTTTGGTAGTGGACATCCAGATTGGAGCTTTACTGATGGCAAATCAAGTCCATGTGCAGGTAGCTTTGATGCACTTGATTCAGGTTTTACTGGAATATAAAGCACCGTGTTCAGGTAGCTTAGATTTACTGGAATCATGTTTTTCCTCGAACTGACTGATCATTTATATAAACCAGAGTTGCATCACCATCGTGCCTCTGCAAAGTCTTTGGAAAAGGCCCAATGATTCAGTTCATTTGATCATTGTAATTCATACAACTGACATCGATAGCTATACTAGTCCTGCTTCAATTTCTAGTTTTAAGGGGTATGTAATATCATGAACATAATCTTATCTCAAATTGTGACTGTTAATCATAGACAGTGCTCTCAATTTTTCTTGTTCTTCTTATCATGGTTTACAGCACAAATGCAAAGTTTAAGGCAAAACCAAACATGACATCTTACAAATTGAATTCAACTGATAAATAATCTTGGAGAGAAGAGAAGAGGTGACAACATGAAATACCAGAACTAAACAAAACAAGACGAAACAGAACATGTATAAAAACATGAAAACAACTTACAAGGAGATAAGGAGGATTACCACGAAGGGATACAACAGCAGAAGGAATAAGGTCAATACAAGTAATAAACTGCTGCAAACTGCTCATCAGGCAAAATGACCTGAAATATATTAAATGCTTGGAGTTAGGAGGGCCTAGTGGGATCTTTCTCAAAGGCTTTCTCATCAGCCTTTGAGACAGATCCTGCAAGGATCGAAACGCGTCAGGCCCTCCGAACTCCAAGCACTTGATATACTTCAGGTCATTATTTTGGCTGATGAGCAGTATCTTCCTAAAGGAGGGTAAGGTATTACTTACCTTTTATATCAATCATGTATTGAAGGTGCGTTGTCAGTCCGGTGGTGGCAGCAAACGTCCCTATTTTTCCCCCTGCCCCCATCTCCATCTTCTCCCTTTTCATTTTCTTTCCCTGCCCTTTTTCAACCCCCTTCCCCTTTTTCTTTCTTTTCTTCCCTTGTTTTTGTGTCCCCTCTGCCACCCAGCTGGTCACGCTATTGATGGGTTTCATGCCTAGTGCTTCCTTCTTGGTGGGTACAGGTGTTCTCTGATCTGCAAGACAGTTCATTGAAAAGTGAACAAAGAAAAATTTACTGGATGAGCGGGATTCGAACCTGCGACCTCCTGAATACCGAACAGGCGCTCTACCAACTGAGCCATCCAGCCCTATGTTGGTGGTGACCCCAATAGTCACTATCTTTGTTCGTTTGGGCAGTCAGAAGCCATGAAACCACACACACACCGCTATATCCCAAGAATCATTTCACCGATACGCGCAGCAATGCTGCAACCTGAGAACGGTGCATGGGGGATCACTCAAAGAGGATACAGCTTTTTAATTCAATCATCAAATAACCACAAGGGAAAATGACTGAATTTTAAGTAATTGAAAAGTGAACAGAGAAAACTTGACTGGATAGTTGATCATTGTTTGGGGCGGTTGCAAGCCTGAACAAGCATTGTACAGCTTCACGCCATCACAAATTCCACTTGGACCATATAGCTTGGATTCACAAAGCTTTGTTCATCTTTAAGATGAGGTGTTGATGTTGCCATAGCAAATAATTAATAATCTTCCAAAATGAGGGAAAGGTATGACTTACCTTTTTTATAAATGGATTGCCCCATCTCCTCCTTTTTCATTTTCTTTCTCTTTCCCTTCTTCCTCTTATTCCTCTTCTTCTTTCTTTTCTTCCCTTGTTTTAGTGTCTCCCCTGCCACCCAGCTGGTCACGCTACTGATGGGTTCCATGTCTAGTGCTTCCTTCTTGATGGGTACAGGTGTACTCTGATCAGCAGGTGTGTGGTGCTCATCCATCTCACTCTTGACACTCAGTGTTGTCTTACTGTCAGCTTCTATATGATACAATGACATTGCAAGTATTTATCTATAAGACAGTTCACTGAAAATGGAGTGGGATTCAAACAAGTGACCTCCTGAATACCATACAGGCACTCTACCAACTGAGCCATCCAGCCCTACGTTGGTGGTGTCCCCAAAAGTCAATTATCTTTGTTCGTTTGGCAGTCAGAAGCCATGAGACCACGCACACACCGCCATATACCAAGGATCATTGAATCGATACAGGTAGCAATGCTGCAACCTGAGAAACAGTACATGGGGGATCACTCAAAGAGGATGCAGCTTTTTAATTAATATAATCATCAAATAACCACAAGGGAAACTGACTGAATTTTAAGTCATTGAAAAAGTGAACAAAGAAAAATTGACTGGACAGTTCATTGTACAATTTGGGGCAGTTGCAAGCCAGAACAAGTGTGGTGGTTACAGCTTAAACAACAAGAGCCATCACGCATTTCACATGGACCATATAGGTTAGATTCACAAAGCTTTGTTTATCTTTCAGATGAGGTGTTGATGTTGCCAGAGCAACCGTTATTCAACTAATTTATAATCTTCCAAAAGGAGAGTAAGGTATGACTTACCTTTTACATCAAGGTGCGTTGTCAGTCCGGTGGTGGTGGCAAACGTCCCTATTTTTCCCCCTGCCCCCATCTCCATCTTCTCCCTTTTCATTTTCTTTCCCTGCCCTTTCTCAACCCCCTTCTCCTTTTTCTTTCTTTTCTTCCCTTGTTTTTGTGTCTCCCCTGCCACCCAGCTGACCACACTACTGATGGGTTTAATGTCTAGTGCTTCTTTCTTGATGGGTACAGGTGTACTCTGATCAGCAGGTGTTTGGTCAGGCTTGTCCATCTCACTCAGTGTTGTCTTGATGTCAGCTTCTATTTGATACAATAATATTACATAACATTTAAAGTTATTTTTATTATTATTATTTATATATTTACTTCTAGTAATGACACCATGGATTCCTTAAAAGTGCCCAAGGCACTGTAGCTTGAAATCCTGATGAAACCTTTTAATTTATGAAAAGATGATGAGAAGAAGATACGGTTTTAGAGGTGGGAGGAAACCCCCAGAGTAATATTCTGGGTAAAACCCACAGAATCAGGTAGGGACTGAAAACCCAATCCACTTGTGGACAGAGCCGGACTTGAACACAGTCTGCAGAGGTGAAAGATGGGCCTTGTGGCTGGAAAGAGTGCTCCTGCATGATCTCATGCCTTCTTTAGTCCATATCAATTACCATCAGAATCCACCCAGTCCAGCAATATGCATTTCTTGGTTTTGATAATTAATACACTAGTTATGATAATAGCAACACAGTTCCTTATTATTTACCTGTTATAGCATTGAGTTCCAGGCAAATGCTTCCTCCATCGTGGGTACAGGTAGTCTGATATTTGCAGGTGGGTGGGGATCAATCATCAGTGTCTTGTCTAACTGTCAGCAAGGCTATTTGATACAATAATACATTACAAATATTCAGATGGGTCTTGTGGCTGGAAAGAGTGCCTTCCCTTGTCCCATTTATACCATTAGTATACCAATCAGAAACCACTTAACAGCACCTTGCATTCCAAAGTGTACTACTACTAGGCCCTATGGACAAGTTGCAACGTACACAGTCCCTAATAATTAGAAGATATTCACTCCCAATAATATACACACACTATGTTCCAACCACAAGCAGTCTATCCAAAGCAATGACCAAATTGTTATCATTCATCAGTGAAGCATTATGAGCCCAGCAAAATGAATACAAACAAGTAATATGGGCTAAATTAATAATGCACGACGTAGTTTGAATATTGTGATTAACTTGTTCAACATAGATTATCTATGCAAATATTAGGCTTGTCCTTCACCGACGTGGATGAGCACTGCATACTCAGTGCTTGTGAGAGCACGTGAAAAAAATCACATGCTGGCTCAGGTGGGATTTGAACCCACGACCTCCTGCTTGATAGATTATTATTTTAGTTAGTTCAGGCTCAGCATAAACATGTCGGCACACAACTGGCTGTTTGGTGGGAAGTTAACATCAGCCATGTCTCGAAGAGTCAAAACTTACCGGTTTACATTCCTGTAGAAACTAGCAAATATTGAATCTTCCACCGCAATCTCTTGACACAGAGAACAGTGGTTTATACGAAACGACCCTCAGAAAAAGGAAATACAGAACAAACCTACCGCTGCAAGATGCAGAGAGAGAGGTTACGCGAGTAGTGTGTAGTCGATGAGGGTGAGTGTACATATAATTTTCCATAGAGGGCGCTAATTCCAGAGAGATTGAATTTGTTTTTGGTCAAGACATAACAATCCCGTCCTTCCTTTTACCATCAGCCCTATCCCTCGCCCTCTTGCCCTTCCCCCATCAGTTGTTAGTTGCTTATTTCTTCTTATTTGTTTTCCCAGTTTTACTGTACATGACTGTATTCATTGTTTGTTGATGGCCGAATAAATAATAATAATAATAATAATAATAATTTAAAAAAAAAAATTATGAATAATTATCTAGTGTGAGGAATTGGGCAAAAACATTTTCAGGAAGAAATTTCTGAGTTTTATACATAATATTTCAGACTGAAACTTTCAGAATGAGGGTATAAGGTAGGTGTGTGGGGTATAGGGTGTGGTGAGGTGAATTTGGGCGGGGTGGGATGGGTGGGATGGATCATGGGTGGGGGATTCTCAATCGAAGATTTGGACTGGGTGGAGTGGGTGAGGTACATAGTACGACGTATAATTATATAAGGAGTCGTTTGTTAAAAAAAAAACAAGGAAAAAGGAGTTTATAAGTAAGTTGCTTCAGACATAATACACTAATTCCCAAACTATATCAAAGTAACTATCATTGATGAAAGAAAGCCTAATACCACAAATGATGTTGTCGCGATAAATTTCGGTTTCGTAGATCACAAAAACAAACAAACAAACACCCCAACAAACAAACAAAACAAAAGAGAGGCCTATTTATGCTCTTCCCACGAACACAGGAAATCAGGAAGGATCTGGACAGCTCAGAATGAATAAATATCAGATTGAGGGGTCACGTTTTGAACATAGCTGAAATAAAATCAACATTTCCCTGACAAAAGCAAGCGTTGAGGTTCAATCTCTTTTACGTTGTGTATCTTTATACTTATACCAAACTGAAAGGAATTTAGTGAAATCGCGGCAATGTCGCATATCCTTACATGAATATCGATGTAGGCTCTTTACTTCCTTTTATTTTTCTCAGGGGCGGGGCAAAGAAGCGGAAAAGGGGGCGTGCCCACTCTTGATAACTACAAAAGCAAAGCCTGGAATACACTACGCGATCATTATAGGGCTATCACTTTCAAGCATTCATGGCTCACATAACAAGAAATAACATGAACTCGACGAATTTTGAACACAAGGTATTGAATTATATAAATAACAAGTTACCAGGAGTGCTGAATCCGAAAGTAAAAACTATCTTCCCATCCTTGTAACTTCCTCGAGTTTCCTTTAAAAACAAAAACAGGTAGCCAATGAGTCATAACATTGTACTGATCTTCAACTGCATGGTCAAAGTCATCGCACAATACTTTGAAATTATTGTATCAACGATGATGAATGGGACCGTGGAGCCATCACCCCTGGACGGGAACTACACCTGCAGCGATCCGGCAGCTGGTCCGACGCTGCTCGGTGCGTCCATCTCATTGGTCTCGCTGGTGACCATCCTGGGCAACCTGCTGACCATCGCAGCTTTTGTAGCGGACCGAAGCCTGGGCAACAAGCCATCGGAGTATCTCATCCTCAGCTTGTCATGTGCCGATTTGTTGATCGGAGCTGCCATACCTGTTAGGGTAGGGGAAGCCATCTGCAGGTGAGTTTCAACTTTAATTGATTGACTTACTCCAACCCTGCACTCCGTGACTGACTTGAAGGTAGTGTCATACTTTGGTAAGACACCAAAACAGAAATGTTCACAGATTTACGTTTAACTTTCAGGGTATGAAGATGGTCCTGGTAGAAACCTACCGTTACATTTTTTCCACCTGGAATGATGTACTTATCCAGAAATTAGTAAAACAACGACCGAAAATCTTTTTGATCTTTTAAAAGATCAAAAATAAAAGAGAAAAGACTTAAGAAATACTGCGGCCGTTTTTCACGATTTTCAAAGATGACTGTGACTGTATCTTCCTTGATATTTTTGCCCATGAATCTGTACTTCTTTGACAAAAACCAAGGCATGATACTACCTTTAAGGAACTGCCTGTTAAAACTGACAGACGGCACAACTATTTAGAGTAGGCCTAGAAGTTTTATCTCGGGGCGGTTACAAGCCAGAACATGCATTGTGTCGGTGTCTTGTTATAATCCAACTTAAACAACACGCTTTACGCATTCCATGAACCATAGCTTGATTCACAAAGCTCTGTTCATCTTTAAGATGACTTGTTGATGTTGCAATAGCAACTTGCATTGGGATGTCTCCCTAAGAAGAAACATTAGAGTATCAATCTTAGTACTGGCGTCGGACCGTTATAATAAGGCCCAGAGTGACTTGTCATGGGAAATTAACTCGGTTCGTTAATAATTTTTTTCTTCGCTCCAATCAGTTTCTGGCCGTTTGGAGAGATCGGTTGTGAGCTGCAAGTATTCTTCAATGATGTGGGAGTGGTGTCTGGATTGGCCTGTATGACAGCCATAGCTCAGGATCGCTACCTCCTCATCTCACGAGACTACCCCTCCTACTTGGAGAGGCAGTCCATGCGCAACGTCTGCCGCACGATCGCCCTGATCTGGATGACGGCCGTGTCCTCTGCTCTGGTCGAGATCATCGCATGGGAGGTGGTGGACTGGGAGATGGTCGACGGGGCGTCCTTCGCGTTCGACCGGGAATGCCTCTCTCCTCCTCGGAACAATGCCATCTTTGCCCTGACCATCTTCGTCATGGTCTTCCTCATACCCATAGTGGGCGTCGTCGGGATGAGTCTTCGGTTCCTGGTCCTCCTCAGGCGACGTCTGCGAGACTTCAAGAAGCCAACCGACCGCAGGAAAGGCAGCGTAGCTCTGTCCTCGACCCTCACTCCACCCGACAGCAGGAACGCGGCGTCTTCCGCTCAGACGAAGGAATCAGACCTCTCCAATCATCAGAGCGGATCATCGGATCCCTTGTCCAACAGGGAGAATGGAGACGAGAACATGGACGACCCTCCTAGTGGCCCGTCGAAGAAGCCGTGGTTGAGCAGGCTGCGCCCCATGAGCCGGAACGGGAAATACGCGACGAGGGACCGCTACCTCCGTCCCGCCATCATCATGGGTTCCTTGGTGGTCACCTTCCTCGCTTGCTCACTCCCCTACCTCATCTTCGTCTCGGTCGTTGTCCAGCTCTGTCCGGAATGTTACTTTGGCATGACGCAATTCCATCTGGTCAACATCCTGTTCCTCAACTCTTGCATCAATCCATTCCTGTATGCTGCTACGCATCCGAAGATACGCCGATTCCACATGCACCTGTACAAGTCCATCGGAAACAAACTCCTTTGCATCAAATAGTATCCCAGATTCACAGACTCGCAGACCAAATCACTAATGAGCGACGGCTCATCAAAAGACACGAACAGAAAGAAGCAAGACTTAACTGAATATTACAATGAGTGCATTTAGTTGTATTAGGCTAATAATAATAATAATAAAAGCCATTCTTATATAGCGCATATCACCGTTAGGTCCCTATGCACTGTCAATGAAGCAAGAATTATACAAGGTGAACAGATGAGTTTTGACCAGGTTTTTGAATTGATCTGATGTCTCAGCCTGTTTGACAACATCTGGTAAGTTATTCCACAACTGAGCTGCTGCGTACTCCTCATTATCAAAGATGCCTTTCCCTAGCTTTTCCCTTGACAATAATTCGTATTTGCCGATGTTGCTGTTCAACCTGGTGTTGGTATTTAGACTGCTGCTGCTACACCTGCTGTCGTACATGATGATGCTGTGGCACCTACTGCTGCTGCTATGTTGTCATTGCTGCTGCTGCTGCCATCGCATCTGCTGCTGCTGTCACACCTGTCAGGTGCTGCTATGTTCTCATTGCTGATGCTGCTGCCGTCGCATTTGCTGCTGCTATGTTGCCATTTCTGCTGCTGTTATTGTTGCTGCTGTTGTTACTGCTGTCGTACCTGCTGATGCTGTCGCACCTACTGCTGCTGCTATGTTGCCATTGCTGCTGCTGCTGCTGTCGCACCTGCTGCTGCTATGTTGTTGTTGCTGCTGCTGCACCTGCTGCTGCTATGTTGCCATTGCTGCTGCTGTCGCTCCTACTGCTGCTATATTGCCATTACTGCTGCTGATTCTGTTGCTGTTAAGATTGTTTTAAACACTTACACCGGAAATTGAATACACGAAAAAAATAATAATAACTTACTATTAAACCAATTATTGATAATTATTAGAAGATGGTCATCGATACAAGACTTTGTACAAGGAACTCGACCAGAACACACCGTGGATATGAATGAATGGTGTGCTTGCGATGGATGATAATAGAGGGCGCTTCCAGAGAGATGAAACTTTTTCCTTTTTCCTTTAAACCAACATTTAGGACAGTGAAACTGCATGTAAATGCTTAAACAAATCCCAATACTTGCAATTACTCCATCGTGGAGTGAACATGGACACACACTCTCCACACAAAAGTTTATGATTAATTCCTAAAGTATGTTTAGCCCAAAATCGAGAGTGCAACTCAAAACCAGATTCTTGGACTTTCCCAGAGCTTAAAATCACTGTGAGTGGACGCAAGGTAATTAGCAAGACAGAACAATAATATGATGATATAATCTCAAATCCAAACTGGATTGTTTCATTCCAATTTTATTCTCCTTTCGGTTTAAAAACTGCTTCCAAATGTTTTTTTTTATACCTGGGAATGTATAAATAAAACCTGTGATAATATGAACAAAAATCACAAAGTTTATTTAATTTGTGAGCTGGGGGTTACTTTTAACAGAAGTCCTGGTTTCGAATGGCTTGAAATCCAAACAGATCCAACACAAGCAAGCTTTCTCATGGATATCTTTGACTTTATAGAGTAATCTACAGGATTGGTAACAAACCAAAACAAGAATGTACTAAGATTTACCTATAACGTCCACGGTTAGGTGTAAAGATGGACATGATAGAAACCCCTGCTATTTCTGCTTTTATTTGTGTAGAAAAGTGTAAAACAGATAATTTAGGTCTCAGCGAGATCAAAAACATTCTTTATGTTAAGGAAAAAAGAGTTGTTTTTCGATATTTTCGCGTGACACAGATGTCATTTTGAGCTCAAATTTTCACAGGTTTATCATTCCATGTACATAATTTATACATGCTGGATTAGACAAAGTGTGAGTGCTGTTCTGTGCCAGGGTTGTGTGAGGTTGGGTGGGGATGGGGTGGGGATGGGGTGGGGTGGAGTGGGCCGGGTTTGGGTGGTGTCAATCAAAGCTTTGGAATAGGTGGAGAGGGTGGGGTACATATGTAAGGAGTCATATAATTAAAAAAGGAACACAAGTTTATAACTTGCTTCAATTATACCAATCCTCAAATAAAACAAACTATCATTGACAATAATTGGACAAATTATATCATCTAGTGTCTTCCTTAACCTCCCCCTTGCCCTCTTATAACTGATGATTATATGAACAGATGGGAAGACTATTCCCAGACATGACAGGGTAGAGATTCCAGCTGCCATCCTGGTTCATGTGTACAGACTGCCTTGAAGAGCCTGCCTCTCAACTTGTTTCATCAAAGCAGCATCTACATTGGGGTTATCCTGTATAAGACACAAGAAGATAATAATCTATCATAGTGTGATGGCAGAGAATTCTGGGTACCAGGCCAGGGGTCGATTTCACCAAACTCATTGTAACTTACTATCAATCGTAGGACCTATATATGAAGCATAGCAGTCCTACTTAGGGTAAGATCCATGGGTTGTCCTTCGTAACTCAAGTTACGTTCGATTATAGGCATGCATTGGGCTTCCAGAAATCGATTCCTGATAGTCTAGTTTGTATGTGTCTATGGGCGTTTACGACACGGAGGCTCAAGCTCAGGGGCCAATTTCACGGTGCTGCTTAGCACAAAAATTTGCTAAGCATGACATTTCAATCTCAATAAAAACAGGGTTAAGAACCAAATGTCCATGTGTTGTGTATCAGTTGTGATTGTTCTTTGCCTATTTTTCACTGACCATGAACATCAAATGAAATTTTTAACTGTGGTTTGTTTTATTGGGCAAGACATTTTTGTGCTAACAAATGTTTGTGCTTAGCAGCGCCGTGAAATTGGCCCCAGGCTCCAGCTATGTCATCCATATGTTGAAAATATGTATAAACATGGTATTTCATTGAAGCTGAAGCTCCGTTTTCCTTTTCAAACCAGAGAATCTACTTCCGAACTGCAACCAAAAGCCTCTATTTTGATACCCGTTATTTTAGAATGGATTCATGAAATGGAGCCAGAGCCTGAGCCAGAGCCTGAGCCTGAGACCGAGCCCGAGCCCGAGCCTCCATTTTGAAAAGGCCTTATGTGGTGGCCCCCAGATCGACATGGCTGGCACAACATCATCTGGCCAGATTCACCAATGCTACGTAACACTCTGTATCTGTCAGCACCTTGTAACAATTCAAAAATCCCAGCCAATAAGTTTCCATCCATCATAAAATCTATCTCTTCCTCGGACTGTCGGACACACAATCATAACATCTGTACTAACCTGGGCGATATTCTTAATTGGGCTTGAGGATAGGAGAGGTACAAATACCCTGATGTCATCGGTGTGCAGGAAAAGACTATTGAGATATCCCATGTAGACCACGCATGAAATGCCATGCACTTGACAGTGGGTTAGAACTGCAACAATAACATTCAAACATTGGATTTTATCAGTCAATTAACCTCTGCTACTATCAAACCTACATCTCCTCTGCAAAAAGAGGTAATTAATAATAATAATAACAACCGAGGATGGGACCTAAGGCAGACATTCTCCACGGGGTCGTGCACCAATGAACTTGAAATTTACACATGTTCATATTGAGAGCATTCTCTGTCTTCTATTAAAAGATGAACAATAAAAATATGTCCGACTTTAAAAGGTAGCTGGTACCTTAGGGAGACATCGAAAAATCTCCCTAAGTCCTGATGTCTCCCTAATGTCCACGTTTAGATGCTAACGTGTCTCCCTTATACCCCATTTGTAATTATAAACCACTTTTATATAACTCATATCACAATCAAAGCTATATGTCTCTATGCACTTTTAAGAAAAAATGGGAAAAAAATAAACATGGACATAGAAGGATTCAAATAAACACAGTCAAAATACCAAAAAAAAAAAAACATTTCAATTACACAATAGCCAGATGCATTTTCAAGAGCGCCTTAAACTGTTCAACAGTACCAGCTTGCTGGATGTTCTCTGGAATAGTGTTCCAGAGTTGTGCTGCAGCTACTGAAAAAAACTCTACAACCATATGCAGTATGATTGTGTATTTCGTTAATTACATGATGAGGCTTGAAAACTTACTTACAGATGATATTACATGTAATTAAAGGTAACTTCATACTTTGGTTTTTATCAAAGAAAAACAGATTCATGGGCAAAAATATCAAGACAGATACATGTACAGTAACAGTCATCTGTGAAAATTTCAGTCCACTGACTGAAATTGTTCCCACTTTTTGAGAAAACAGTGAAAAAGAGCCACAGCATTTCTGAAGTCTTTTCTCTTTTATTTTTGATCTTTTAAAAGATTAAAAAGATTTTCGGTCGTTGTTTTACTAATTTCTGGATAAATACACCATTTCAGGTGCCAGGCGGAACAAAATTAACAGTATGTTTCTACCACCATCTTCTTCATACCCTGTAAGTTATGCGTAAATCTGTGAACATTTCTGTTTTGGTTTCTTACCAAAGTATGATACTACCTTTAATGTCGAGGTGACAGAAAATCATTAGTTACCTTCCAATGAACTTTCCATCTCTCTCACTCTGTGTAAAGTTTTGATTTGTATTTATCCTCTATTTCTCAATATCTTGACTATTTCATTCAGTGTTCACTGTAGAGGGTAGAACTTAACACCCAGATGAGACATGAAACAGTTGTTGGGTCTTATATCCCAGGTTGCCTAGCAGTGAAACTGATGAGTTGGCAGTAGTTGTAACCTTCAAGTCATTCATAAGAATGACTGAAAGGCAACAAAATAGCTCATTCTGGCAGAGCAATCGACCCGTTACTTACCTGTTCCATTCATTGCAGGTAAGTGAAATTTATTTCTTTTATCATTTTACTACCACAGATATTTGATCACACATGGATTTCCAGGACAAAGTTCAAGAACTTTTTATTAAATTTTCTAGATAAACTACTTTGCCTACCAAACTTCGATCATTCTGGTATTTCACTCAAATACTACTAAATGTCTAATAACATTAGTTTGTTGCCCTTTTACTACAAATCTAATACATCAATAACGGGTTATCCTTTGCTTAGCACAATTAACCTGAATTGCTAGCAGTCAAGCTAACAATTAAAGAGATACTTAATGTTGAGACTTGTCCTTGGTTACATTTAATACTTTTTATGTAAGCATTTTGAGAAGGAAATGATATTAGTTTCATATTTTTGATGTTTAGGCATTTTTAGTGAAAATATGTATGGCTGTGACGGTGCGGCACTGTATGTACTGTAGGCAAACTCTGTCTTTGACATTGTTGACCCCATGTGGCTCGTTACACCTGTTAAACTCTTTCAACCTCATTCCCAGCGGCATAAGTCAGGGACACTATGGCACAAGGGTCCAGGGGCAAGCCCTGTAATTGGGGTAGCCTTTAGGGAGTTAATTCGTCTGGACTTGGAGAGTGTCCTTGGGTTTAAGGTTGGGACTAGTGCCAACTCAACCCGACCAGCTGGGAAAGATTGGGAAACTTCAGCAGTAAGCCACCTTGGCCTTGGTTTGTTTTGAAGTGGATTTTTTCCTTTTTAAGTTTTATTCCTTTAAACTTCATTTCACTTCAGTATGCTAACAAGTACTACAAAAGTACAATATGACTGCCAAAAGTCAAACTGGGTGTAGTGTAAAAAAACAAACTATTTCAAAATTCATTAAAATATTTTATTCAAAATGAAGACTATCTGGCCTATTACTGTAGTATTAAATACTAAAGCTCAAAATCATCAACTAAACCAAAATGCAACATGACAAGATCAACTCAAGTCATTGGAAAGTGAACAAAGATAATTAACTACAGCTACTCAAAGAATATAAACTGTAAATGAGTATTCTCACAATAAAAAATTAGATTTTTAGCTAATTAGATTCTTAATTCATCGAAAGGTGAACAAAGAAGAATTGACTGGTGCGGATGCGGGATTTGAACCGGCGACCTCCTGAATACCGTACAGGTACTCTACTAACCATGCCAACTGAGCTATCCAGCCCTACAACGTGTCAAACATCCAAGTAGAAAAGAAGATAATTTTTTTTAAAGTTGAATTAATGCCACTTTAAAAATGATGCTTTATCAAGAAGAATTGCTTCACCTTAAGGAATAAAAAGGCATAGATGTAATAATGAAGCTGGCTGTCCTTTGGATTACCCTCTCAGGTAGCAGCTGAGTCTGTATACTCCCCAGTGAGCTCAGATGGATTCAAGAGTCTTCGCTGTATGCTCCCCGGGGAGTTGAGATAGTTTCAGGAATGTAAATGATGGCCCGATGACCAGGGGTAATATTAAGTCTATACAGCGCTTTGATCTTCTTGGAAAGGCACTTTTTAAATGCCCGCTATTACTTCAATTCTTAGAGTTTTTAAAAAATAAATAATACTCACTCGCAGAATTAAACTTGGGAAATAAATTGAGACTTACCTGCAGCGCCGAGTCCTCTGATACTGTTTGGAGATTCCAAGGTTGGACTTTGTGTCTTGGTTTGGTGTTTACTGGATTGTAGGCTACGAAGGAACGGAGCTGGAATGTCCGAGGGTACTAAGTGGGTTCTGTATTCTGCTGTAGGAGCTGTATCCATGACGATGACCTCTAGGTTGGCGGCCTGAAGGTCATGTAGAATCTGGCAATTAATGGAAACAACAATGAAAGATCTAAATTCATTGTTTTTACTTCAGACAAGGAACCAAACAAACCAAACAACTAAACAAACAACCCAATAAACAAACTTAAACTAAAGCACTTAAATAGAAGAAAGAAATTGGAAAAAAAAGTATACATGTAGTGTCAACATTTGGTAGAATTTGGGCTATATCAAAACTATTTATCATCATTATTTATTATCATCAAATAACCACAAGGGAAACTCACTGGGTTATCTCTAAGTCATTGAAAAGTGAATAATGAAAAATTTACTGGAGCGCGATTTGAACCAATGACCTCCGAATATTATTATATGGACACTGGACAGGCAAATGTATCAAACCAAAGAAGGTGTGATGACAGAATTTAATACCTTTTCAGTCCAGGCGTGTGTTATCTCAGGAACCATTTCATTCTTGCACTGGCAAATGAGAACTCTCGGCTGCTGTTTGAGCCGATACACTGAGCATGTGCGGTGACCAGTAGCCGACTCTGGCCTGACCTCTGACCTCATGGGGTCACAGTCAACTGTACCGATGACCTCGGCATCGTTCCACAGGATATAAGCGTCCACAAACCCTACAAAATGAGAAAAAAAAAACAGAAATCAATTCACTGAAGTTTCAAATCAGAGGAACTTTGACGTACTTGAAGGGGCAACTTGGGGAGCAACAATTTTAAGTAATGCTTCAAATAGGCACTGAGTAAAACTCGACTGAAGTGGGATTTGAACCAAGAACACTGGAAGGCTTGTCACTATTCTTACTTCACCTCTCTCCACAAAATCAATTTACCCAATTTCTTTCTTTCTTTTGGTATCATACTTTTAAAAAGAGATGATGGCTCAAGTTGGTGACTCGACTTGAGCCTGACTGAAGTCAGTAATCTTTGACTTTTGACTTGGTCACAACTTCACTTTGAAATCATGGAAATTGAATTTAAGAACTCCAAGGTTCAGTCCTTCTTTCCTCAACTCCCAAATAATTATTTTGGCGAGCTTTAAACTCCTATGAACTGACAAACATCAATGAGAACATCCACCATGTGTCCACACACACAATCTCAATCTCTCTCTCTCTATGTACGAGGGGATCCTGTCTCTATGGTCTCAACAAGGTGACATGACCTTAGTCTCCATGTTATTGTTAGAGTTGGAGTTGCTGCTTATGCCTGAAGTTGGCTGAAACGTCAAGTTAGCACCCCCTTTCATTTCAGAACCACAAATCTTAAAAGAATCACTAGTTGATACCACCAGGGATGAGATTTACCAATTATAAAAATGTCTGAAAACAGATTACAGGAAGCATAACAAGTCTGAAATCTGAAAAAAAATCTCCTATACTTTTGTACACAGCCTGTGAGAAAAAGACAAATGTGGTAACCACAAACCCCTCCACCCATCTCATGGCTGTGCCAGTATCATGTTAGGTTCTGCTTTACCTGTTGCTGCTGGTCCGATAGCTATGATGAGAGCCTCACAGCTGAGCTTTCCTCCTGCAGACTGGCTGATCTCCGTCTGGAATTCCAGCTTCCAATGTAATTCTGGCTCCCTGTGATCAAGTTACATAGTGAAATGTTTCATGAAAATCAACGGCATACACGATTTGAACAGAACATAATAAGAAGCAAAAGAATTAAAAACTTTATATGCCTGGGCCTATACAAATTCTTGGTTAACGCAAACAGTTATTACTTGACTAAATACACATGTTTTTAATCTTATTCAATCAATGTGGCAAACAGCTAATCAGCCAAAATAATGAATGATGTGTCAATTTGATCCATGCCTAACGTAGGAAGAAGCATGGATATAGCAGGATCTTTCTCAGACTCAGATGCTGAACGACCTAACGTTAAAACATGTCAAAGACAAACAAATTTGCAGAAAATGATTTAAACCCATTACACTTTTACAGTCTCGGGAGTGCCGGTGTTGCATCAAATCTACAAATTTGACGAAACTAGATCATAAACGCCCTCTATCATCCGATTCCTACTTTCGGTACAGAATTTGCAAATCTGTTAAGTGGAATCGTTTCCAGTCCCCACATTTTTGATGTTAAGAAGACAAAAACTAAGACCAGCGGCCTCGGATCAGTGGCAGCGAGAAGTTTAGACCAATCAATGCAGCTTGCAGTGCATGCAGGACGTGCATCGTGACCGGTGCCCATAGATTTTAAAAAAATATTTAACTCCATAAACGGTGCCTCAAACTGCACAAAACTTTGACAGGGACCAGGTCTATTGAAGATGGTGATAGCGCCAGCAGAATGAACGTTAGCGGAATGAATATGAACGAACGTGAACGTGGGCCGTGGGCGACGTGTTTTTAGTCTTGTTGACTTTGTTGTCCACCTTAATGATTAAACCCAAGTTGTTTTTTGTCACAAATCTAATAAACAACAACTAAATAAACCAATATAATGGAAATAATGCCCTTTTAACCTGACTGCAGATATCTCTGAACACAGTATCTCTAAACCTGGGATTCCTAGTTTCGTCGCACCGGATTTGCAAATCCGACGATTCCAAGATTCGTTGCAACACCGGGACTGTCTGTGGAAGGTGGAATACTGCCTTGTCCCGAATATTTAGTCGTGAAATTCTAATGTGCTTCAACTTTAAGTTGAAGTTGAATCTAGGCCTACAGTACATGTACAATGAGTGACTCAGCCAAAACGCAACTGGCACTGTGGCAGTGCAGTGTCATTCACTGACACGTCCGGAAATTGGACCGTCGTTTACTTACGGAAAGCGCGAATGCGTCTCGTCATCATCATCCTCATCGTCATCATCCACGGCTCTAGAAGGTGCTATGACAACCTCACCGAAGAAAGTAGCCATTCTCAGGCGATTTCTGACGTCTGTTCTGTCTTTTATGCACAGCAGTCGACACAGACCCAGATTGCATCGATTGTTTACAAGTTGCAGAATCACGTTGCGACGATTGGTCTAAATCGTATACACTCAATGGAGCACGGCAAGTTACCTGGAATTAGGACGCCCTCTGTGTGTCAAAACGGCCAGCTGGAATAAAACTACGATTATTTTGTCTACTACAGTTTGCTGTGTTACAATACTGAATATTAACACATTCTTGGTCACAGACTCAGTTATCACTCATTCAAACGCCATCTTAACTTCTTAAGGCACATATCTTTAGTGTTTTCATTTGATTTCCAGTGATTTTCTAATGGCCAGCGAACTTTAAAATGGTCCCCATAACTTTATAGTGTACGCCTTTTAAAGGTACTACTTTGGAAGCATACCGAAACAGAAATCTTCACAGATTTACCTATAACTTACAGGGTATACAGATGGTGATGGTAGAAATTAAACATACTGTTAAAATTGTTCTGCCTGAAATGGTGTATTTATCCAGAAAAGAGTATAATCAGTGACCAAAACTATTTTTGGTTTTTTAAACATCAAAAATAAAAGAGAAAAGACTTAAAAAATACTGTGTCCGTTTTCACTGTTTTCTCAAAAACTGGGCACTGTGTGGGACTGAAATGTTCACAGATGACTGTTACTGAATCTTCCTTGATATTTTTGCCCATGAATATGCATTTCTTTGACAAAAACCAAAGTATGATACTACCTTTAAAACTTAAAGTTCACTTGAATTAAATTTGGGAAAGGAATGATAGCGCTTTCAGATTATTGCTTCTGGTAATTCCTTTAATGATATGTTAATGGTATTAATATTTCTCCTGCTCAGAAAACTGTGCTTTTAAGTTTCATATTAACGTTTTAACCAACTTCATATAATAGGTGATATACATACACACAACTTGAACAAGCTAATTGACATGAATAACATTTGTAATTTTACAAGGCAGTAGTAAATTGCGGGTTAGTGTTTGAAGTATAAAGCTAATCTAGGAGATTACATAATTATAGCGTGTATGCGTTTTAAAGTAAGAATCAAACCATAGGCTTTTGGAATTGCCTTTACGATTTGGACTTTGGAATTAGATAATAGGCCAATGCCATGCCTCCAGTGTTTTGTACATAGGTCTAATTGGCCTGTGTCAACACTAACAAAAACCACAACCTCATTATTTCAGCTTTTGGAGACAAAGCCAGGGTTTCGGAAAAGGCAATCACACTGTCCCCAAGTATTGTAGACAAGGTAAGGTAGACAATTAATTGTTTAAAGTCAAGGTGAAAAGGGAAATACAGCGCCTAGTAATCGTAAGCGAAGAATCGATACTCCCATATCGAACATCCAACAGTTGGCTCAAAATAATGATTAATAAACGCGACAATCCCTTCACTTTAAATGCTATAAATTATTTCATTCGATCGATTTGTATAATGTTTTCTAATAAGTATTAGATTTTCATGCTCACTGTCATGTTTTCAAGAATACAACTTGGCCTAATCCAGGGTTCCTTTAAATAATATCATTATCAAATTGAAACCTGCAGATTACTCAAGTTTAAGCTGTAACAGTGACTTGAAAACAAGACTAGCATGTTGATGGTGTGACCGAACTCTAATAATCACAAAGTCAGCAAAATGTAAACCACGTTACACAGCATAAACATGTTATCTCGGTGATAAAAGGCCAAGTTATTACACACATACACCCAGATTACGGATAATATTATTGATAAAGGTGGTTAAATGATTCCAATGCATGTAGTGATCTATTTAATTAACATCTTATGACGAATAATCAGTTTGGTCTTCCATAATCACTATATACAAATGACTATAATATTATATTACATGGGATGGGTACAAGAAATCTTTGGTTCAAATGGGAAAGTGTTACATAATATCAAGATTCAGCTGCACTCTCAGAGGCCAGGGGTGGATTTAAAAAAACTCATCGTAACTTACTGTCAACCGTAGGGCTTTTGATGCATTGAAGCCCAACGTGGGATAGGCCCTCCTACGATGGGTTATCCTTCGTAACTCGAGTTACAACCGATCGTAAGGTTTTGTGAAATCGAACCCAGGGTTGTTTGCCAAACAAGGTAGGCCTACTTGACTTGCTGAAAATGAGTTTCAAAAGATCTTACAATGACAAGTTAATGAGATATAAATCGGACAGAATGCTTTTATTAATTTAGGTCTTCAATCATAATTCCTTGGACCTTTGAAAATGAAAATTTATTTACATGTTTCATGGGAAAAATAAATATAAAATGCTGCCTGGAAGGGTTGTGTTGGTGCAAAAACTCGGCGCACGTATTTTGAATATTATTTGTTATGATGTTCTAAAGAAAATTTCCCAGCAACAATATTTGTAGGAAGCCGAACAAATTCAGGAAGGTAAAATATCATGAATTACAAGTTTAAGAGGTAGCTCTCAGATTTCCTAGGTTCAATATTTAAAAACCCTGGCGGTGGTGATTTTTCTCATAGCCATATTATAATCACTATTGAATGTCAATACGTTTTATTTAACGCCTATTTTGTCACCATTAAACAATTTGTTTACAACACTTTGTTGTGTGTTTGCTGATTCTGAACTGACCCCTATTAAGCAGGTCGGTCTATTAGTCAAAATCCAGATTTTTATCTGATGCAAATATTATCTTTTGCTGCAGATTTTGGTTGCTTTTCGCCTACTTCACCCGGGTGTAAATAGAGGCGTTCTCTCCACTGTGGAAAGGTTGAAGTCCAATCAGGGCCTCAGTAAGAATCGAAGATCAGTGATTTTTATCAGATAACTTTTTTGGATTTTGGATCGTTTATAGGTCTCGATGTCTGTTCCTAACGGCAGTTCGGTTGGGGCCTTAGAGGATCAAGTTGAGGATAGAATGGCAGACAAAGAGAAGGAGTTAGGAGAAATGGAGGCCAAGGCCTCATCGAAGCGAGTGGAATTTGATGACATCCTGCATGTCATTGGAGAGTTCGGGACCTGGCAGAAGATTTTTTTCTTCCTGGTGTCTCTGGTCAGTGTCTTTACGGCCATGAACACCTTAGCCCAGGTCTTCATGGCCGGAGAATCTGAGCACTGGTGTCGAGTAGCAGCCTGGGATGACAGTAACTGCACCTCTACTGACCGACCGGACGACTGGGAGTGCCTCGTGGCCAAGCGAAACGCCTCGGTGCCCTGGGAGAAGAGCAGTGACGGTGAGCTGGTGTATGATAGCTGTGATAGGTATGATGTTGGTAAGACAGCCTTCAGTCAAGATGTGGACCCTACTGACTACGCTACAAACACCACTCTCAAGTGCGGAGATGCGGATGGGTGGATATATGACACTAGGCAGTATGAGACAACCATCATCAACGAGGTAAAGCAATTTATGTTGCCTTTAATAGCCTGGAAAAATGGCCATGAAACAAAAAGAAACCCAAAATCAAACCATACTGAATCATATACTTATCAAAACAATATCATGCAATATAAAAATGGCCAAAGACTTAAGAATGAACGGGGTATTGTTATTGGTAAATTACCGTGCGGCATAGGTTGGTTCGAGTCCAACCATGCATAGTTGACAACAACAGAATTTGGGTACCTTTTCCAACCTCAATTCCCCAGTAGGCCCTTTAATTTTTAAAGCCTCGCCATAGACTCTAGGTATATCTTGATGGTATAAGAGACTCTT
Source organism: Astropecten irregularis (assembly GCA_963971285.1). Lineage (NCBI taxonomy): Eukaryota > Metazoa > Echinodermata > Asteroidea > Paxillosida > Astropectinidae > Astropecten > Astropecten irregularis. Next base: position 21,140,612 of record OZ020249.1, on the reverse strand, counting down.
TAAAACTACATGATTGTATTCTCCTTGTACAACCAGTTCCTGCACCGTAATAATTATGAAGGGTTATAAAATGGTTGTAACTATATTTTGGACAGACTAAAAGATCCATGGTCCGAGCCGAGATTTGCAAAAAACTAATACTTCTTGGTCAATCAAGTTCCTGATTGTTTGAATTATGCTCTTTTCTTCTTCTTCTTTCAGTTCAATCTTGTCTGTGAAAGGAGCGGTCTCGTCAGTCTGTCTCAGTCCATCTACTTTGCAGGTCTTCTCGTAGGCTCCTTCCTGTTCGGGTCGCTCGCAGATTGGTAAGTTGGGACCGGAAGTATGCAGAGACCCATTAACAACTTCCGTCCCACAGCCATGTACTTACATCCTCTCAGTTGTGAACTGTGTAGAAGTGTAGCAAAGTGATTTGAACATTGTTATCAATAGTTAAAGGTCGATGCTTGAAAATGGGCGGGAAAATGAATTTCATTTCTGCACATTCCTTTCAGAAAGGGAGCATGTAGGATTTGCAAAGATGTGCGTTTTGGCTGAACTTGGTACATAAACAGACATGAAGGTCTTTTAAACTTCCTTACAGACGTTGTGTCTTGTACCTTTTTACGCTTTGTTCATTTGGAAAGCGGAAACATGGCCGAAATAATCTTGCCCCCCCCCCCCCTCGAAATGCTACTAAATCGTTCGGACGAACGATTTTTTAAAAGACACTAAATCTTGATTTCCTTGAAAAACTCAGCATCTGATAAACCAAGATTTCCCATGGTGACTGTTTGCACTGTTTACGAACTGTTGAGTCAATTTTCTGTCTCAAACTCAATAAATCTTTTTTGGAGGCCTTGCAAATCCTATACGATGCCTTTAAGTTCTTCATAAGACAAAAATGTGTTCATTCTGGTGAAATGGTGCTCCGTGTGTTCCATTTTTCAGTATTGGTCGGAAGTCCACCTTATTCATAGCTGCTGTAGTGTTTCTACTGGCATCAGTTGGTAATGTGTTCTCGCCCAACGAGTACGTGTATTTTGCATTGAGGTTTTTCATAGCAGCCGGTGGAATGGGAGCCTATCTTTGTGGATACGTTCTTGGTAAGTGATGAAGTCAAACAGTCAACATTTCTAATGTCAAAACTATCTAGGGCCCTATGCCATTTCACAGTTAGACTCAGTATACCACTGTAATGAGTCCACTCTATTTCACGCTAATGTCTCCTTGAGCAGGTTGGCCAATTTCATGGCCCAGCTTTGGCAAAAAAATGTGCTAATTATGAAATTTCAGTCTTGATAAAAACAGGAATAATAGCCAAATTGCCATGTGTTGTGTATCACTAGTGATTGTTCTTTGGCTGTTGTTCGCTGACCATGAATATCAAATGGAATTTTTAATGGTGGTTTGTTTTATTGAGCAACAGTGACATTTTGTGCTCATCAATTTTTTCGTTGTGTTGAGCATCTCCATGAAATTGGCCCCTGTTTCACTCGAACATGTTGGATTCACTCGCTCCACACCCGTGAGTCAACAGGCCATAAGTTTACTGAGTCCCGTTATCGTCGTAGTCCTGGTCCCACAGGTCAGGGTACTGTACTATGTGGCTCTCAATGTAGGGCCATTCAAGTTCCCTAACACTCCAAAATAGTCCCTTCGTCACCCGGGCCTAATTTGCTCTCGTACCTTTTATTTTCTCACCGTGCAGTGGCCGAGTTTGTTGGCCCGAGTAAGCGTGTCCTGGTCGGTATCTCCATCCAGTTTTTCTTCACTGCTGGTCTAGCAATCTTGCCTCTACTCGCCTTGTTCATCCGTACGTGGAGATTCCTGCAATTATGCATCTCTGTTCCAGTCGTCTTGTATTTTCTCCTATATTTGTAAGAATTCAAGACATGGTTTTGTAACAATTTGTATGTTTGCCTGTCTGTCAAGGGGCCAATTTTCATAGAGCTGCTTAGCACTAAATTTGCTTAAGCTTGAAAAGTCTTCCTTGATCAAACAGGATTACCAACCAAATTTTCTTGTGACGTTTACTGTTTTTGACTTGTATTCGGCCATTGTTTGCTGAGCATAACATTCAAATAGAGTTTGGGCTGGCATACTGATTGGTGCAAATGTTGGTGCTTATAAGCAGCTCTATGAAATTGTCCCTGGTCTTTTGCCTGTATTTGTATTATCATTCTTTGTTTTTTTGTTAAAGAAATGCAATTTACGTTTTGAGAGAACAGTGAAAAACGTCCACGGTATTTTCAAAATCTTTTCACCGTATTTTTTTTTATCTTTAAAAGATCAACATTGTTTTTGGTCACTGGTTTTACTCTTTTCTCGATAAATACATCATTTCAAGCAGAACAATTTTAACGGTATGTTTCTACCATGACCATCTTTAAACCCTGTAAGTTATAGGTAGATCTGTGGATATTTCTGTTTTGGTATGCTACCAAAGTATGATACGATGCTACCTTTAAAGCTGCATGATAATAACCATTCTTTTCTAACATCACTTTCTTACTCAAAGTTACATTCCTGAGTCTCCTCGCTGGCAGTTATCAAGGGGTCGATACGAGCAAGCTGAGAAGACGCTGAGGAGAGTGGCAGCTAGAAACAAGGTCGACTTCCCAGAGGAGATGTTCTCTCCAGAGAAACTCGCTGCTGATGAGGTCAGTTAAACAAACAAACAACAACAACAACAACAACAACAACAACAACAACAAAAACAACAACAACAACAACAACAACAACAACAACAACAACAACAACAACAACAACAACAACAACAACAACAACAACAACAACAACAACAACAACAACAACAACAACAACAACAGCAACAAGAACAACAGCAATAACATCCCCAGACCTCAGTCTAATGGTGGCTGCACCATGACAACCAAATCGCAAAGAGATATACACATGCAGGTTGCATGGGTAAAGGTTTATATCGGTTTACTGTATTGAATTGCATACATCTTCCACTGTTTAAATGAACCTGGGACAATCCTGGAACTTTCAATAGCTACGTCTATAACAACATTGTCCGACAAACAATTTAAAAGCATTCAGGTCCTTCAATATTAGAATGAAAAGATGCCCTTCCAATGTCATTTGTTTTTGGTTTGACACTTTTTGTATTATTGTCAGAAAATTGTGTTCTACCAATGAGGACCTTTTCCATTCAATGCATTTGGTAGCCTAAAAGCTGGCTGTACAATAATGTACCGGTATTAGAACGAGCAGTGATTAAGTTCTCCTGTATACCTGACTTGCAAAAAAGACCCCGTAGCCCAAAGTGCAGAGTCTACTACCAGAAAAGACTGTTCACGCTCATAACAATGAATAATTCTGTACATGTGAACTTGTTAACAACCATTCGCTGGTTTGGAAAGCAGAGGCTACATCCGAATCTGTAGTCTAGAGCTAGGTCTAGGTCTTCACTCTATTAGAAATACGCGGAGACGCCTAGACAATAGACCTAGCCGTAGCTCTGGAAGCCCGTTTCGGACACAGCCTTAGCCTACCGGGGATCGATATTCGCGGCGTGTTAAGATTGATACGTGAATCAAATTTTTGCTATAAGCAAAGTGGGATGACATAACACGAATCACTATGATGATGTTGGGACCTCAGTTTATGATTACATGTAATGTGAATTGTTTTCGTGAAATAAGCCGACCAGGCCAGTTTGATTACAGTCCTGCTATCTGCAACCCCTATACTCGTAATAAGTACAAAGTTGTTGCTGTGTTTACACAGTGAGATATCATATCAGTTTGACCCAGGTTTGTAACGGGATCATGTTTGTTCAATTGCTTTCACACGGGATTATTGCGGGGTCAGTCGGGTCAAGTGAATTATATTCATGTTTTATGACAGGAGCATTCCTCATCCACTGCTCAACAAACAGCACTGGGGCTTTTCAAGACGCCCAACATGCGACTGAAAACGATCAACATTATGTTCAATTGGTGAGTTGGTTGGATTCAATGGAAAAGCTTTTTATTTTCATATTCATATTTCAGGACAAATTTAACGAATTGTAGATTTGTGTTGTACACAATGGGTTATCAGTTGGCTCACATGGTACAAATATGTACCACCATTTTGTTTCCACATTGGTACAACTCTACGACTGCCCTTAATCGTACGGTCCCTCTATCGAGAGAGTAGTTTCAACATGTAAATTTGGATACAAAATGGCTGGTACCGTGTATGAGAGTGCGATGTGGGTCAGTTCCTTGTTCCTTGGCTGGCCTGTTTGTTTAATGCACAGGATCACGCATTCTACTGATCCGGATCCCATTTTAGCGTACCCTGCATATGACGTAGATCCCCAAATCTTGGATTCTTTGCGTTAAACAAACAGGCCCCTGGTTTTCATTCTGTCATTTTGTATCCAACTTTGGGACCCTGTATCTCAGTACCATCCCTATATCAAGAGACTCTATAATACTGGACCATTATTGAAGTGCCCTCTAGTGTTGACAATATTTTTGTCGTTATCTCAATTTCACAGGTTCGTGAATAGCATGGTGTACTACGGCTTAGGCTTGAGTACATCAGACCTGGGTGTGGATGACTACCTAGCCTCAGAACTATCCGCACTAATCGAGATCCCCAGCTATATATACTGCATCTTTGGTCTGCAGTATTTCGGTCGAAGAATCAATTTGAGTCTTACAATGCTCGTTGGGGGCGTAGCTTGCGTCATCACAGCCTTCATAGGTAATATTAATGCTCAAACAATTTTCAAAAACACGCCCTCTAGCGACAATTAATGTTAAGCTTTTTGAAATAAAATTGACATTGTACTACTACAATTTTTTCCGAAACATGCTACTTTGTACCTTTAAAAAAACTAAGTTTTTCGTAATAATTAGTAGTCCTTATAGTTTTAAAATGCACTGCCCGTATTAAATTATGCTAAATCATTTTTACCGAAGTACAATTTTTGGCTTTTTCATATTTCAGTGTCTAGAAAATACTGAAGATAAACTTCACAATCAAACATTAATTATGTCAATTCTTGGTTAAATATACCGGTCGGCTTTTCTGTTTATTTTCTGTAGAACTCGGTGTTACGCGGACAGTCATAGCTATGATTGGCAAGTTCTGTATTGCCGCGTCATTTGCAATCATTTACGTCGTGTCTGGAGAAATATACCCAACGCCAGTCAGGTATTTATGTCAATTTATAGAACAAACAAACAAACAAACAAACAAACAAAAAACATGTGAACAATTTCGTTTGTAATTGCGTATTCAACAATTTGACTAGATTTACAAGGAATGAAAATTTTGATATCTGCGTTAAAGGTACTATCATACTTTGGTATCATTAACTTATGGAAACATCCCACTTCACTTCACTTTTATTGTTGTTGTTCAGCTTTTAATTTAGTTTCTTATCTGTTAAAGGTAATATCATACTTTGGTTTTTGTCAAAGAAATCCAGATTCATGGGTGAAAATCTCAAGACAGATTCAGTAACAGTCATCTGTGAGACTGTGACACACACCTTACACTACAGTATTTTCTTACTCACTACATTGCAGTATACTTTCTTTTATACCACACTTATAACTTACTATTTACCTGGTTACCCTGCAGGAGTGCCGGTATGGGGTTATCCTCAACAGCAGCCCGTGTAGCTGGTATTCTTTCTCCTCTCATGCTAGAGTTGAAGTCTGTATGGGCGCCACTCCCCTTCGTCGTGTTTGGTGGTCTGTCGATAGTAGCTGGTCTACTAGCCTTGCTGCTACCAGAGACCAACAACAAGAAGCTACCGGAGACTCTGGAAGAAGGGGAGGAATTCGGAAAGTAAGTACCCACGAAAACAGAAAACATTTGACATAGAAAAGAAACTTCATTCCAGTTTCTAATCTTATAAAGCTCCATTAGTCAATAAATGGCAAGATTTACTCAAATATGCCGAATAAGTTTAAGTGATAAGAATGAGAACAAATAAGGTTTTATGTATGCCGGGTGGAAGTCTAAATAAGATAGATTTGCAGTAACACCAATCTCTTCTGCAAGTGTGTGTGGTTCTGAGAAGAACCGATGGTTTAAACACTTGACGTTCCGAACACTGTGCTCTGTGAGTCTTCACCCTCCTGAAGACGAACAGAGCACACTGTTCGGAACGTCGAGTGTTAAACCATCAGTTCTTCTCAGAACTTTACACTTATAGTAGAGATTACATCGCGTTACCGCAAACCTACCTTATTTAAGAGTGAGGGCGCTTTTGATAGCATCGGCACGATTGACTAGAAATGGAATACCGACCGAGATTGATGCAATATTTCCCTGTCTATTTCCCCACAGGCCGAGATGCCTCGGAGGAGGAAGGGACAAAGATGACGAGGAAGATGACGTTGGCTTGGTAACCGTTGCCACGGGAGACAAGGAGACCGATCAAGGCGTGGACAACTTAACCTTCGACGACAAGGAAATGACGAACATATAATCAGGATTTGTGTTTGTTTCATTCGCATGGAAACGGGAGGTTAATTATAACAGTCTTCTTTATCTTGAATTGTTTCATTTTGTTTTTTGTTTTTCTCATCACAATGCATTTAAGGATATTATAATTATTACGTTTAGTTTAAGCAAGTTGTCCATATCAATAGCATAATTGTATATTTTATTAGAATTCGGCGATTCTAAAATAGTGCGTAACGCGTTGGCCAATCACAATTCACGGAATTTATCGATCCAATGCGGATCTGGAGACAGTCGACAGATCCCGCACATTCTGATTTGCAAATGCGTCGCAAACTCTTGGAGGCGCACTATTTTGCAATCACCAAATTTGCAAATTATTTCGACGATCAAAAACGTTCGGGCGATTTTGTATAGAATAATGGACATCCTGAATGTGAGCCTAATTTGTGGTTAAGCTCATCAGGGATATTGTTGTCATGGCAATCCATAGTGCGAAAACGAGGCTGCTATTATTATCATCATTATATTATTTTAAAAAAAATGCAGGAATTAAATATTACATAGGAGGTATATTTAAGGTGCTATCATTTGCACTGTGAAATTTTGTATTGCTGCGCTATATTGTGTAAATAATATAAATAAAAAATTTAAGAGGCAGAAGAATTTATCAACTTTATATGGCTTTATGCTAATAAATACACGTAAAATACAAACAGCAGAAGAGTTTGGGAATTTCAGATTCTTTTTTATTTATACATGTACATGTATGCAAGTAGTATTCACGTTAGGTGTTCCGAACAAAATACATTTTGTTACTTATACATCACGTATGCTGCCAGAAAAAAAAACAGGTCTAGTCTCAGTTTTAAATGGTAAACTATCGTGACATAAGTCAAGCAATACCTATTTACTGGATATTTTATGGATATTTCTTGATATCTCAGTGGATACTTCTGAAGTATTTCCGGATATTTCTGAATATTTCTGAATATTTCTTGATATTTCTGAATATTTCTGGATATCTGTATATTTCTGGATATCTGTATATTTCTGGATATCTGTATATTTCTGGATATCTGGACATTTCTGGATATCTGGATATTTCTGGATATCTGGATATTTCTGGATATCTGGATATTTCTGGATATCTGGATATTTCTGGATGTCTTGATATTTCTGGATATCTGGATATCATTCACAAAGTATTATCAGGCTAAAACACGTAACTAGATAATATGCACACAATTTGCAATTTTTTAAGTTTTAAATGTTACGTGTCTTTTCTGCTATTTACTATTAAACATTTTTAACATCAGTTATTATTACGTTGGTATTTCTCATCGGCAGTTTATTGGGATGGCAAGACGAAGATGTGTGTTTAACGTATAGTATTATATTGAACACCGATATTATAAATAGCAACATATGTGCAAGTCATATGACCTCTGACACATACACCTGACGTCACTGATATATGCAATTTATGAAACTTGAAGATTTAAGCATCTCTAATGGACACACGACCATTGGCGTCATTTTTTCTCCTACGAATTCTGCTGAGAAAAAGGGACCAATGTGATTGCTGCCACCAAGAGATTCAATGTGGATTACATAATCACATGAATTTAAACTACGTCATTTCAAAGTGTAGAGTAAGAACAAACATAATTTACATATTGATTATTGATTTGATATTTATCAACATTTTCTTGGATTGACACACATGAGCAATGAATAAATCAGATGGTTATAGACTAAGACTTCTGAATCCTAATCATTCATCTGTAACAGCTTCTGCTGTACTAACTTTTTGATCTTTGCACCTGAACATCTGCCCGATGTCCGTAAAAGTCTCACCCTTTCCCAGCACCCAGTGCTTATTAGGAGAGTAGCGAGAGGCCGGTGGCTTACGACCTAAGCTCTCGGCCAGGGCCCTTGTGTAATGGGCCGAGTTACCGCAGCACAGCCCCACGTATTTGATGCCCAGTTCCCGTACACGCTGGCCGAACTCAGCGATGTCCTTACGGCTGCAATGGACACAATCCAGATCCGCAGGAAACGCAGGCTCCCCTTTCAAATTTAAGAAGACACAGTTCCAAATATCTCAACGTTTCGACTAGCCTGCTCTAGTCATCACGCGTTATCACTTTACGAGATAGAAGTGCGAACGAAATAAGAAGTGCGAAAGTACGAACGATTGTTACATGGTGTTTCCGCAAACCGATCCACACACAAACTCCAAAAGTTAACCATAATTTTATACCCTGATTATCACAAATAATCTCGCAGTAAAAACGTAAAAGCAAAAAGATTCAACGATGACAGAGTTTTTGCCATCCAGTTCTTGAACATTTCATAATATTATTCAAATCAGAAATTGTATGGTTTCCTTTTATAGTTTCTTTCATCAAACCTTCCTGATACCATTGCTCTACGTACTTAACGGCTTGACAACGCAATACGCATTCTAATGTGAGCTTTATAAATTGCACACTAGATCTTCACTGTACTGTAGACCTACCTGATTTGGGATCTTTCAGGGAGAACATGTTGGGGGTTTCCTTGGTGGTACGATACACGACCGGTAGAGCAGCAAGTGGCGCGGCCTGAAAAGGATCGAGTCATGGAATACCTTCTTACTTCAAACATTTAAATCAATAGGAAATATTAATTGGTACAACAATTTACAAGAGTATCGGCCTTAAGTTTACGAAATGAAACTTGAAAGCTATAGATTATAGGACTTATTTTGCTACCGCCGTTTTGTGTCCTAAATGAAATAAAGGGCTTGAGATACCCGGGGCCTTTCTTGGGCTTCGTAATGTGGCCCAATCCCTTCGTTTCAGTTTGTGGGCCTCAAATGGTGGAAGCGAAATAAGTCCCAAGCCAAGCCTCAAAACTGGTTTCGTAAAGGTAATTTGTTAGAGCTTTTGGCGGTTTGTGCTCATAAAGAACCGGATGTACAAAGGGCGTCTCCGTCTCACAGGCTCCGGCTCCATTTCGTGAATCCATTCTGACATAACGGGTATCAAAATAGAGGCTTTTGGTTGTGGATCGGAAGTAGATTCTCTGGTTTGAAAAGGAAAACAGAGTTTCAGCTTCAATGACAAACCACAACCTATATTTTGAGCATACGGATGTCAGAGCTGGAGCCTAATTAGCCTGAGCCTAAGCCTCCGTTTCGTAAACGCCCTCAGAACTACGCATTCACTCACCTTACATATCTTGGCTGCATCTTCTAGAATGGGTAACATTGTTTCAGGTCCTCTGGCACAGTTCAGCCCCACAACATCGGCACCTGCCTCTGCCAGACGATTGAGGGCGTCACATACCTCGACTTTGTCCACCGTTGAAGGTTTGCCATCGACCTCATCCAAACGAATAACAAGAGTTACCACGCAGGGAATATCTGTGGAGTTAAAAGTAACTTCAAACTTTGGTTTTGGATAAAGACATGTAGATTCATTGGCAAAAACATCAAGAAAGATTAAGTGACAGTCATCTTTGAAATTTCCAGTCCCATATGATGCTAACCTTTTGAGAAAACAGTGAAAACAATCACGGTGTTTTCAAATATATTCTATTCAGTTTTTATCTCCCTCAGATCAAAACTGTTTTGGTCTTTCATTTTACTCTTTCTGGAAAATACAGCATTTTGTGCAGATAAATGTTAATGGTATGTTAGGCTACCATCACCATCTTTATACCCTGTATTGTTATAGGGAGATCTGTGAAGATTTCTGTTTGGGGCGCTACCAAACAAATTTATGAAAATGTTCTAGACTTTCCTATTATTAAAAGCATTATCATGAGGCTTTCGCCAAATCATACCCACCTTTTGCAAACTCCTTGCATGCTTTGGTAGCCAGTAACGCCTCGCGATATGTATTAAATGTTTCAGCGACAATGAAATCAGCGCCGGAGTCCACAAACCATTCAATTTGCTCCTTCAATAAAGAACAAGTTTCAAATGCGTTGAAAGTTTATTCAATGATGCAGAGCAACATATACCTGGGGTCGATTTCACGAAGCCTTACGATTAATCGTAACTCCAGGTACGAAAGATAACCCATAAAGTAGGCTGTAATGCATCACGTATACAAGTCTTACGATTGATAGTAAGTTACAATGAGTTTGGTGAAATTGCAACCCCTGTGTTATGTCTGGTCACGAAGCAGAGGCTGGACAAGTAATCAACGTGCGTCCATGTTTTATTCACATGAAGATAGTACGGTGCACCACATGTGACATCATATGTGACACCCTTTACATAAATTACAACATTTTACTGTCATTAGTGTGATTTTTAAAATTGTATTCACCCCATTTGGCTTTATGTCATAAAATCTACATCATTTAGGTTCCATTTTTATGTATTATATTTATGGATTGCTTACTTTAAAAATGTTCCACACTTGCTGTTCACAATTAGGCGATTCGTTGAGGAGATTGGTGTTGCTGATGTTACCAGCCATCAGGGTACCAGTCTGATCAGCAACCTCACGTGCCATGCGCAAAGCCTCCCTGTTGATTCGCTCGAGCTCCCCCTCTCGACCAATCACGTCCATCTTGGCTCGGTGTGCAAAATACTGCAAAATGGTGGAATGATTCACAACACAAGTTTCAAGAACCAAAACTTTCATTTATGAAATTGTAACAAAATTGTCTGTTTAGAATATTTCTCGTCGTAATGTATTCTCTGATTATGTAACTTTTAATATTTTTCTTCAGGACCGATTTAACGAGAAAATGAACCGCCATGCTTACAGTAAATGCTAGCACTACGTCACTTCCGGCATGCACAAACTCCTCGTATTGTTGCCGCACTAACTCCGGATGTTCAAGCACAACTTCCGGCACGTATGGCCCAGCTGACAAGTAGCCGCGTCGCTCAAATGCAAACAGATATCCCTCCGCGCAAATGACTGTCTCGTTGTTATGGAGACGCTCCATCAAACCTGTAATAATTATTACCAGTCAAATTCTTAGGATAATCTGTAAAAGTCTTAACCGAAGTCATATATTTGACGGGTATAGTGCGATTCCTGTTTAATAGACGATAATGTATGGATGCTGTTCATGCTACCAATATTAACCCCAACGTACACGCCAACTGACTTTTAGCTGTAATCTTCCATGGCACTTTTTGAGCCCCGTCACCACCACCGCGTCATAGGTATGAAACAATCATTATTAGACATAAAATTATGTCATTAATTCCTTGATGCGCAATGACATTGTTCCATGGCTCTGCCAAATTGTTCATTTTCTTAAGCCTTTTTGTTCATTTTTTTTAGCATTTGGGAAAGATGCTGCTAGGATCGAAACGCATCAGGCCCTCCTGACTCCAAGCGAATTGTTCATTGGTTAACACCTGTCGTATTGGAAATCCTGATATAAAATGTGTTGCCATGCGATTATATATAGAATTGACATGAATTTATTTTTTCAGAATATACTGACCTTTAGTTTTCTTCGCTTCCATGTTGAATGCTGGTTTGGGCCCACTCACAAAGGTTCAAACTTCACACCTGCCTTCAAAGTACCTGCAATTAATAATAAATAACTGCCAATGTACTATTTCACACTGTGTGTGAGAAGATGCCAACTGTTGAATTGCTAAACTTGTCTTTTTCACTAGTGACTCACCTATAGCTTCCCTGAAAACCTGGGATTCCTAAGTGAATCTACCAGGGGCCAATTTCATAAAACTGTTAAGCACAAAAATTTGCTGAATAGCACAAACATGTCTCGCCCAATAAAACAAACCACCATTGAAAATTCCATTTGATATTCATGGTCAGCGAACAACAGCCAAAGAACAATCACAAGTGATACACAACACGTTGACATTTGGTTGTTAACCATGTTTTTATTAAGATCGAAATGTCATGCTTAGCAAATTGTTGTGCTTAATAGTTTGATGAAATTGGCCCATGGTCGTTCAGTGTTCACTCTAAACCATCGCTTACTAGCTTTATATAGGGAGACGGTGATGTGGTTCAAGGATACGTACTTACATGCACTACACGGATACACAGTGGTGAAGATTCAAGGTGGTTTCATGCACTGGCTTTACCTATAATTATGCCAGGCCAGCTCAACCAGAATAAACCAGAATATTGAACCATGTATTCTGTCTCGACTTTGCCCATATTGACTTGATATTATTCGTCATAGGAGGAGAATGCCCTTTGGTAAAGGGTAAGGTTCAGGCTTGCTTTCAGACCGTGGACGACAACAAAACACAGAGTGCAGAGGAGTAAGGGAATTTCGGATTCTTCTTTATTGATATTGATATTGAAAACACAATTTTTTACTTAAAATGTATGCTGCTAGATAACATCATCAGTGATAACAAAAACAATAAGATAACGTGTTGTCAAGCAATATAAACTGTTGACTGTATATTTCAGCATTAATATTTCTGTATAATCTGGATATTATTTTTATTTTTTCTGGATATCTGAATATTGATGGATATTTCTGGTCATTTGAATATCTCTAGATATTTTTGAATGTCTGAGTATTTCTGGATTTCATTCACAAAGTAAGCCTAACATTACTTAAAACACGTAACTTGATATGCATACCATAATTGCAATTTTTGATGCATTAAAGGTTACGAAACTTCATTTCTAAAATTACTAGACATAATTATAAACACCAGTTCGGCATAATAAGTTTTCATTTCTCATTCACTGTTTATTGGGATGGCGAGACGGAGGTTTGTGTTCTACTGAGTATTATTCTAATCACCGAGTTTATGAATAGCAACATAATTGTTTATGCAAGTTGTATGATCTTTACTTTGTTGACATAATGATGTCATGATGAGGTCATTATGAACTTGGTCACAATACCGTATAAGACGTGAGGATATTTAATAATCTTCGATACTAATTGGACAGTCACAAGGTTCAATGGTTTCAGACGGTCTTCCTATCCTACGAATTCTGCTGAGAAAAGGACCGATGTGTTTGCTGCCACCAAGAGGTTCAATGTGAATTATATTTAAAAAATGAACTATACGTCATTTCAAAGTGTAGAGTAAGATAAACATTTCACCAGGATTTACGTATTGATTTTTGATTTCTTATTAAAATATCATAATTTTGTTGGATTAACACACAACAATGAATAAATCAATCGGTAAAAGACTATAGCTGCTGAATCCTAGCCAACTATTACATGTGTAAAATAATCATTAATCCGTAGCAGCATCTGGAGTGAAAAATGTTTGATATTTGCGCCTGACTCCCTCTCCAATGTCCGCAAACTTGTCGTCCTTCCCTAGCAGCCAGTGTTTGTTGAGGTTGGGAGAGTAGCGAGAGGCCGGTGGCTTACGACCTAAGCTCTCGGCCAGGGCCCTGGTGTAATGGGCAGAGTTACCGCAACAGAGCCCCACGTACTTGATGCCCAGTTCCTGCACTCGCTGGCCGAACTCAGCGATGTCCTTACGAGAACATTGGACACAGTCCAGTTCCACAGGAAACACGGGCTCACCTTTTAATTTAAGAAGACAAAGTTCCAAAATGTCAAACTGACCAAAATAATGAAAATGTAACGACAAGCAACATGATTTCCATGGAATTTTTATTCATACCAACTCTCAAAGTTGATCATAATTAGTTGACTAAATCCCATATTAAAAGTAAGAGGATTCCTAAGTGACAGATATTAAGTTAATCGACCCCTGATTCTTTAAACATTCATGCATATCATTAAGTCAGAAATTGTAGTAGATTGGCTTCAATTTATACTTTCCTTCATCAAACCTTCCTGATACGTTGCTCTACATACAATACGCATTGTAAGGCGAGTTTCCGAAAAATACAAGAGATTCCAAAAAGTGCGCAGCCAAGAGTTTGCAACGCGTTAGCCAATCACAAAGCGCGTCATCTGTCGATACTTTCACGGGTTTACACTTCGAAAAGTGCGCATGCGTCATAGTGCCTCGTTTTGAAATCGCCATCAAAACCGCCGAAATGTAAACCCGTGTATTGTCTTCAACAATGGACGGGTTTACACTTCGAAAAGTGCGCATGCCTGGAAGTGCCTCGTTTTGAAATTGCGATCAAAATCTAAGATGGCGGCCAAGGTGTAAACCCGTGTATGACAGATACTGTGAATCGTGATTGGCCAATACACTGCAAACTCTTGGTGGCGCACTATTTGGAATCGCCCGTATTGCGTGATTGATGTTTACCATACCTGATTTGGGATCTTTCATGGAGAACATGTTGGGGGTTTCCTTAGTGGTACGATACACGACCGGTAGAGCAGCAAGTGGCGCGGTCTGAAAAGGATCGAGTCATGGAATACCTTCTTAATTCAAATATTTAAATCTGTTCAATTTACAAGATTAAGAGTCTTTTAAAACATTGGTTTATTCCCTGTTGAGGGCGCACTGCTTGATTTAATGTAGAGTGTTCAATGCATACTGCTATAGAAGATGCCTTCATATTTTGGAACCGGATGTAAAATACCATACTACTCATTCACTCACCTTACAGAACTTGGCTGCATCTTCTAGAATCGGTAACATTGTTTCAGGTCCTCTGGCACAATTCACCCCCACCACATCGGCACCTGCCTCTGCCAGACGATTGAGGGCGTCACACACCTCGACTTTGTCCACCGTTGAAGGTTTGCCGTCGACCTCGTCCAAATGAATGACTAGAGTTATCACGCAGGGAATATCTGTGGCGTTAAGGAAATCATTCAAATTGGTTTGGACATTTTTCTAAAAGAATTCAAGATATTAATGCAGACTTGCCTGAGCTACGCATGCTGTCTCTTCTATTGTAAGTAGACCTAGCTACCTCTACTGCCAACAAGAGACTCATGTCGGTTTTTAGGACAGATTTGTTATAGGGCGTTTACGAAACGGAGACGCAGGCTTCGTCTCGGGCTCGGGCTCGGGCTTCGGCCCGGCTCCATTTCGTAATTCCAAATAATGGGTATCAAAATAGAGACTTTTGGCTGAGGTTCAGAAGTAGATTCTCTGGTTTGAAAATGGAAAACAGAGCTTCAGCTTCAATGAAAAACCACAACCTATATTTTCAGCATATGGATGACAGAACTGGAGCTTGAGCCTGAGCCTGAGCCTGAGCCTCCGTTTCGTAAACGCCCATACTCACCTTTAGCAAACTCCTTGCATGCTTTGGTAGCCAGTAACGCCTCGCGATATGAATTAAATGTTTCACCGACAATGAAATCAGCTCCGGAGTCTGCAATCCATTCAACTTGCTCCTTT
The DNA here is from genome assembly GCA_963971285.1 of Astropecten irregularis. NCBI lineage: Eukaryota > Metazoa > Echinodermata > Asteroidea > Paxillosida > Astropectinidae > Astropecten > Astropecten irregularis. The sequence continues at coordinate 21,124,930 of OZ020249.1, read as the reverse complement.
AATGAAGAAAAAGATGCAAAGACGCTGTAAGTTTATTCAATAATGGAGAGCAACATACATGTAAGTACAGATAACACACATACGAGGGACATTTTAATTTAATTTCAATGGTATTTACATTACAAATTAACCTCGAACAATTTTAGATAAAACAGTTTGACATTTAAATAAATTAAACAAAATTTAATTGTAAACACCCCAATTCACTTATGTCATATAATTTATATACCATTGTATTTATGCCTTTCAATTGATCTCTTACTTTAAAAATATTCCAGACTTGCTGTTCACAATCGGGTGATTCGTTGAAGAGATTGGTGTTGCTGATGTTACCAGCCATCAGGGTACCAGTCTGGTCAGCAACCTCACGTGCCATGCGCAAAGCCTCCCTGTTGATTCGCTCGAGCTCTCCCTCTCGACCAATCAGATCCATCTTGGCTCGGTGGGCATAATACTGAAATGATTGACAATACATTTTTCTCAGGTTTCAAGAATCAGGATTTCATTTGAGAAATTTTACCCCCCAAAATTGTAAGTTTCATTAGCAAATAGCAATAATCTCATTCTGACCAAGGTGCCAAGTTAACCATAAAAATTATTCTGAGATTATATTTACCACAGGGCCTTGACCAAACCAGGCTTGAGGCTAAAGCTTGGGACCTACATTGTATTTCGTTACCGCCATTTGAGGCCCACAAAACTAAAAGAAGGGTTTGGGCCGCTTGATGAAGTCGAAGAAATGCTCCAGCTTCGCCATGCATCTCAAGTCCTGCAAAAGTTCATACAGGACACAAAATGGCGGTAGCAAAATAAATCCAAAGCTATAGGCTCAAGCCTTAAATGAGTTGCCTCACGAGATATCAAACTAGAAAATGAACCTAATGCTCACAGTAAATGCCAGCACTACGTCACTTCCGGCATGAACAAACTCCTCGTATTGTTGCCGCACTAACTCCGGATGTTCAAGCACAACTTCCGGTACAAAAGCCCCAGCAGAAAGGTACCCGCGTCGCTCGAATGCAAACAGATATCCCTCCGCGCAAATGACTGTCTCGTTGTTATGGAGACGCTCCATCAAACCTGTAATATTACCAGCCAAATTCAAGTTATTAGGATATTATGTCTGCAAAGGTCTTAACCGAATAATCATAGTGTGCTTACTGTTAAACAATACTCATTTTGTTCGTGCTACCAAAATTAACTCCATGTACAAGCCAACTAATTAAATTAACGTTCCAGTTATATTCCCTGGCTTTGCCAATGACAAATATTGAGCCCTGTTACTTCTACGTGTCGTGAGTACGAGAAAGACATGACATTATGCACTAAATTCCTTTGTGAACAATGAAATCATGCAAAGAATGTTGCTTTCATGTATGTGCCAATTTCTCGCCCATGATAGGCACGGCGTTTGACAATGTGCCCGACTCTGTCCGTTTGTTTAATGGCTAAAACCTGCCCATTTGGAATATTCTGATAAAGATGTTACAATAGTAACCCCATCCTCCCTGATCACTCTGACCCCCCTTTTTTTGTTCTGATCCTCTCGTCCTTTTTTGTGTTTCTTTACTTGCATGTTCTTGTCCTCTTGTCATTAAGCCTTCGATGAAGATACTGCTAGGATGGAAATGTCAGGCCCTCCTAACTCCATTTATATAGGCCTATTTCAGGTCATTGTTTTGGCTGATGAGCAGTTTCCAGCAGTTTATTATTTGTATAATTCGTTTTTATAACATATACTGACCTTTAGGTTTCTTCACTTCCATGGTGAATGCTGGTTTAGCCCACAGCTGAGAAAGGTTCAATCTTCAAACTCTTCTCGAATATGTAATGTGAAAAAAACAACGACTGCAGCAAATATCAATATAAAACAATGAATAACCAACAAATGTACTATTGTGCACTGTTGTGACAATGATATCATGTTTTATTTATCCATGAGACCTACTGTTGAAATGCTGTATACCGGTAATTAACTTGTCTTTTTCATACGAGTCACCAAGTAGCTTCCCCTGAAAACCCGGTATTCGTAAGCGAATATATCTGGGGCCAATTTCATAGAGCTGCTTAAGCACCAACATTTGCTTAAGCACCAAAAACCTTGGCAAATATAATCAGTATGCCAGCCCAAACTCCTTGTGAATGTTTATGCTCAGCAAAGAATGACTGAATACAAGTCAAAAGCAGTAAACATCACATGAAAATTTGGTTGGTAATCTTGCTTGATCAAGGAAAACTTTTCATGCTTAAGCAAATGTTGTGCTTTTATAAGCAGATCTATGAAATTGGCCCCAGAGCATTAAGTGATCACTCTCAACCGTGACTATACTAGCTTGCTTAATAGGGCTACAGTGTGGGTTAATACTTACATGCATTAGACGTATATACAGTGGTGAAGATTCAACAGTAGTTTCAATTCTACTGCATAGTCACTCTGGCTTAACTATACATTATAAATAGGGCAACGTGGCTTGTACTTTAGACTTTGCCCATTTTGCACTGATTTTATTATATCACCTCTATTGTTATAGGAAAACAGTGTCCCTTGATGGGTCAAAGGGACACGTTAATAACGTACCTGGTTGCCTTACCTGCACTTCAACTCGCTGAATATCGTTCTATTTCGTCCGTTTGGCGACCTATCGGGTGATATTTGCAAACTGGGTGCGTTTGTATCTGGTTAATACTGCAGTGCACGGATGACTGGACGTGTAGTGCCTAACTATATGAATAAATACTATCCTTTGTTAAAGCATGACCCTGGAAGCACACGTACTTTGTTCGAAGTTCACTTGAGTGTGTTAAAGAACCAGAGTAATAGAAATAACTCTGCTTTGCCTTTATAATTGGGCCTAAAAAAATTGTTGTGTTGACCGACCGTAAAATGCAAAAAGATTTGGGTCGGGATTTATTCTTTTTTTTTCCTCTGAGTCTTAAAGCATAAAAACTCACCATTTTTGACAGAAAATGTAAGATTTAGCAGTAAAAAAGCGTGTCTCCTCAAAACGACCCAAGACTAATGATTTATAAGCCCTGGTGACCATACATACTGTATTTATTCTTAAATGTTTGAACAAAAAAATTCGACCGACCGACCCAAAATTTCAATTTTTCCAAGGCAACACAACAATTTTTGTTTTCGGTCTTATAGTGCAGAACACGTTTCTGCCCGACAAGTCGAGTATTATCATTTTGCAATGTCCAGTATTTCCGTTGGCATTAAAAGACTCAAATTGTGTAAATGTGTAAAGAACATGTAGTTACTATATCTAAGGTTAACAAAGACGGTGATTCAGCCATTATGAAAAAAAAATCGCTTAAATTTGGGAGCCATGTTTGGGAATATCGGACCAATTTCACACTCAATATGAAATACGACTGTATGATGACATAAGGAAACAGCGCCCTCTATCTTTTTATTAACAATAATGAATAGCAGAATTTCACCTGGAAGCATTCCTCCAACCTCTTGCTTCTTATTATTACAAGGTTTCCCTGGGATCAAATGGTAACTTTAACGTTCCAGATCTCACCATCAATAATTTACGGGAAGGATTTGTCGTCAGAGAGTCACGTGGTGTCGATGACGTCACTGACTATCACCGCTGCTTCGAAATATCACTTAGGTTAATTTTGTATTATTTCTTTGCCTTTAGAAGATATTGTTCATCTTTTATTCAATGTACCATCTTATGAAATGTGTAAAGAAGCAAATACAAGGAATTAATTTTGGTCTACAATAAAGTCACTTTCAAGCAAGTGTAAGGAATTACTTGTAACTACCTAGCGATATATATTCCCATCGTATTCTAAACCTGGACACATTTGATCGCTTGGTGGCAGCAGAGTTCATGTTGCCCAATCAAGTATGCCAGCTTTGTCTTTAATGGAGCTCCGCAACTTAATAGGAAAACCCAATTGTGTGCACTTAATAGCACAGGTAACCACTGAATATGTTGAATATAATATCTTATTATTGAACATTACGAAATGTTATTGAGGAAACATCATGGCGCATCGTCATCTGTAGATAGGTCTTGCTCTGTCTTGTACAGAATGCATTATACAAGTCTAATTTACGGTGGGGGAAATTTTCTTCAGTTCGACTCCGTGGTCCCCGGATGAAGATGGTATCGGCTCACTGATGCTTCTGGAGCTCCTAGCACGGGGGCGTCGCCATTCAACCCCGCCCCCATTTATACCAGGTATGCTGGTTGCGGTAGAGGTCCTTGCCCGGTAAACGGACACGGCAATGCTCTGTCGTTTCTTCAGCATCACCTCATCGATGTCGCCTCGGACGAGATAAATGACGTATATCTTGGGCAGGAAGAGACAGGTCATGATGAGGACGGCGTTGGTGATCATACCGAGGGCACGGTACATGATGGGACCGTAGGACAAGCCCGTAGACTCGGCGGTGCCGAAGCTGGCTGCGAACGACCCGATGAAGACGAGCAGAGACCCCGCCGAGGCAAAGACACAGAAGCTAGCCTCGTGGTAGTTGTCCGGCAGCGTACGGGCCAGCAGGCTCAGGACCAGCGTAACAAACAGAAGCACCATGCCGAAGCACATCTCGGTTACTATCTCCTGCAGCTGGAAGTTACACGTGACCAGGAGAGTCACGGAAAGCCCGCCCTCTGTTGGTTGATCTAATGGCCTGAAGTAGTAGTTAATATCAGGTGGATAGATCAGAATCCACGTCAGGTTGACACCAATCTATATAGTGACACAGAGAAAAACAAGTTCGTACCAAGTAGGCAATCTGTTTCGTTTGAAAAAAAACCTATCCTAAGTAAGAGAACACCAGGAGGACGACCAGAGCACACCGGTCGAAACGTCGAGATCTAACTCTCATCGGTCCTCAGTCCTTTTCAGGACCACACACCTTCCAAAAAGAGTGTTATACATGGTGTCACCGCAAGCCTTAATTTTAAATTTAGTCTCTCCATCATGCAAAACTTCAAATCATACCTAAGAGAATCCTGAAATCCGTTCCCAGGTTGCAGCATTGCTGCGTGTATCATCATAACGATCCTTGGGGTATGGCGGTGTGTGCGTGGTTTCATGGCTTCTGACTGCCAAACGAACAAAGATAATTGACTATTGGGGTCACCACCAACGTAGGGCTGGATGGCTCAGTTGGTAGAGCGCCTGTACGGTATTCAGGAGGTCGCCGGTTCGAATCCCGCTCCAGTCAATTTTTTTTGTTTACTTTTCAATAAGAGAATCCTGCTAATAATGTCATGGTATTAGCAATAATATCGCATTGATATGTTCTCAGTGTAGAGGCTATATAGGCCTGAGTACACTTATTACACTAACAGTAAAGCACACTCAATATTGAAAAGAAATACATACCACTATGAACCATCCAGATAAGACGAGAAGCAGCTGCCTCTTCAAACCCCACAGGTTGGCCTCCTCTTCAGAACCGGTGGCCCTTGCCTTGATGAACACTCGATACAACCTCGCGCTCTTGTGAGCGAACGGCACGAAGATAAGCGCAAAGGCAATAGGCGGCGCCGAACGTGCAAACGCACACGTGGCCCGCGATGGTTTAAAGGTTGTGGAAAGGCCCCCGACTATCAGCAAGCACAGACCGATGAAGATGAAGACGCATAGCATCGGGTCTGATCCCCTGACGATGCGACGTCTGAACTGGCTGACGTAGAGGGGGAAGAGTAGGATTGCTTCCAGCGACGCCACGAGAGCCAGCATGTTGACGATCGCTCCTTCCACCGTGTTCCATGTCATGTGAGAGGACTCCACCGAGACGCACTCTGTCCGATTAACATCCGGCCATCTCGGTGGTACGCACTCCACACAATCAGTATCATCATCAGTAACAATAGAATTCACCGGACATTCGAGACACCTCCAGCAGCACTTGGAGTCCTCCTTAAAGAACTCCTTCTTTGTTCCAGTGGGGCAGGGTAAGCTACAGACAGATCTGGGTGCCTGACCGAACCACCCGGTGGTTTCATTGGTATAAAACCTGATCAGAAACCTGTTGATGTCCACCATCTTGGTGCCTCTCCAAGAGCCAACATCCACGAAATTTGGAGCTCCTAGTGCGTCGTTGAGATTGCGAATCTTGTACCTGACGCTTCCGTCGCCTCTTTCATCGAAGAACACCCTTCCGTTGGACAGACTCTCAAAGGATGTATTCTTGAGATGCGACAGCAGCTTGACTCCGTCCATGTCTTTGACCAGAGCACATGTACTCAGATTAGCCACGTCACCGCACTCGGCTTTTAGCATGGTGTCCAGCCCATAAGCGAATGCATACACACTGTCTATAACCAGAGTCTCGTGTGGTGAGGGCCAGTCCGTGGAATTATTGGCACACATCCAATTGTTCACGACGTCACACCACGTGTACCTCTCCATGTATTCTTTGGTCCAGGGATTGGGGCTGTCCTCATTCCAAGATTGTATGAAGTACTCTACGAATTCCGGCAGTCTCTCCGAGTAAGGCACCATGGTTATCATACCTGGCAAAGAATAGGTAGAAAGTATTAACTGATGATCATTTTGATATCTATGGAGTATATACGTTCACTGACAAAGAGGGCGCTATAACGAGAGATTACAAAAGAAATTGACTATACCCGGGGGCCAATTTCATCGAGCTGCACCAAGATTTGCTTAAGCACCAAAAACCTTGGTAAATAAAATCAGTATGCCAGCCCAAACTCCTTGTGAATGTTAAGCTCAGCAAACTGGCCGAATACAAGTCAAAAGCAGTAAACATCACATGCAAATTTTAGTTGGTAAAAAATAATTTTTTTGCTAAGCAGCTGTATAAAATTGGCCACTGGTAGCACTTACCCATGGCTGGTTCAACCACGTCTGCCAAGCCCTGCACCCCGAAGTTCCCAATCCCGTCGCTGGCCACAAAGGTGAATTCCCCAACGGCCCCGTTCCTCTGAATAGCGTCTAGGAACAGCCTGGCTTCGGCTAGGTGAGCAAACAGAACAATGGCTTTGGCTCGACTGTACGGATCACGCCGTAGATCAGCGATAATGTGGTCGTAATACCTGGCATGGGCAGACACAAGATAAATTAAATATAGGACATTATGCTCTACTCCAAATTACAAATTTATTATCATCCCTGGTCATCGGGCCAGTTTAATACATCCCTGAAACCATCTCAACTCCCTGGGGAGTATACAGCCCCGGCTACCGTATTCAGTACACAGAGGCTAATCAAACCACAAAGCCATCTCTACCCTCGCAGGTATCCATTTACACCTGGGTGAAGAGGAGCAATGTGATAAAGCGTCTTGCCCAAGGACGCAAGCAGCACTAGCTCATGGCTGGATTCGAACCCACAATCTGTAGATTGACCACAAGACTTTGAGTTCAACACGCCAGACCTATAGGCCACGGCACCGGTACCCCACACAATTTGTTTTATTCTGAAACTGAGGCTTCACGCGTGACACCGGCAACCATTATATTTGATAAGTCAGTAGAGGGCGCTATGCAAGGCCAAAATCTTAAAATGGTAAAGATTATGGTTACATTTTAAACAATTTTTCCCATAGGCCTATGGGTTGACTTTATATGTCAATCATCCGTGACGCTCAATGAGGTGTGATTTGAGGAATAATAACAATTAACCTGCATAATGTTAATGAATTTGGGCCAGCTTGTGATTGAAATAATCTTGTTTAATGCGAATTAAAATAATGGCTGTATAAATATAAAGCTTTTTTCAACAGAACCTGTGCAATGTTCACTTCAAGAATTAAGTTAAAGCACCCAGTATTCACTTCTCATTCGATAAATCCATCACAGGTTGGCACACAGTAGTCGATATTTGTACATTAACGAAGAAACGCAATCGAGTCTCATTTGAAACCACTTGCCTCGCTCTCACGGCGACTGTAAACACGACCCTATTAGCTCAAGTGTCACTGTGTTGTTTTTGTCTTTGAAAGAGCGATAGTGAAAGTGATTGAGCCTTACTGTTCGGTGTAACTGGGTGATATCAGTCTCGTGTAGGCCAAGCAGATGCCACGCTCAGCCGTCTGTCTGGTGAACTCGTAATAGCCATTCTCACCGTACTCATCCTCGGAGTAGAGCAGGGAGATGTAGGTCCACTCGTAGAACAGGACAAAGTCCAAGATGGCGTTCACCTGAATGATGACGACAGGTAATTAAGATTATAATCACCATGGGAACGGATTACTGGTGATGAGGAGCGAGTCGCATGGGAATTTATAATGCCACATAATCTGGCACTTGTTATCTCATTGGAATCATATTAAATTTCATCGGATTAAGTGGGATTACTTGAAATGATACACCGACTGTTGAGAAGCATTCTATGAACTTACAAGGTTCAACACATAAGATCGGTGTGTTGTGTGCTTTTCTTCTTTTTCTGGCTTATTATTGACAACAATATTTCAGTTTTTGATCTGTGCTATCATCCAATAATTTTGTGAAGAGTCACGTATATAAGTAGATATAATTATAGATAAGCATTTAAGAAAAATCTTAAAGCTAATATCATACTTTGGTTTTTGTCAAAGAAATGAAGATTCATGGGCAAAAATGTCAAAAAAAGATACAGCAACAGACATCTGGGAAATTCACAATATCATACGGTACCAACTGTTTGAGAAAACAGTGAAAAACGTCAACTGTATTTTTAAAATCTTTCGAAGATCAAAATTGTTTCTGGTCATTGGTTTTACTCTTTTCGTGATAAATACAGCATTTCAGACAGACAAATTTTAACTGTATGTTTGTACCATCACCATCACCATACCCTGTAAGTTATGGGTAAATCTGTGAAGATTTCTGTTTCGGGATGCAACCAAAGTATGATGGTACCTTTAAGTAATATTTGATATATTGCTGAATTGGTCTAGTACCTGATATCTGTCTGATGGTACAACACGCAGAAAGTAAGGATAGGCCACCTCGCCCAGACTGTCCAGGGTTGACAAGTAGCTGACCTTTGGGAAGGAGGATAACGAGGGCTTTAATAATCACCATAAAACCAAAGACCTGTGGGGATGAGGTTGAAGTGGCTTTGGCCATATAAAGACAACGATTTGTGAAAACCTTTGAAAAAAAAGAAGAGAAAACCCACATTGAAATTGTTGAAAATTGAAAAATTTTACATTTTAAAGCCACTTTGGGTAGACCCAAATGGACTGAAATAAGGGGATATCTGGTAAAACTGGAAACTAGAATATATTAAAATAATCCACATTGTAAAAACTAAAAAGAAGTCTAGGATTTTGTTAACTGAAATTAAGATTTGTGTACAAATGTTACTGACTCTCTAAATGAAAAGGAGTAAAAAGCCACTCTTTGAAGAGCCATACGAAGGATAGCTCTTTTTCGAGCCGTCTTCCACTCTTTTAGAGTGAAGTTTGCATCGTTTTGAGTGGTTTTTCACTCTGGCCCAGAGTGAAAACCACTCCAAAAGAGTAAAATATCAACCACTCTTTTTGAAGAGCCAAAATAATAAAGGCCAACTCGATTTTAAACGAGTGATATTTGTCTTTTTCTTGCATTTAGTGAGCATGCATACCTGTGGTATCTGATACAATCCTAGTAGGATAGCAAGCTCAGCGCTACTAGCACTCCTCTGTGATCCAACCACGCCTGCAATTCTCTTCTGATGCAGGCAGGTGATGACTGGAGTCTCACCCTGGCGAAGCCCTCCGTTACAGGCACGCTTCTGTTCCGGCGGCATAAAGTTCAGGGCCATCTTCAGGGTCCAGATGTCGCTGTAGCAGGAATCGTAGATCTCGAAGCCGAGTTGGAGTCCGGGAAGGAGAGAGGTGCTGTTGTTGATCCTGCCGACGGCGTAAGCCATGGCCTCCACCAGCTTCAAGGCTCGGATCTCTCGAATGGCAGAGCATTCTCGAGTCTTCTCGTCGTAGGTGTGCAAGGGAAAGATGCCGCCAAGAATGATGTCACCGTCTTGGAAGTAGACGTTTGAAGAGAAACTGGAGTTGGTGAGGTCCTCCTTGGTGGTGTCACTCAGGTGGATGGTTAAGGTAACGGGGATGAAGATGACGACCAGAAACAGGATGAAGTTCCAAGGTGCAGCCATGATTCCAAGAATAGTTGGATTAAAAACAGTCACTGATATCTAGCCAATGTTTCGCCAACAGCTGCCGAACACAAAGAAGACCACAGGTTAGAGAGAATCTAAATTGCAGAAGATGATTGACTTGGCTTTAACCTTAACCAGCATGTTTGATGGACATAACAGTACCTGACAATACAGCGCATCATAGTCTTACTCTTGAAAGAATTAGAGTTCTGTACCTCTGCAACAAATGAACTTATTCCGTCATCTACCGACACCGTCCTGCTAGTTTTAGGAATGTCAACCATCCCTACCATGACATTGTTATTCGGCTCAGTTTATAGGTTGAACAGAATTGATTAATACCAAGTCAAAATCAATCCTCGAAACTAACTTCCCAACCGTCTATTGATGAACTTGTCCTTGGTGAATCTTTGATAACAAAACAAACTGATTTCCATACCTTTACCGAACTAATCGTGACCAGGAAAAGAAGATGAAATATTTCAAATCATCAGGCATTCTGTTTCTCCACGGTCTTGGGTTATTCCGTTCCTTGCCGGCGTGTGAAGCATCACTTGCCCCCGGCAGAAGTCATTTGTGCCCCGGGCAAGGTACAAGACCGACAGGGTAGCGATTTCCGTTCATTGCGGTCATGCTTTTAAAAGTTGGTGAGCCAAAAAGCACTCGATCTTGATCACTCTTCGGCGTCTTTCTAAAAGCAGTCACGCAGTTCAGTGTCACGAATGTTCTTGCCGTGTTTTGGCAATAATTTCCAGATCTTCTTTTGGAATTTGAGCTTACATTACGGTCCCAATGGAGCCTTTTCCAAGCAGCAAACGGATACAATTCGACGTGTTTTCTGTCCGGAGTAACGGTGGTGTTTTATTTACAGTAAAACGCAAAATACGGCTGCCGATCTAGCCTGGCACTCAACCTAACGATTCCCCGTCCCTTTAAAACCACGGCACAATGAGAGAAGGTGGTTATATCCCAAGCTAGGCAGGCAAAGATCTTCGGCGGTTTTATGGGTCCAACTTTGTTGACAATCGGACATGATTTTGTGTAATGCTGTACTTTATTTTTCAAAGGAGGATCGGGACCGACCTTTAGCACTGTGGGGTTTGCTTAAGGGATAATATCTTTACTGCATGACAAGGTTATGACAGTATAGAGCAAGGTGAGTAAATAATGATCGTGGATTCTGTAGGAACGAAGAATGCATTGCTAGTTGCCCCATAGTCTCTTAAGGTACAATACATGATTGGTAAAGGTCACAGAACAGCACCTACACTTTGTCTGATCAAACATATACATGAAATAATACACCTGTGAAAATTTGAGCTCAATCGGACATCTGAGTCACGAGAAAATAGCGAAACCAGACTCCATTTTTCTTATGAAACATAAAGAATGGTTTGATCTTACCCCGAGATCAAAACTGTTTTCGGTCTTTGTTTTACTAATTTCTGGATAAATACAGCTTTTCAGGCAGAAATATTTTAGCAGTATGTTTCAACCAACACCATCTTCATACCCTGAAAAATATACGTAAATCTGTGAACATTTGTGTTTGGGTATGTTATCAATCCTGTACTGTACCTTTAATTAATGGCCGGATGGAACTACGGAGTCTCACACAAGACAATGAATTAATTAAAATCCTCAGAAAATAAAATAAATGGGACACGGACTTTGCTCTGTGCATAAATCTTGATTGTAAAATTTCGACCTTTGTAAATATTTCGAATGATTTTGTTCAATGGAGTGACTATGCACCCGTGATTGATTGTTGTATTATAGCTGTTTTCATTCCATTCCAATTCTCAAAAAACAAGTAGGCTATATAATTGTTTAGAATTGTGATGTTTATTCAATCGTTACTCAGTCCGAAGTAATGGGTTATATTTAGATTAATAAGATGTATAGATATACGTTTAGTTTCTGTTTCTGTTTCTTCAGATCGTTGAAGTTGTGTTCTCATGCAGGAAGGCATATGCCGATCAATTCACGGTTATCAGAACGCTGTTTGCACAAAGTATTAATGATGATATCCTTATTTTATCGTCATGTCCAGATTATTTATCAGGTGCCGTGTTCTTTATCGTGTACTTTGGCAATATGATGGTACGAGGAACTAGACTTATTCAGTAAAGCTATGCAATAATCGGCCATTGGTTCTGATTTCCCCTGCATGTGAAGGGCGCCACCATTGGCAACAACTGTTCAATGATAAGACTTGGAAATATTATACTATGACTTTTATATGAATGAAAGTTTTCAATGGTAATTAAAAATCAATGTCTCCTTTAAAGGTTTACTGAAACCAAAAGTTAAAAACTCATATGAAGTTAAATACATCTGTATTGTTAAAAAAACTCAACCTGTCTATCATTGTTTGTGCTAACAAAATATTGTATAGGAAAAGGAGGTATTTTAGACCCATAATTTAGCACCCCACTTTTCGCGACAAAAAAACCTTGCTTACGTCACATGCAGAACGCCACACAGTATACTGTGGTGCGAGCATGTAGGTGACGTCACACGCATTAGTGGATCAATTCCACACACTAAGGGTTTGGGGGGTGGGGGCGGGGCATACATGTACTTTTTCACATAATTTATTTGGTCAAAATTAAGCACTTAGATACAAGTATAAATTCATATAGTCATTAATAATGTATTAAGCAATAATTTTAAGGCACTTTCATCCCTTTCCCAAATTTGATTACAGTAAACCTTTAAAGCATTTTGGTCAAGATGCTTCTAGTTCTAAAAAGCTAAAGGCCTACCGTACACAGGTAATTTGTTTGTTTTTGTTGTATACAGACTATCCAACAAGCCTCGATCGTGTTCATTTCCGTTCCTGAAACAAAAACTAATCCAAAATCGTGTCATCAAGCAAACACTTTGTCGTTCACGTGCAAATTTTGAAGCAAAATAAACTCTCATACTGTCATAGAATTTGGTCGTCTTGAGCATCTCGCCCTACCTGCTCACCCCTCATGCGGCCCAAGGATAAAGGACTTTATAAAAAGGTGAAAGGACTTTCCCTGAAACCTGAAGGACCTCTGGCCATAAATACATCAACCACACACCACAGCTTTGCATTGTTAAGAACAGTCATAAAATTTCCTGAGCTATGAATCATTACACTATTGACAGTCACAAGTGTTTATTTTTACCGCCATGTAAGTACTGTTTTGTTTTAATAAGTTTGAGTATTAACTAACGGCACACGTACGGGACTAATTCGAATTTGATCCTTCGGTACAGAGTACAGTCAACCGCTAGACTGAAAATTAATGTTGATTGTTTTTTACCTGTTTTTATTTTTGGCCATTTCTGGAATGACTCATGCAAACAACATGTGGTTTTAATGGCTTCTTCCTATAAAAGCCTTTGGAGAACCGTGTTCATTGTAGAGACGAAGTGGCAGGCAAAAGAGAGGTGTTGCAAGTAGAGCAGAGGTTGAGCAACAAAGGACGTTACACTCATTGTAAATAAACTCCACTGGCCCCGCACGTGCTGTTGGTAGTCGGTCTGCAAACCACCCACATAGGCAGTAGCACGATCTGCATGTGTTGAACCATAGAGCTACAAACAGCTCCCTTGCATACAACCACAGAGCTATAGTGTCACACCATCCTCCACAGACACCTATAGCTGTGTCCTCCTCATCTTGATCTGAACTCGTTGATGAGCTGCAATATCACACACCATGGATGAGGGAGGATTGATCACCGGTACTACAGACACCATGAATGCATCAGCCGTACCTGGCCATGATGCTATCACCAACTGCACATACCCCGTACCCAGTGCGGAAGAGATGTTCATGTGTAAGTATAGATTTCGTGTTCATTTTACCAGGCCTGACATGTGTTCTAGCTGTCTCGCTTGTGAAAACTAGTGGTTAGACCATGCAGCTATAAAACAGATCTGTTTTATAGCTCCATGGTTACCTTGGAGGTAGGACGTGAGATAGGTCGAGGTTGGTGTTTTGGTGATGAAATTAGAGGACAGTTTTATTGTTTTATAATTGCCGATGTATGTAGGCTCTAGATGACGCTATGCCACAACACTCATAGTGCGGTTAACCGTCACAGAGCTGTGCAAACATTGGAAGAACCTGTTTTGTTATAAATAGCTTACGGGGTCCATGTTGATCCTTCGTAAACACCGTCCAATTAAGGTCCTTGGGAAGGGGAAACGAATGGACTGGGGACATTTGCAACAGAGCAATCTATAGGGGTCGTTTGATCATGGAGGAAGCTAGGACATGAACTTAAAGTGGCTCAGTGCCCAGGGCCTTCCTCAATGCTGGAAGACGCAGGCCTGCAGCTATACCGTCAGTTAATCATTTATCACCGTACGGTCAATTTTATTACATCGAAAGAATTATCATTTTGTGCAGGTACTTTTAATGCAGATTTGTAACCCGAAAATGCAAACACAAAAATTCATACAGACAAAAATGGTGTACGTGCCTTCTGCCTTTTGAGCAGTGGGTCAAAACATGTTATGCGAGAAAGATTTTATAGTGTGAACAGTTCAGTACGTGACGCTTCCACATAATCTTGTAAATTCCAATTTTGTGACACAGAGGAAAATAAAAGTCGTGACCTCTATTCCAATACCCGGTCCACGGGGTCCATGCAAAGGTTCAAGGTGAATTGATGTCGCGTGAAATAAGGCAATGGTCATGCTTCGTCCATTCTTGATTCACGGTACGCATTGTACATGTCATGCCCACATTATTCAATTTCTCTAGCCTTAAGCAATATTTGCAACAAATAATATTACCTGACAGATTATATAATTACATGTATGACCAAGTCTTGTCGCTTACTTTCACTATAGTGTGTAATTTGAGAAATTTATAAGTCGTGCATTTCTACTTTCAGTTTCAGAAAGAGTCTGTTGGAAAATGATGCACTTAAATTCACAATTTTCCTGTTAAATTATTTTGTAAGAAAAATCAAATTGTTTAATCAAATACGTGCAAGTTGCTGTACCATCCAAAATGACGAAATGCCAAAATGCAGGACCTTTTTACATGTAGAGCAAAACTTACACAACTTATCATCAGTACAAACTGTTGCAAACTGCTCATCAACCAAAATAATGACCTGAAATACATGAAATGGAGCTAGTATAAGAAGGGCCTGACGTTTCGATCTTTCTCGAAGGCTAAATGAAAAGAGGACAAGAACATGCAAGTAAAGATACACAAAAATGGAGATTCGGGACAAAAAGAGGGGTCCTGGAGGATAGGGGTAGTCAAGCACGGTCAGGGGAAGGGAACAAATGGGTCTGGGGGTATAGGCAAGATCACAGGAAGACAATAACAAGGGGCGGTGATGATCTCATCAAATTATGCTTCTACACATTGAAACAACAGGAAGCAAAAGTTCAGGTTGCTAGCTATTAGGACGGCAGAGCAGCATTAGACAGAACAAAGCTAGATGATTTATTGCGAAATGTAATTACGAAACCACAAGTGAGGGTTATTATATTACAACATTAGCGGTGGATGAGTGGCAATCAAGTTTACAGTGAGAATTAATATGATTAATTAGTGACTTATTTCCCTGCGTTTTCATGTCAAAGCATTGCACTTCATTACCACTAACAACCAAGCTTTACCAGCATAATTCTCTAGTGGCGCCAATTTCACAGCCCTGCTTAGCACACAAAATTGCTAACCATGGAATTTCTGTCACAATAAAAACAGGATCATAACTACCAAATGTTCATAATTATGTTGTGTATCGCTTGTGATTGTTCTTTGGCTGTTGTTCACTGACCATGAATATCAAATGAAATTTTTAATGGTGGTTTGTTTTATTTGGCAAGACATTTTTGTGCTAAGCAATTTCTTGTGCTTTTAGCAGCTCCATGAAATTGGCCCCTGATCGCATTGTTTCACATCATTTTGTACAAAATACAGACTAAAATTGACTAATACTATTTGGGAATAACACAAACGGTTGTTTTCGAGACATGTGCAATATTTTCGTGCATTGCTTGGCACGGCTTAATCACGACCAAGTAATTCTGACTACAGTACTAAGTTCATGTTTGTTTTCGAGTGTTTATTACTCAGTGGTATGCATAGTAACGTCAGACCAGGCCTGGGTATTGATAAATAACTGAAATGAATAAATCAAGTTGTTTTTTATTGGTTTACATTCGTGCGTGGAGATTGTGATTCTCGGTATCTTTGCTTCGTCGTTGCAAAATAAATAACTTTGCCTGGATGGAACAGGTATAGGAAAAATCAGTATATCAGGGGTTTTACAACAACAATCTATGATCGTTAGGGGAGCTTCGAAACGTAGCCCTTGAGAGCTCAGCTCAGAATACAACAAAAGTGTTTGTTTGACGAAATTTGTTTGTGGAAGATTGCTGGGGTCTGTTGAAATATATTTAGTCAGTGTAGGTCATTATGCCCTTTAAACAATAATTACATTAATCATTTACAAATACTACTACTGTAACCCGATGTAAGGAGAATATGTTCAACAAGATCTAGAACACTTCCATGTGAGACCAGATATCAAACAAGATGTTGAGATAGAGGGAAGAAGACGAAGAGGAAGACCCAAGAAGAGATGGAAGGACAATGTCAAACAAGATCTAGAAGACTTCCATTGTAAGACCAGATGACTCACAAGATGTTGAGATGAGGGAAGAAGGCCGAGAGGAAGACCCAAGAAGAGATGGAAGGACAATGTCAAACAAGATCTAGAACATTTCCATGTGAGACCAGATGACTCACAAGATGTTGAGATAGAAGGAAGAAGACAGAGAGGAAGACCCAAGAAGAGATGGAAGGACAATGATAAACAAGATCAAGAACACTTCCATGTGAGACCAGATGACTCACAAGATGTTGAGACAGAGGGAAGAAGACCGAGAGGAAGACCCAAGAAGAGATGGAAGGACAATGTCAAACAAGATCAAGAACACTTCCATGTGAGACCAGATGACTCACAAGATGTTGAGACAGAGGGAAGAAGACCGAGAGGAAGACCCAAGAAGAGATGGAAGGACAATGATAAACAAGATCAAGAACACTTCCATGTGAGACAAGATGACTCACAAGATGTTGAGATAGAGGGAAGAAGACCGAGAGGAAGACCCAAGAAGAGATGGAAGGACAATGATAAACAAGATCAAGAACACTTCCATGTGAGACAAGATGACTCACAAGATGTTGAGATAGAGGGAAGAAGACCGAGAGGAAGACCCAAGAAGAGATGGAAGGAAAATGTCAAACAAGATCTAGAACACTTCCATGTAAGACCAGATGACTCACAAGAAGTTATGATAGAGGGAAGAAGATCTAGAGGAAGACCAAAGAAGAGATGGAAGGACAATGTCATACAGGATCTAGAACATGTGAGACTAGATGACTCTCATGATAGGCAGCTCTGGGCAGGGAAGACAAAGGCAGCCGAGTTTGCTAAGCAGGGAACCCGGCGTTAAGAAGAAGAAGATTTCGGATGATTAACGAACCAATTATGTTTGTTTTGTTTCTGTTATAGTACATATGTCCACTGGCTGGTCCAAAGGCCTCCTCATTACTGTGACTGTGGTGTGTATCCTGACATGTGTACTCTTCTTGGAGGTAGCCATCACCATCTCTAGATCCATGGAGTATGGTTCCAGGAGAGGCAATACCCTCTTCATAGTGGGCCTTGTCCCGGTGAGTCAAACAAACAAACAGACAGATTGACCAACTGACCAACTGAAAGACCATTGGCTGACCGGCTGGTGATCAACTAAAAGTCAGCTAACTCGACCAACCAACCAAGATGAAATTGACCAATCCTTCAACAAAACAAAACTACATCTATTTGGCCTACTAACCCAATTCATACATATACATATAAGGTGAACTAACAGTCATTACAAATTGTTATTTTTGTTCTTTTTTTCAATTCAGGTTTTCAGTGTGACGTCATTAACTGGTTTGTACATACCAAAAGCGGCTCTTATAGGGCACTGGGCCTCCACCATGTAAGTCAGGGATCATATTATATTATAGAATTCGTTTTTTAGATTCACAAAATAAACTGGGGCAGAGATATATGATCATAGGGTGCAGTAAAGGCAGGCTTACAGCAGACTTCGCCCTCACACTACCTTTTCAGATTTGTTGCTGGCTTGAACTTAATCTTGCATAATTCTGTACTGTATCGTGATTGGACGAAAGGATCATCACATGATACACGTGACCAATGGTGTCGTCACTTTCACTTTACGCCAAACAAACATTCGTAGTCATTTTTGATGCGCACTGCAACATGTTCAATTTGTACATTAATAAATAATTGCTATCACCATATCCAGAATATTAAGATTATGTATTTGACATTGTGACGTCATTGCTTTCGTAGATACCTGTCTGTTGCACTCTACAACTTTTTGATGCTGATTTTTAACTATTTTGGTGGACCGGATGAAATGGTTGCTAAGCTGGCTACGATGACAGTCAGTCTGGCCCAGGCACCTCTAGCGTGCTGCTGTCCATGCTGCTGTGTCAAAATACGATTGACTTCGTAAGTAAGATTAAGTTCAACTAGGTACTTTGATTTATGTGGCGTCGTACGAAGCAATTTGCAGGCAACCAGTTACAGGCAGCCTTCAAGACGAAAGTAGCTTTTGGAGAGTTTAAACTATTTTCTTGGGCAGGTCGAAACGTTGAGACATATTATAAACCAAAAGTTCAACAAAATAAGGAGTTCTAAATTACGAACTTAAGTTACATGATATGTGTTACCGCTAACCGACTGCACTAATAAATGAATGTATTTTGTATAGACCTACTAAAGAAAGTTTCCCAATCTGGGGCCAATTTCACGGCACTGCTTAGCAGAAACAAAATTACTAGGCATAACATTTCTGTCTTAATAAAAACAGGGTTAACAACAAAATGTCCATGTGTTGTGTATCACTTGTGATTTTTGTTTGGCTGTTCTTCGCTGACCATGAATAATTGGGCAATAATTTTTTTTGTCAGGCCCTGCTGTCAGAATTTGGTCACATTTTCAGTTTGTTGTCTGTCAAAGCTAGACGACATGTTTTGCAACATTTGGCTGCACATGCCAACCACGAGCCAATGTTTGTGATCTTTTACAGGACCAACTTGCACCGGCTTCGGGGGGCTGTGTTGCAGGCTGCACTGGTTTCGCCATTGGCGTATTTCGTCACTGCTATTCTATGGGCGGACGGGCTGTACAATCCTTCACAGGTAGGCTTACAGACAGACAGAACATCGTCTAACCATGGATGGAAAAGACATCTTTCTCTCCTCCTTGGTCTACTAGACATTGAAGAGACTATAGAGAGACTTAGCGAGAGGGCTTCCTAAGATGCGAAAATGACGCCACAATGAATAGTATTCGCAGTGGATGTTTTATAGTAATTTCTTCTTGCAAGTTGTTACAAGAATCTACTCTCATCGGTCCTTTTCAGGACCACACATCTTCAAAAAAAAAGTGTTATACATGATGTTTCCTGCCAAATCATGTCATGTTTCGCTTCATCCCTAGTCTGTAATTTTTCTAAGTGTGAACTGGACTTTGAGCCGTAGCTAAAGGTCAGTGACAGAATTGGTAACATACCCGAACAGAAATGTTCACAGATTTACGTATAACTCTCAAGATACGAAGATGGTGCTGGTAGAAACAGTTAAAATATTTCCGCCTGAAATGGTGTATTTATCCAGAAAATAGTAAAGCAAAGACCGAAAACAGTTTTGATCTCGTGGTAAGATCAAAACCGTTATTTATATTTTATAAGAAAATGGAGTCGGTTTTATCGCTATTTTCTCGTGACTCACATGACCGATTGAGCTCAAACTTTCAAGGTTTATAATTTCATGTACATGTTTGATCAGACAAAGTGTGGGTGCTGTTCTGTGACGATGTACCTTTAGTAATTCTTCAATTTCAACTTAATGTTTCTTCTTTTCTCTCTCGATTCTTTTAGTTGAATCCCAAATCAGCATACCTGTACCTGACAGTCATTACATTGATATCTACATTGGTCGCCATGTATGCCCTGACCATTATCAACATAGCTGCCGATGCTTCCCTTGCTGAAATGTACGGAACGTTCCGTCTTAAGTTCTCCATGATCAAGTTCTTCATGATAGTTCCCAGTTTACAGGGATTAGTGGTGTCCATCGTGTCTGAGAGTGTGGTATTCACGTGCGAGGGAATATTGTCATCCAGAATCAGAGCAAATAGTGAGTCTATAATTTTTAACTTTTAAGTTAAAAAGTCCCCTCATACTAATTTACTGAGTCTCATCAAGAAATGGATAAGGGATCAAGTCAGCAAACGTTTCATTATGCCTTTCCGCTTGCCGAAATAAGTTCGTCGATCTTCCACTTTTTACGATGAACTGGGACTAAAATGAACATCAGAAACCGAGTCAGAATTACTGAACTTGCTGCGCCGTTTAAAAAAAATCACTTCGAAGTTCTGTTTCGGGCGTGGTAAGATTAGTACGGTAACAAAACAGCCAAGGTAACAAAGTATAATGTGGATCAAATCAGCTTCAAGATGAGATTTCAATCACATTTCATTTCTACAACAAAAATGAAAGTTTCTACTTCCCACTTTTGTCGAGTGATTTCCTAGGATAAAAACCGTTTAGACTGCGGTCTCCCCTTTCATTATATTTAGCAAGGTAGACAGTTCTCGTCAAGGGTGTTTGATCCGCATCTTGCTACCGGACGCAAAACATGGTCCACTCTTTCGACACTAAGTCTCTGTTTGGTTTCAAGTATTGTGTCGTTAGTTAGTTTGCTAACGACATGATTTTGTTCATCTTCCTCCATACAGTGATCCAGAGCGTCCTGATCATCTTTGAGATGCTCCTGGTGCTTCTGTTCAATCACTGCAACAGACTCCTCCATCGCTACTACCGTCCACTCCGACAGGCCAACCAGCCGAATTCCCTGAGCATCCCACAGACGGAGCACCGCTTTGCCGAGATCAGAGCCCAGGCATCCCCTCTCATGGACCCCCAGGGGAACGCGCCCAGCTTCCCGGTCGATCAGCTCACCACGGCGCCGGTGAATACGATCGAGCTGGCGATGAACGAGAATAACCACGAAGAGACGGAGGTGGACGCTGACGGCTCGCCGTCTCAGACCCGTGTACCGACCGCGACCGAGAGTGTCGTCTGAAGAACAACGTCGGACGAAAATGAGTATAAAGCCTAAATTTGACCACTACTGAAATTACCCTTTAAGAGTTTTCTAAGGTTGACAACAATTTAAAGGTACAGTACAGGATTGGTAACATACCCAAACAGAAATATTCACAGATTTACGTAAATAACGTTCAGGGTATGAAGATGGTGCTGGTAGAAACATACGCTTAAAATATTTCCGCCTGAAATGGTGTATTTATCCAGAAATTAGTAAAACAATGACCGGAAACAGTTTTGATCTCGGGGTAAGATCAAAATCATTCTTTGTTTTATAAGAAAAAATGAGTCGGGTCTTCGCTATTTTCTCCCGACTCGGATGTCCGATTGAGCTCAAATGTTTACAGGTTTATTTTTTCATGCACATGCTGGAACAGACAAAATGTGACTGCTGTTCTGCTATCTTTACCAATCATGTATTTTACCATTAAGTTAAATAAATCTAGGTTGAATTCGGTAGAAAATGTAATATTACTTCGTTAATTATCCAGGACGACGAATTTTAACAGCTATCATTGAGCATTCTTTTTTGTGAATGGATAGTAAATGTATTGTACTTTATTTTCAGGGATTTGTAAAGGTATTGTTTAGTTCTAATACGTTCATCTTGTTGTATAGTCTAATTTAGCTAACTATCATCCATGTTACATCTTAAACACAACCGTGGAAACGATGTGGAAATAGTACATATAAACTACACTGGTAGTTGTATGTGAATATTTAATGTACGCCGGTGAAATATTAAACATCACAAGAAACAAATCTATTTCAAATCATTGTTTTCTAGTTAAATTTTATTATTCAACATTATAGGTAGTCCTCTTGAATGTTATCTCAAGGGTAATCATTAAAAACGTATCCATTTAAACTGTTACATTATCCAAATATAAAGGCTTATTTTTTGTAACACGAAAAGAAAATCAGTTTCTTCAAAGTGAAGATTTATTAATCATATGCACATTTTGAAATTATGAACCTTTCCCTTAAAGGTACAGTACAGGATTGGTAACAAACCCAAACAGAAATGTTTACAATTTTACCTATAATTTACACGGTATAAAGATGGACATGATAGAAACCCGCTGCTAAAATATTTATGCCTGAAATACTTTATTTGTTAAGAAAAGTATCAAACAAATAATTTACGTCTCGGCGAGATCAAAAAAATTCTTGATGTTTTACTGACATTGTACATGTATATTGAAAAAGATAAGTTTTTCTCTATTTTCTTGTGACTCAGATGTCCAATTGAGCTCAAATTTTCAGTTTTATTATTTCATGTACATATTGGATCAGACATATGTGAGTGCTATTCTGTGACATTTACCAATCATGTATTATACCTTTAATAAAAAATGTGTTTTGTTCCAAAATATGTTGAAACTATGTGTACTGAGCGTAGTAGAATTAATACATGTATCTCATATTAACCATAATTTATTTATCGTGTGAACAAAAATCGAATCTTAATGATGCTCGTCTTCTGAAAGAAACCATTTCACAGAGAAATATTCATGATTTGTTATTCCTCGGTATTAAATGGTATGGTACTTTAATAATAATAATAATAAAGGCATTTATATAGCGTTCAGATGATGGTAACAGAGCGCTTTACAAAAGCCGACTTTGAAGGTTCAACTTTTGAACTTTGACATTTCCTTTAGGGCTTTACCGGAGATTAGTACACTCAGGTTAGCTGGTACCCAGCTTCTACAGTCAACTAACTCACCTAAATATGACTCTCCATCTATTGGGTCTGGGTACCAGCTAACCTGAGTGTACTAATATGAGGTAACCCCACCTTTAGCTTGTTAGGGTCAGCATCAGTTTCCTCTTTTTCTTCTTCTTCTTTTCCTTCATCTTGACCGTGGCATCTCCAAAGAGTTGAACCTGGTTCCTGGACTCTAGCTCCCCCTGGAGGAACCTCAGTCCGGCCAGGTTGAACCCGATCCGGTCCTGGATCAAACAAGAGGATCAAGACAAGTCATCATTATGTGGATCGGTTTGCGGAAACACCATGTAAGAATCATTCGTACTTTCGCACTTGTAATTTGTTCGCACTTCTCGTAAGGTCTCAACGTTTGGACTAGGCTGCTCTAGTCATTATCAGGAAATCTTTAGGCCATGGGTACCTTTAGGTCTTCTGATGATGACTAGAGCAGGCTAGTCGAAACGTTGAGACCTTAGAGAAGTGCGAACGAAATATAAGTGCGAAAGTACGACCAATTCTTACATGGTGTTTCCACAAACCCACCCACATACCAAGTGTCACCATGCAAAGTCTCAAATCTTTCTTACAAGTCATCAGACAAACAAATTCCTAAAATCATAACTTTTTTATCAGATATATTTATTATTCACAATTATCATGTGAAAATTGTTTGAAAATGTGAATTTTGTTAAATGCTGCAGTATTCATGTTTTTAGAAAAAAAGTGAACAATTTATTGAAATATTGAATTTTCCTTGTTTTGATTTCTGAATTGATTGATTTGTGTGACCTACCCTCATCTGGTGAACCTGCTTCTGTGAGGTATCACGTAACCTGTCCATAATTGGGAGTAGAGACTGACTAGATGTGATCTGACCATGGTGAACCCTGACAAAGAAATGTATTTCATCATTTATTTAGGGGGAAACAAAAATCTTGATATAAACAGGAAGAGACTTGCTAAAATGCAATTTTGGCCCTCAACAACAAACGACAGTTAAAATAATTTCAAAGATTTTTACAAATCTGCTGAAATCCCACAATTTGCTTTATCCCTGTAGTACATTCTTTGGACTTGTACCAAATATAAAGTTACAGTGCCTGGATTCTACAGTCCTGTGTCCTTCAAAATACCATAGTGTGCAGTATCCCTATGGCACATTCTTTGGACTTGGACCAAGGTGGGCCATCAAGTCCCCATATAAAGTTACAGTGCCTGGGCTCTACAGTCCTGTATCCTTCAAAATACCAACACTGTGCAGTATCCCTATGGTACATTCTTTGTACTTGGACCAAGTTGGGCCATTAAGCCCCCATATAAAGTTACAGTGCCTGGGCTCTACAGTCCTGTGTCCTTCAAAATACCACACTGTGCAGTATCCCTATGGCACATTCTTTGGACTTGTACCAAGTTGGGCCATCAAGCCCCATATAAAGTTACAGTGCCTGGGCTCTACAGTCCTGTATCCTTCAAAATATTACACTGTGCAGTATCCCTGTGCCACATTCTTTGGACTTGGACCAAGTTGGGCCATCAAGTTAAAGTGCCTGGGCTCTACAGTCCTGTATCCTTCAAAATATCACACTGTGCAGTATCCCTATGCCACATTCTTTGGACTTGGACCAAGTTGGGCCATCAAGTTACAGTGCCTGGGCTCTATAGTCATGTGTCCTTGTGCAGTATCTCTATGGCATAATGTATGCACTTGGACCAAGTTGGGCCATCAAGCCCCATGTAAAGTAACAGTGCCTGCATGGGTTCTACAGTCGTGTGTCCTTCAAAATACCTAACCCCTGTGCAGTATCCCTAAGGCATATTCCTTGGACTTGGAACAAGGTGGGCCGCAAGGCTCTGTATAAAGTCCTATGCCCTCCCAAATCCTGCAAAAACTATAGAATCTGAGGGCTTTGGGATGGTTGGAATGAGGGAGCTACCTCACCTTAACAAGAACAGCATACACCTGCAAGCCAGTTCAACCTGCCATCCTGAACTGATGAAGGTCTCTAATAATGGTAGAAGATCCAGCACGTAGCTGAATGGAATGACCAGTAATGACTCTTCCAGCTCACTGCAACGAGAAGACGTAGTTGATAGAGATGAATACTGAACAGACAGAGGTGAAGACAGTTCAGAGGGCGCTAAGGTATCGGGTATTAAATCTGGACAGTTGGAATGGTGGCTATGCAACAAAATCTATCTAGGTCTATGGTGGGGGCCTCCCTATAGTCAATTATTTTTGCTTAGGGTGCCTGTCAGAAGACATATACATGTAACCCATTAACTGCCATACCACTGCTCTACAATCTGAGCTATCAAGCCCATAGTCAACTATCTTTGCTCAAGGTGCCAGTCAGAAGCCATATAACCCATTAACTGCTATACCAGTGCTCTACCATCTGAGCTATCCAGCCCTATGATGGGGCCTCCATATAGTCAACTATCTTTGCTCAGGGTGCCAGTCAGAAGCCATACAACCCATTAACTGCCATACTAGCACTCTATAATCTGAGCTATCCAGCCCTATAATGGGTCCTCCCTATAGTCAACTATCTTTTCTAAGGGTGCCAGTCAGAACTATATAAGCATTAAGCACTCTTACTGTACCATATGAGCTATCCAGCCCTATGATAGGTCTACTCTAGAATAAAAAACATAAATAAATAAATACCTGGATTTAACTTTCTTGATAACATCGAGAACGTATCTTGTGGGCTGAAAAATTTAAAAAAACAAAAAAACAATCAATGCGAGCAAGTCCGAACAATGTCAAATACGAAACTCATTTCATCATAAATCATGAAATCAAAACATTTGCAAGTAATAAGTTCATTTTTATAAACAGTTAAATAGAACAGACATTGGATAAAATAACAAAACTATCTCACCGATATGTTGCCATATGCCTGCAGGATTGGGTGCTTCTGTAAAGCTGGAATCTACATAGTAAAAAAGAAGTCGGAAATAAGTCCAAGATTTCAGAATCTTGAGTTGAAGGCATTTTATCAAGATCCATAATTGGTCTTAGAGATTAAGATGTACTTTGAGCAAATCTAAGCACTGAACTTTGCTGAGCATAGAAAGACTTTTGCTATAAATGTAGTTAATAATACAATGAGCCTCGTTGTATCTTAGGCTAACCCTCTTGTCTTCCTTCCAATTCCTGATTTTCTTCCCATCAGGTCCTCACCTCTTTCTGACTGGCTTTCCGTACTTCCTCATGCTCCTTCTCCTTGGCAGTCTCTTCTTTGTAGAGTTCCAGGGCTTCCATGATTCGTTCAGCTGCTTTGACCGTCTCGGCAGTCTGACGGCCGGCTGCGGCTACCTCGCTGTTTGAACTCTGACCTGGTAGCTGGGTGGACAAAAGAGAAAACAAGATTCACGATCAAACGTCTGATGTGGTGCTCCTGAAACTAAAAGACCCTGGAGCTCTGGCATCTGCCAGGGCGTGATATGAACCAGGCTGAGGTCTAGGAATCCATCATTGTGCACGTCGATCCAAGCGGGAATCGAACCTGGTTCGCAGATTCTATAAGCTGAAGAAATACTCAGTGCATAGACTAATTTCTAGGACAACGTTGTGGCTATTTACTCCTCTCAAATCAGACTCTTGGTGAGGCTTTGTCTTCATCAACCAAAATCTGAAAGTGCTGACTCTGTTTTCTTGTTCAAGACAGAGAATCTGCTTCAACTCCAAAGTCAACAAAACAGGACCCAAATGATTTGAAATCAAAGCCAAGGTTTGGTGCCAAAGCCCAGGTTTGGAGCCCGCAAAGCCCAGGTTTGAAGCCAAAGCCCAGGTTTGGAGCCCGCAAAGCCCAGGTTTGGAGCCAAAGCCCAGGTTAGGAGCCAAAGTCCAAGTTTGGTGCCAAAGCCCAGGTTTGGAGCCTGTAAAGCCAAGGTTGAGAGCCTGTAAACTTGTAAAGCCCAGATTCGGAGCCCGCAAAGCCCAGGTTTGGAATCAAAGACCAGGTTTGGAGCCAAAGTCCAGGTTTGGGGGAAGGGTCCAAGTGGAGGCAGCGTGATCTCACCGTGGGTCGTTCTTCGTGTTTGATGGCTTCCTCTGCCTCCTGCTCTCTCTCCATCTCCCTCTCCTCATCAAGAATCAAAGGCTCTTGTGTCCGCTCCCAAAGACGAAGAGACTTATCGTGTGACCCAGACACCTGACGTTGAAAAATACAAACATTCAACCGGGATCAATTTGATACATTTGTTCAGTGTGTTAACAACACCCGGCCTAACCGCCAGCTTCTACTTCTACTTATCGTGTAATCATAACCGCAGATTTGCCACTTGCTCAAAGAAGGAAACTCTAAGCTTATCACCAGTATACTTCATTTGGTGTGCAGTTAAAGATCATTTGTTTTGAGATTTGGGCAAAACTTCAAGGGCATATAGAATTCCTTCTTCATCTTTTCATTCCAGTATATTCACTCACCAAATAGTTTCCGTTCGGGCTGACAGCCAGACACCATATTTCAGCATGGTGGCCCTATGAATAAATGAAAGAAAATAAGAACAGGTTTAAACACCAAAATACTTAAGAAAGATGACAAGAGCAGGCCAGTCAAAACTTTGAGACCTAACAAGAAGTGCGACGAAATAAGAAGTGCAAAAAGTACAAACCGAATAAAACATGGTGTAACTGCAAACCGATCCACATACCAAAATACTTAGACAATTAATTATTCTATCATACAACTTTAGTTATCCCACTTCTGACACCACTTTCTTAAACTCACTATCATCCATCTTCTGCAACCGTTTTGAAGTTACTAAATGTTAACACGTCTTGGTCTTTACTCACTTCCAAGGTGGTAATCTGCTCAAAGTGATCTGCATCCCATTGTTTTATCTTCCGATCTTTGCCGGCGCTGAAGAAGAGATGAGTCTTGGGCACAAACTGCAAGCTCATGATGCTATCATCATGAGCAAACATGGACCTGTGACAGTCACCGAAATCAAGACCCCAGATCTTGACGTTACGATCGGCCGATCCAGTTACTATCAGAGTACTGTCCTGCAATTTCAAAAACAAACACAACTCGTAAGTTGGAAAAGGCTTATACAATTGCAAGTCCATATCTTCATATTAATTAGCAACTATTAAAAGTGTGGGATAAATTTCAGTTTTGAGTCATATTTCGCACAGATTGGGTATCTTAGACGGAGTTTATATGAAGGGAATTTTAATATCAACTTCGACAAATGATCTGAAGAATATTTCAAACCTTACTCACCGATGATATATCCATTGTAAGGACTGGCAGCTTATGTCCGTAAAGTGCCAAGAAAAACTGCAAGAAAATTGTTGAAAAATACAGTTGAGAACAAAAATATGCCAATTTGGTCTATGTGAACTTTTTGGTATTGCATGTTTGGAGTTATACAGGTAACAGAATCTACAAGGAGGAGGTAATAATGATAAAAATAATTCTGAATTAAATCCGTACACACATCTGTTCAAAGACACTCGTGGCACACATATTATTATCCCTGGTCATTGGGCTGTAATTTACATTCCTGAAACCATCTCAACACCCTGGGGAGTATACAGCCCCGGCTATTTCAAAGCGCACAGAGGCTAATCAAACACAAAGCCATCTCTACCCTCACAGGTACCCATTTACACCTGGATGAAGAGGAGCAATATGTGATAAAGCGTCTTGCCCAAGGATGTAAGCACCACTAGCCCATGACTGGATTCGAACCCACAATCTGTAGATTGACCACGAGATCTTGAGTTTGACACCCAAGACCACTAGGCCACAGCACTCCAGATAATTTTATTTCTAATGAAACGATACGTATAGAACAACATGAACAAGGAAGACTAAGTCACCTTGAGAGTGTCGGCAAAGAACACCTTGACGGTTGAGTCCAGGAGGGCCACGGCAATTAACCTCTGATCGGGTGAATACTTGACGCACAGGACATCATCAGACATCTGCAGGGTTCGTCGGTGGACCACGGTCAGCTGTTTACTGGATTGTTTGGAGTCTGGGTCCGTCACCAGCTCAAAGTCCCAAAATTTCAGACTCTTGTCAGCACTGCCGGTCACAAAGCCTCTCTATGAGGTCAGAAAGACAAAAACAAGAACACTTTAAGAGAAAGTCACTTTCTTTCTTTTTATCAGAAATCATCAAATACCGGTAACCACAAGGGAAACTGAATTGGGTTAAATTTACAGAAAATAAGACTGGAAAAAGGGTGAGTTTATAGGACTCGTAATGAGCTGTTCAAGAAGGTTTTTGTAAAAAAAAAATTAGAAATAGAGTTATTTGCAAACACCAACCAAAAATGAAAATATGTAGAAAGTCAAAACTACAACAAGTTTGCAATGAGCTTCCAACAATATTATACAAATGCTCAAGAGTTTTGAAGGGTCTGACATTACAATCGTAGCACGATCTTTCTTAAAGGCTGAATAAACTTTTAAAAAAAATGAAATCATTCACCTTATCTGGCGATGCAGCAATGGACCAAACAGCGCCCTCGTGCGCCTCCACTCGTTCCAGCATTTCCCCAGCTGCAATATCAAAGAGCTCCAAGTGGCCCGTCTAGGATTCGCACCAGAGACAGAAAAGAACAAACAAGCTCAGAGACCCGAACACTAGGACTGAGAATAAGCAAAGTGCCTCTGGTGAAATCACTCATAGCTTTGAGGATAGCAAGCCGTGTGTTTTCCACTCGTGTTAAGATGACTGAATACAATACACCGATCCAGTAGGCCACGCCCATCATAGCAACGTCCAAGCAACAACGCAAACGGGCATGCACAGATCGTGTCACGATCACCCACACACGATGCGTTGCATACTCTCAACTATCGAAAGCTTCTCTATCAGTTGGACTTTGGTTTTGCAAAAGGCCAAAAGATTTAAATTTCCTCTCAGCCAGGGCATCCAGAGTGAGGAATATAATGAAACTTTTAACACCACTTGACCATGGTGAAGAATAAAACTCGGGTCTGTAAAAGAATCCTCTTGTACATACGAAACAAAAGTAAACTCAACAAAAAGTGTGCAGTAAAGAATACAACATTTAGAACATTTTGTCAGACAAAATGGCGGCAATTTGTCAGACCTTAAATAACGCATTGTGATTGGTCAATTTGTCAATGGACGTGGCCTACTGGATTGGTGTATTGGTCGGCATAAGGTGGTATCCAGCTTTGGTCACATACACCTTGACCGTTAGGATGTCCACTCTTAGAAGATGGAACAAGACCACCTTCACCCCTATTTTGATCAAGAGGGAGTACAGTACGTACCTTTGTGCCGATTAAGCAGTGCCTTTCACTAACGACGAACGCCGAGCAGAGAGCATAGCCTGACTTCATCGATCGTATACACCGCTGAGTAGCTCTGTCAAATCAATCAAATCAATCAAATCAATCAAATCAATCAAACCAATCAAATCACTCAAATCAATCAAATCAATCAAACTTTCAGTTCAAACTTAAAAATTACTTTCTAGAGTCAGTTTGTAAAAGTTTTGTGAATCTTAGAAGCGCTCGCTGGTTAATAACAAACACTGCTGGAAGAGATATGTTCTCTAGACAATACACTGGGAGATGGAGAGAGCTTGTATTTATCAGATATATCCTTGAAATTCTAACATTAACCCCAATCCCTTCAATTATTTGGCTAATAATCTTCCTGAATCTGCCGAAATTCACTGAAATGTGCATCCCTGTGATTCATTCTTTTTTATATCATAACCCCATTTGATGTTTGGGCTATCAAATACATGTACATCAAAATCCAATGCTGTGCAATAACACTTCGTCATGCTTTTGACTTGAGCAATGTTGGGCCGTCAAAGTCCCAAGTTCAGGCTTCAAAATGAGTCCTCCAAAGTCATCCAGTACTAGAGAAGGTTTGCAGCAGATTACAGATTGTTCAAGTTGAAGGTAATCGAGTACAGCATAGCTGGGTCGGTGACTTTAAGGATTCAGAGCATCGGGCACTATACCTGTTCCAGATTTTGATGGATTCACCAGCGCCAGTCAAGATGGTGGTATTGTCTGAACTGAAAGTGACCGTCCGGACGTCTGACCGGTGGCCAGGGAGCAGGACGGCACCTTGTTTCTCTCCTTCCCACTGTCGTCCCTCGAGGGACTGGAAGACATGGGTCTCCAAGGAGTTGCTGTGAAGCTGTAGGACGAGCTTGACGGACGTGGCGTCATTCTCCAGGATCGCTGCAAAGGATCTGGTGAAAATGGGCAGAGAGCGTCTCACAATGAGTGTTTCTGGTCCAAGATTCTGCTCGAATCTTTTCCCAGTAGCAAAGCGGGCAACAGATTAGAACCAGTACAAATATGTTGCAATTTTGGAGAAACTGAATCTAAGTTATCCCACTTCTGCCACCACATTCTTAAATCAAAGATGAGCATTCTTCGCATTGTCAGCGATTGTGGCCATGACTTAAGCAGTCACAAATATTGTGAAATTGCAATGTGATGTGTGATTTTAACATGTGCTTGGTTGGACAAGGGGAAATTAAAATGGGCAAGACAAAAACAGCCGAGAAGCCTGCAGCACTTTCCTGGGCTCAAGAAGACAAAAGAAAAGTTGGTCGCCCTATAACAACATGGAGGCAGACAGTGGAAAAAGGAAGGAAGAAACTAGGGTGGAGGTCATGGAACGAAGCCAAGCTAATAGATAGAGACAGAGACGGCTGGAAGAGGAGACCTGCAGCCTTATGGGCCACAGGGCCCGAAGAGGATAGCTGAGCTGAGATGAGCCCACTGGGATAGTCAATTAGGAACACCATCAGTACACGCCCTTGTACCCACAGGACGGGACATTCATTAATTGAGGTCCTTCATACCAAAATTAAATTAACAGCCTACGATTGTAGTGGGGTTACCTTATTTTGCTGGAAGCCTTCAAGACACAACGATGCTGGATTTCATCCTTGAGGGTCAGTGACTCCGGGATCTCATCCTTGCCATCTTCATCAGCTTCTGCCTCCCTGCAAGATCGATTTGAAACATATGAAGCTCAGATTGTAACCAACTTTCTGACAGCAAAGACCCGACAGTCTCAACTGCAGTCTTCTCACTCAATGCTGAGACTGCCTTTAGCAATAAATCCATCGATTTGACGGCCAGGATCCTTCCTGAATCAGCCAATGTCCAACACAGCTCTGGGTTCTCAAGAAAATTTCATGAAGCCCATTTAGGAGAAAGCTACAGTGCCTGAGGACCACAAATCTGCAAACCTAGAATGCTATGAGATGCACATTTAGGTTTGAGTTCAAGTTAGGTAATTAGAGTTGACGTGGAATGAAGTTTGGAACTCTGAAAAAAATTATTTGTATAGATCATTCTTCTTGACAACCATCTACTTGACTCGTTCTAGTCACATTAAGATGAATTCCCAAGACCTGAACAAAACCTGAAAGAAAGAAACAGACCATCTGATGGACTTGCATTTCTGGCTAATCATCAGCCAGAAATGCTTCAACAGTGCTCCTGACATCAACTACATGTTGTCTGTTAATAACAGCCCCCCCCCCCCACCCCACCTCTCCACCCCGCCTTGGCAGAGGTTACTAACCTATTCTTCTTCCGAGCTTTCCTCTGTCTCTTGCTGAGTAGCTTCTTCTTCTCCTCATCGGACAGAAGGAGGAAGACCTCCAACCGGCTATCAGTGCCCTGTCCACAATACCAAATCCAAATCAAAATGTTTACCTAAGACGCACCTGATGATAAATCAGGGACTGCTTACATATCTGCTAAGCAGAAAGCCACCTGCTTAGCAAACTCTCCTCAGTTGGGAACTATTCACATGGGATTACGCATTTCCTGGGATTATAACTGATTACCTGCTCAGGTTACCAGTTAGGTCTGCAATAAAATATCTACATCTCAGAAACAGTAGTCGCTGAGATCGCCACAAGTTTTACCTCGCTCAGTTTGACGTAGCTCTTTGGGCGGCATCAATCTTGTAAAAATTACTTTGAACTTCAGGAACTAACTAAAATTCAAACCTTGATAAGCCAAAGAAAGTCACGGGGTTAATAATACAAAGTCTTCCAATTACAGTCTCCATGGCAACTACTTACATGGCAACACATGACCCTCTCTGCGGTGTCTGTTGCTAGAGACACAACACGCTCTCTGCCCTTACGCATGATGGACCCCACACACTTACAACTCAGAATACCCTACAAGAAACCAGAATAGAAATCATACAATTCCAATTGATCTATCAGTTATAGGGCTGCTTTAACAAAGCAATGAGATTGATTTTAAATCGTGAATCAATCTTAATTGCTAAGCAAAGTGTGACGTTACTATATTAATTACTATGGTAACAGTGACATCTCAAAGTTAAGATAAATCTTAGCATTTCGTGAAATTGACCACTGATCGGTAAAATAAATCAGGAAATGTTCATTCTGTGCACCGTGTTCAAGCTCGATACTTTCTCAAGTTCCTAATCAGGAAATAGCATTTTGCTTCTGATCTATAAAACCAGCTCTAGAAGCTAAAAATGAGGCATAAATGCTTTTCAAAGCGTATTAGAATAGAAGCATCAATAACATACAGTAGAAATGCGTACAATAACCTGAATTAATTGCTCATTGAAAGGTGAACAAAGAATAATTGTCTGGAGCGGGATTAGAACTGGTGACCTCCTGAATACCGTACAGGCGCTCTACTAACTGAGCCATCCAGCCCTAAATTGGTGGTGTCCCAAATAGTCAATTGTCTTTGTTCGTTTGGAAGTGAGAGGCCATGAAACCATGTACACACCGCCATACCCCAAGGATCATTTCATTGATAAGCGCAGCAATGCTGCAACCTGAGAAACAGTACATGGGGGATCACTCAAAGAGGATACGGCTTTTTAATCAATATAATCATCAAATAACAACAAGGGAAACTGACTGATAAATTACGGCAATTACTCAAATCCCGCTGAGGTCAGATTTTGAGGACATTTTACCGTTTCATCTTCATCATCGTCATCTTCTTCCTCATTATGTACGATGGAGGCCAGCCTTTGCTTCTTAGCTGGTACTTCGTCACTATCACCGGTCTCCTACAGACAATGAAAAACAGGCAAGGAAGACACGATCAGATTACGTCTGGTTATTCCTAGTATCACGTGGCATCCGACATTAATGAAAAGTATTAAAGCAAAGCCAAATTTTCAAACATATTTGTTTTTCTTTTCATAAAAAATCTATACATTTACAACTTGAAGAATTGTTCAGGTTTTTGCTACTTAAAGTTAGCAACATGACTTACTCATCCATGTGATGGTTCCTTTCATGGCTTACCATGAAAATTAGTTTTAACAATCGATTTTTACAAAAAGAATGTCCCAAATCGTGGCAGAAATTTGTCAAAGAACAGCCTGTGAGAGGTCAGGGGTCAACTGATACAGAGCAAATCACAGGGCGTTTACGAAACGGAGGCTCAGGCTCCATCTCAGGCTTTGGCTCCATTTTGTGAATCCATTCTGAAATAACGGGTATCAAAATAGAGGCTTTTGGCTGCAGTTCTGAAGTAGATTCTCTGGTTTGAAAAGGAAAACAAGAGTTTCAGCTTCAATGACAAAACCACAATCTATATTTTCAGCATAGCGATGTCAGAGAAGGAGCCTGAGCCTGAGCCTAAGCGTTTCATTAATGCCCACAGTGCGATTTAGCTTTGGAGGGGGTTTCTGTGGTTGGTACATGTATACCTCCTTGAAGGTGATATCCCACACTCGGAGTTCTGAGTCACCAGCTCCGGTCACTAGTCGCCGGTCAGCTGCCAGGAGGACAAAATCCCAAACCTGTCGGTGACATCAATAATAAAGATGGGTGAAAGATGAGTTATGAGTTGCTCTGTTGCCCTGGCAATCTAAACATCATCAGGTCATCTTCATGACTAAAATGCCCCAACAAGTATTGTCTGTCAAACAAGACACCGGTTAACCTAATTTTCAGAAGATTTTCAAATAAAAGCAAAGTTATGCAGGGATAAAATTGCCCAATGATAAAAATGTCTCAAAACAGCTGACAGGCAGCATAAAAAGTCTGAAATCTGAAAATCTCCTACCTCTGTCCTGTGGCCTACTAGCGTCTTGAAGCAATGCTGGGTGTCAATGTCCCAAAACTTGACAAAGGTATCCTTGGAACTGAAACAGAACATCAGAAACGGAACTCATAAATTACTCGACAGAAACAAGAGACAATATCAGAATTATCCTACGGTAAACAGGTTCAAAATCATAAACGCTTGATCTTAAAGGTAGTATCATACTTTGGTAAGACACCAAAACAGAAATGTTCACAGATTTACCTATAACCTACAAGGTATGAAGATGGTGGTGGTAGAAACATACTGTTCAAATTTTTTCCGCCTGAAATGGTGTATTTATCCAGAAATTAGTAAAACAACGACCGAAAATCTTTTTGATCTTTTAAAAGATCAAAAATAAAAGAAAAAAGACTTAAGAAATGCTGTGGCTGTTTTTCACTGTTTTTTCAAAAAGTGGGCACCGTATGGGACTTAAATTTTCACAGATGGCTGTTACTGTATTTCCCTTGATATTTTTGCCCACGAATCTGCATTTCTTTGACAAAAACCAATGTATGATACTACCTTTAACTGTAATGGGGGCAGCCTATAAATGGAAAACATTAATCATCATAATGGCTGGTTTTAAATGTTTGCAATGGTAGGCTCAATGAATACAATCTTTATTTCAGTTTAGATTTGGGGATGACATCCCTCAGCTGGCTGAGAATTCTGCTTCAAAGTTAATGACATGTTTATCATTTAAAGGTACAGTACAGGATTGGTAACATACCCAAATAGAAATGTTCACAGATTTACGTTTAACTTTCAGGGTATGAAGATGGTGCTGGTAGAAACATACCGATAAATTATTTCTGCCCGAAATGGTGTATTTATCCAGAAATTAGTCAAACAAAGACCGAAAAAAGTTTTGATCTCGGGGTGAGATCAAAACCATTCTTTATGTTTTATAAGAAAATTTGAGCCAGGTTTTTGCTGTTTTCTCGTGACTCAGGTGTCCGATTGAGCTCAAGTTTATCATTTCATGTACATGTTGGATCAGACAAAGTGTGAGTGCTGTTCTGTGACCTTTACCAATCATGTATTATACCTTTAAGACTCATGTTGGCCACGCTGTAGTCCAAACAGCTCTCCAAAATAAAAAATAAAACTATACCTTTCTTACCTTGTGATGAGGATATTGTGATGTTTCATAAACCGGCACTGGGTCACCACGCCCTTGTGACCTTTCAGTCGATACAGACCACTCTCGTTAACGACGTCCCAAATTATCACATCCGTATCCTGAAAACGAGACCAATCGTGCAGGACTTGAGAAAAGATAACCCCAAATTAACAAAAATTGTGATAAGACTTTTTATCCAACCCTTCAAGAATTTCAGTAATGGCGAACAAAAATGGAAATTTCAATCAGTTTTTCATCCTGCTCAATATTATAAAAACAGCTAGAGCCTGTTGGGTTGAATGGTAATACTTCCCCTATGATATCAACAGAGGGCGCCATTTATATAAACTCAAATAGGCACATTGAAAATCTTCAAAAATCTTGAATAGTCTTCCAATAGCGTTCCGCACTAATGACGTCACACCATGCATGCACGTACACACATGATACCCCACTCACCACACGTTTGCATGGCCACGTTGCAATGTTTGTCGGAGGTTCGGTGCTATTTTTAGCGCAAGTGCGCAGCGCTATTGTGGATGAAACATAACAAAGAAAAACAATTCTACTAACTTTGGAGCCGGATGCCAGCCGCAGACCCTCTCCATCAAAACTTAGAGCTGTGACGGCCGACTTGTGACCGCTGAATGTGACGGTCATTTCGCCAGTTGTGAGGCTGAAGAGCTTGACCGCCCCATCTGCATAACCAATGGCCAAGGTGGTGCCCTGAGGATTCTTAGCCAGGACACTGACCTCTGACCTATCCCCCTGGAGGACAAGCATCTATTACAAGAAAACAAAACAAACAATGTTCAGCAGGGTCATCCTAATTCCAGACAACATCTGATAATTACTGAAAATAACCATTAATATCGCTGAAACTAACGGTTCTTTCATAAAACCGTGAAATAACTACCGGTTACCAGAATATCATTATCTTAACTGGGACAGTGTTTTGGGGACGAAAACTACCGGTATACTTTATTGCCGGAGTGGTATTGGTTGCCATCTTGTATTTATCACTAGTCGTCAGTAGTTGTCATTAGTTGTCGTTGGTAGTTGGCGGTTGTTGGCAATCCCGCACAACTGTATTTTATTCTTACAAACTTTAATACAGAGAACAATTTCCCCTAACAGGCATTGAAACCATGATTTAACACTCATGGTTAACACAGTGGTTAGTTTATGGTATACAGTTTGCTACACACACACAAGGTCATACACTGTGTGTGCCGTGTGTCATGTGTGGCAAGATAAGTCAAATAGACCACGTTATACCATAACCTGGATGTGTGGTACGCTGTGGTGTACAGTAATGCTCCTGTGTTGCACATGTCAAACGTTAGGGTTAAGTCTGTCAATGTATTTTGAAGTCTAATCTTAAGTACCTTTTCACCTCTTCGTAAATCCCAAATGAAGACGTGTTCACAGGCTGGTGATGCGACATATTTGCCACGGATTCCACGGAGTTCAACAAATACCACGTTGGCCTTATGAGTGCCGACCACACCAAATGTAGCGCTGGACGCGTAGCGAAGATACTGCTTTGTCAGTCCCATGTTGGCAATTGTTCTGACTGGTGGAAGAAACTGTCAAAATGCTGCCATCAAATTGTCAACCTTCAAATCAAAGTACATACATAATAATAATAAATAATTCGGAATTTATTCCACTCACACATCTGTCTAAGACACTCGTGCCGCATATTATTATCTCTGGTCATTGGGCCATAATTTACTTACATTCCTGAAACCATCCCAAATCCCTGGGGAGTATACAGCCCCGGCTACTTTAAAGCGCACAGAGGTTAATCAAACCACAAAGCCATCTCTACCCTCACAGGTACCCATTGTAATACACCTGGGTGAGAGGAGCAATATATGATAAAGCGTCTTGCCCAAGGACGCAAGCACCACTAGCCCATGGCTGATTTTGAACCCACTATGGCGTAGGGTAAAATAAATGGAACAAATTCCACTGATGACTATTACGGAAAAAGTATTAGACCTAGGCCTATATTATGATCCTCAAGTCATGATGAACTTGAATCTCAGGTGTATAACACTGGAGTAGCACTAGCATTTATCTGAAAAGTGAGTTTTACGAGGTGTTTTTGACCAGTAGTCAGTACAATTATACACTTCGAATGCAGCAGCAGCCATTTTTCTCAAAACGCCCTCTGTCGGTTCCATAGGTTTGTGTACAACTACAAGTGATTGTCGTCAGTGGAATTCTTCCCCACCAAAAATATTGGCAGTGTTGAGCGCAATCTTGATGCCTGTGCAAGTATATTAAACTGGGCATGCTGGGCCGTGCGCTATCTGGAATTTAACATTCATTTGGGATTTTTTTAATTTAACCTTGGCACGTAGCTAGGCCTACCTTCATTTCAGTTAGGCCTAACATTAGGCCTAACAGTAAAAAACGTTGGGCACAGCCTCACAGGTTTTCTTTAAAAACAAGTCACTTCGGAGTTCGGACACATGGGAGATTAGTCCGATCTGGTTAGCTGGTAGTGGTACCCAGATCCGACACAGCGAAAAATCCCTTACACGAATTGGCACGAAATGGCCGCAAGAGGGCATCACAATCATCTCATTATGTGACGTCATTGCACTGACCAAAAATTGAAGTTTTCATGAATGAAACTGATAGCATGGGCACATACTTAGCGATGCCCACTCTAACCATAGTTACTTCGACAGACCGTATTTATTTAATGATCTTTCGAATGGTACCAAAAACATACAAATTTGTACATTTCTTCGACCTTTTGACCATTTTTTGTGGTGTCACCCGACGTTCAAGAACTCACGGACACCGCGGTCGTATTTGAACTTTGGTGAGCTGTATTTTTGTTGTCATTTTACCGCGAAACCGCGCCACCATCTGAGTGTAATTGTTGGGTCGTTGAATATTCATATAACATGTGTTGGGTCTATTGGTTGTGTATGCTGAGAGCGCCACATGAATATGCATTTTGCATAGAATTGCATGGTCACCCGGAGATGTCGTACGGCCGACAGTTGATCGTTGCGTAGTCGTACACCGCGTGTGTTTGTATAGGTACATCGCGTGATGCGTGCTCCGCACGTGCCTACAACGACATTGCGAGCGTGCGTAACGAGTTGGGCCAGCACATGGTTTCCGTGACGTCACGAGCAATGCCTTGCATGTTGACCAATCAGCACGGCGCTTGTCACACACGGCACTGTTTCCATCCGTGTTACAGTACATATGGGGAATTTTTCGCTGTGTCCAACAGATGAAGTAATATTTAGGTGAGTTAGCTTACTATAGAAGCTGGGTACCAGCTATACGAAAGTGGACTAATCTCCATGCCGTTAAAGATTGCGCAGGTTGAAAGATTGCGCTCAACAGCAATTCACGAATGTCCGGAAACTGGGCAGCAAAACTCTCCACCATGACAGCAATCACAGGGATCTCACAGTGATAAAACTATTAATCGATAGTGATATCCCAGTATAAAACAACATAATGAATCCATAAAATGTACAAATTCGCGGACTTACTGAGAACAACAAGGCAACAAACGTCAATTGCATGAAGACCACAACAAAAAGTAACAGCTCGTCGCACGTGTGCACAGCACAGCTCTCAGTAAATAGCGCCCTCAGTCGACAAATGAAATGCAGGCATTATCCACACCATAGATCCACACAGCACTGAGAGACTGGTAGCAATAACGACCTCTGCCTGCCAAAAAAACAAAAAACAAACAAACAAACAAAGACCCCAATAAACAAACAAATAAATAAACAAACAAACAGACACAAAAATAACGAAAGACCAAAGCAGAAAAATTCCTCAACACTTCCATTTTTGCCTTCTTCGATAAAACCATTGAAATAAATTTGATGATTGATTTTCCCTTGTCTCCTCCTTGTTCATGTTTTTTCCAGTGCCTCAATTTTATTCCCAGTCTTGATTATTTGTCATTTAATTATTTATTTATATGTATTCTTTTAGCAAAATAGTTATTTCATGTCTCTATTTGTGAGTGGATCAACAGGCTCTCGAGCTATAGTGTTATTAGTAAACCATCGACCCAAAATCTTTTTGATCTTTTAAAAGAAAAAAATTAAGAGAAAAGACTTAAGAAATAATGTGGCCGTTTTTCACTGCTTTATCAAAAAGTGGGCAACGACGTATGGGACTGAAAATTTCACAGATGACTGTTATTGTATATGTCTTTATTTTTTTGCCCATGAATCTGTATTTCTTTGATAACAATCAAAGTATGATATTACTTATAATATTTATTTATATATAATATATATTTATTTCTTGTTTGTTTTTGTTTATTTAATTATTTATTATTGCATTCATTTATTTGTTTTCTAGTATTTATTTATTTATTTATTTATTTGTTATTTATTTATTTTTATTTTTTTTTTCGTATCTGTGCTTCATTTGTATTACCTTTTTTAATGTAATATTTTAATTTGTTGTTTTGTTTATAATTTTGCTTGTTTACCTCTCCCTGTAATTGGCGGTTACTCTGCTGTTGGATGAGATGAATAAATAAATAAATAAATAAATAAATAAATAATTACCTTTAACTCATGACAATACATTAACTGGCTAGCTTAGACTGATGAGAGCACACTAATGACCCAAGCATGCCTGACAAACAAACAAACAAACACCCCAACACCCCCAACAAACAAACAACTCGATCACATTAACGCTCACGAAACCACATTGATCTTTCAACCTGCTCTGTGAATAAATTATGGCAGATTGTGACATGTTTACAAAATTCACAATATACAAGATACAGAATAAAGAGAGAATGAATGCAAGTACAGTAACATATAGTCCTTGAAACCTGTGTGTCATTGTATCGACTAATAAAACAGACATTAGGCCTATTATTGATTTATAGATGCACACCCGAAGACTATTTATAAAAACATAGTTAATAATGTTTATTATTATTCAATGAGTGACATCTGTTCAACATTGATTAGCCCCAACAATTACATGAGCCTTTCATAATTGAAGCAGAATATTGAATACGTACTGCTATTGAATGAACACATTGTAGGTCCTACATGGTATGGAGTCACGGTGTTTGTCGAGCTGGGCAAAGTGAGAAGCCTTCATGTATAGAGTTTCTGCAGAGTTTTCCTCCAAGAACAGTTACTAGGTAAGTGCCAGTTAGCTTCATTATTATCGCCAACTATTTTTTTTATGCACCGTGTAATGATTTAAAGGTAGTACTGATCATACATTGATAAGAAACCAAAACAGAAATGTTCACAGATTTTCGTTGTATAACTTACATTGTATGAAGATGATGCTGGTAGAAACATACATTTTAAAAAACGTTTCCGCCTGAAATGGTGTTTTTATCCAGAAATTAGTAAAAAATAACGACCGAAAATCTTTTTGATCTTTAAAAAGATCAAAAATAAAAGAGAAAAGACTTACAAAATATTGTGGCTGTTTTTCATTGTTTTCTAAAAAAAAAAATGGGCACCGTATTGGGGACTGGAATTTTCACAGATGACTGTGACTGTATCTGTCTTCATATTTTTGCCCATGAATCTGAATTTCTTTGACAAAAACCAAAGTAGGATATTACCTTTAATAGTTGCTAACCGCCACTGTGGTTCCAATCTTGTCGGTTTTAAACCACAATTAAACTAATAATGAGGCTTGACCACGACTTGTAACTGTCTGGATTCTGGAAGGAAATTGGTTCGCTGACGGAGTGGATTTTTCTCATGGTACAAGATCAAGGTGCTTAGATTGGTCTCATCTTTTATAACTTGCAGGTGTTGGTTTGGGGACGAGGTTGGTTCTGCCCGGCGTGACAAAGGTCGTTCGTGATAATCATGGCTATAAGGGTAAGTTAACAATTGACTTTTATAATTATGTCCACTTTTTTATTACATGAAATTCTTAAAATCACTCTGCATGCTGTTCAAAGCAACGGAGCCTCTACTAAGACCTATTAAGCACTAAAAATTTCGAAAATTAATTAAGAAAGCCCTGTTTAATATTGTTTCTTTCTATCTATGTTTGTAGCTATTCAATATTCTTTTAAGATATAAAAATGAAGTTTCTTTAAAGTTACATGATTGGTAAAAGTCACAGAACTCACACCTTGTCTGATCAAACAAAATGAGAAAAATATCGAAAATCCGACTCAAGTTGTCCTGTAAAGCATAAAGAATGGTTTTGATCTTACCCCGAGATCAAAACTGTTTTCTGTAGTTTGCAAGTTACGTTTTTCTGGATAAATACACCATTTCAGACTGAAATATTTTAACGTCATGTTTCTACCAGCACCATCTTCATACTCCCTAATAGTTATAGCAAAATCTGTGAACATTTCTGTTTGGGTATGTCTAATGCCAATCCCATGTACTGTACCTTTTATAATCCGATCACAAAAATAAAGCGCCTACCATTTATCGATAAATATGGCACAGACATAACGGTGTACTCAAACTCGGTGGTGCCCTTGCTGTCTTTGCTTAAATGATATTGACATTTTAATTTAGTTGGCCAGGACTAACTGATATTTAGACTGCACGTCTGCAAAAAAACCTGCACAAATATATAACTCGATCAAATTTCACACAATAGGTAAAATGAGTGAGCTAAATTATTTTGTTGTTACATGCATTTTCAGACACGGAGAAAGAAACTGGTATTAGTTCTTGCTCTTCTAGCGGCAGTCTACTCCCTGCTGATACTTATACCAGCTTTCAACAACTACGCCAAGAAGGAAATCTACCTCGGACGTGCCTCAACGTGGTATGCTGACCATTTTCAAGGGCGCCATCACAGCTCAGAACGTACCGGAAGCAGAGTCACATCGGATGAACACCTAGTAAAGACCACTGAGGTGCAGATGAATGCTGGTGTAAGATCAGCTGAGGTCACTAAGGTCAGTTTGAAATCCGGCAATGCAGATCGGTGCAACTATAAAGTCCAGGTGTTTGCCCGTAATGATACGATTGCCAATGACCATGCCGGCATTCTTGCAGATTTGTTGAAGCATTCTGAAATGGTCGGGAGGTATGTCCAGGCCTATGTGACCTGTCCTAGTTATGACTGTGACATCCAAGTCACCATTGGT
This sequence comes from Astropecten irregularis, assembly GCA_963971285.1. Classification (NCBI taxonomy): domain Eukaryota; kingdom Metazoa; phylum Echinodermata; class Asteroidea; order Paxillosida; family Astropectinidae; genus Astropecten; species Astropecten irregularis. Next base: position 21,081,597 of record OZ020249.1, on the reverse strand, counting down.
GACGCCAAGAACGGATTTGCTGATATGGACGCTGTTCTGTTCCTAAAGGGTCTCGTGTCGAATCCCTTGCCGGCGACTGCAGACATCGCGAATCCCGATCAGACGTTGATCTTTGCCAGTTGGGAGGCCCCTCAACACCTTCCTTGGTATGCTGGTGCCGATAACAGGAACCTGTTTTACGTTGATGCAACATGGACTTACAGCCGAGCATCAGACAGAACCCATCCCTACGGGTTTTACAGACCTACCAAGCCGGCGATAAATCAGACAAGATCAGTGGATGAGTGGCTGAATGCACAGACTAAACTAATTTTCTCGATAGCGAGCAATTGCAATTTTACCGGGTGGCCGCGACACAAGTTTGTCAAAGAGCTTCAGAAATACATCCCAGTTGATGCATATGGAGGTTGCGGGAATCTCACATGCCTACCGGTAAATTCGTATAAATGTACGGTGGACTTGATGAGCCAGTACAAGTTCTATCTAGCCTTGGAGAATGCCGAATGTGAGGATTACATCACAGAGAAAGTTTGGCGGGCGCTGCTGATGCAAAGAGTAGTCCCGATAGTCTACGGTCCTAGACGGAAGATCTACGAGGAGTTACTTCCTCCCAACTCATTCATATACGTTGGCGATTTCAAAAGCATCAGGGAACTGGCCGAGTATTTGAAATTATTGGACTCCAAACCCGAACTGTATGTCCGTTATTTGGAATGGCAGTACAAGGGCAGTGTATCTAAATTGGAATGGTCCGGGTTCCTCGGGTCCGCGTTTTGTAGTTTGATTACAATGATTGAAAAAGGGAAAAAGGGTCAGTTGAAACGGACACCTCTGACTGACACCAAATACTACCAGTCATGCCGAAAAGCTGGAGAATTCGACGCAAACTCTATAGCCTTCGGACTTGACATGTGGAATCCATGGTAATACGTACCCCGAGACTGACAGACAGACAGACAAGCATCCAGTGGACAAACAACCCGAATAATGAAGGAAGTAAAGAGTTGGATTCTGAGTCATAACCGAAAACATTTCGAATGTTGTGTTATTTCCATTTGTTGAGTTAAAGGTGATGGCAAATTTCATTTCAATGGTGATTCATTTTAAAAGAGAAATTGAAGACACATTTATTTTCCTTCTGACCCGTTTTTATTCAGTTGGAAAGCTAATCTACGTGAAAGGCCTACTTGAGAAGATTTATCGGGAAGGGCGCTATAAGAATTTGTCATTATTATTTTTAGGTTAAATATGATATTCGGGAGACGGGTTAGCATCTGAAACTATCAAGCTAAACATTAATTTGGGAGACATCGAGAATTAGGGAGACATTTCGATATCCCCCTAAGGTATCAAGACATATTTTTACCGTCTATATTCTAATACAAGACAGAGAATGCTCTCAATATGAACATTATGTCAGTTTCTAGTTCATTGGTTTGGAAGATGTTCAGGTAAATAAAGTTTTGCGCACGACGATATGGAAATGTACCTATTCAGGATAAAATAATTACTGATTAGTATTAATTGTTTCATTTTTTAGTATCATGTTATTTATTACGACTGTTTGATATTAGTTTAAAACAAGCTTGTATTTATTTAAACCTTTCTTTAGGGGTTAGCTATATCTATCGCCAATGTAAGAGAATGTTCAACTATGGAGTTTGAACGTTTATTCGAATTTCTTCTGAATTTTCATTTGAGTTTTTCTTTGAATTTCAATAAATTTTTCCAAGGTTCATGGTTCTTCATGGTCACGTGACGTGTCTAGGTTTCTACATGTCTTCTGTGTCAGACTTTAAGATCAACGCCCCCTTCTTAATGATGCAACAACAACATGATGTACTTAATAAACATGCACAACTATGGACGGAAGTTCAGCTACGAAAAGAGACTAGCAATACCGATAGTAGTACAATGTACCTTCTGTACAAAATGCTATGTCCATTATGGAATATGTCCCTACGCAATGCAGTTCAAATTCTCAGCCTAAATGTCAATCTATTATGACCGTCCTTCGTTGCTAATCAACTGTGTGCATTGACCAATTGGAGACTTTTGGAGAGGGCTGTCGGTAGAGGGCAGCAAACTACCAGTCTCCTGGGGTGCGTTCCACTCCAGCTAACTACGCGCACGGCGCACAATGTGCGCCACCGTTTTCAAACCGGAACGCGCTGTTCGCCAAACACGCACACAACGTTCGCCTAACATACCTAACGGTGTAGAGGAGGTGTTTGCTGAAGTTGGATAACTACTTTGAATGAAAGATGGACGCAGTACGCAACACATGTTCGCGGTTTGTTGCGTGTGCGTTCCACTACAGAATCCAAGCGTAACGCAAACGGCGCGAACATGTTCGCGTATGTTCGCGCAAGCGGAACGCACCCCTGTAAAACTTATGTACACGCTTCAAGTATATGGCAGTTGTCAAAATACTCTCCAAAACACGCCGAAAAAAACCCGTTAACATTGCCATTTACAATGAATGTTTAGATTCACATTGCTTTCCACCCCGATATTAATGCCCAATAACACAAACTGAGGTGAAATTCTTATGTTTGGCGAGGAATAATGTGTTAGGCCTCCAGACCAAAGTAAAAACTCTGCACAAAACACAATGCTATTTGCCCTGGGCAACGACGGTCGTTTGTAAATCGCCCTTTTGATGGCCAATCTCCACGGATTCATGTGAATAATTATTTACGCCTGTCGTGTTTACGACGAATACTTGTGCACAAAAGCAACGACAACAAAATCGGCACAATTGTTCACGAGCCTGGTGAATTGAAGTGCGCCCTCTTGTGCTTAACAATGGTAGGTCAAAAGTCTCCCATTGGCGTCGTTGTCGTCCAATACCTTGGTGAAACTCGGTAGCGCTATATCCTTTGCTGTACAATTGGCACAGTACTGTGTAAAAGTAAATATAATTATCACAATCACAATGACAGAATCTTGTTATGTTGTATTAATGGGGCAAAGGGAGGGGCCGGGGCGTTTAAATAAAAATTAGAGCTCGCAGGTTGGCAAAATATGTCTTCAGATTTACTCGCCTTTTTCTGAAAAACAATACAAAATCACCAGATGTAAGGGAAATAATGATTATTGAGGACAAACCAGCTAAACTTTACCCAATCAGGAGCTCTTATATATACACGTACATTGCTTGGTTTCATGTACAGCTCAACAGTCTGTTCCCTTTTGGCGGAGGAGCATCTACTGGTTCTGCGGCTACTCACCGGAAGCAAAGGATGCCAAGGTACCAGACTTGGTGACGTCACTGGAGGAGAAGAGCAAGTGGCGTTATGTTGCACTGGTCAATGCGGTGGTCGTGTTTGGCTTAAAGGGTACCTGAAATAAAAATTCATATGAAGTTAAATACATCTGTATTGTCATAAAAGTCAACATGTACATGTATATTATTGTTTGTGCTAAAGACATATTGTCCGTGAAAAAGGAGGTATTTCACACCCATAGTTTAGCACCCGACTCTTCGCGACGAAAAACGCCACGCAGAACGCCACACAGTATACAAGTCGCAAAACTGCCAACCCCGCGTTTTTGTTCAAATCGAAGAGCAAAATCCTTCATACAATGTGCACGAGCCATAAAGAGCTACTGCGGTGCGAGCCTACTTGTTCTGCCGATGACGTCACACGCATTGTTTTGTGGATCAGTTCCGAGGGGGATTTTTTGGGAGGCGGGGCATATTATGTACTTAATTTTTTTTTTTACTTTTGGGCCAAAATGAAGCGCTTACATAAAAGTTAACATAGTGCATTAAGCAATAATCTGAAAGCACTTTCATCCCTATTACAGGTAACCTTTAAGCGTAGGTGTCGTCAATGTCATGTTCGGATGAATGTGTCTGGCGCCCTCGTTGGGCATAATTCGGTCATGTTGAAGTTACATGATGCCTCCTGGACGTAAATCTGTGATTACTATTTTGCCGTTTACATTTTTTTGTTTGTTTAGCATTTTAGATATACTGTACTATTTAAAGGTACAGTACGGGATTGGTAACAAACCAAAACAGAAATGTTCACAGATTAAGGTATAACTTTCAGGGTATGAAGATGGTGCTGGTAGAAACATATACCGTTTAATATAAGAATTATTGAGTTAGGTTTTCGCTTTTTTTTCTCGTGACTCAGATGTCTGATTGAGCTCAGATTCTCACAGGTTTTTTATTTCATGCACATGCTGGATCAGACAAAGTGTGAGTGATGTTCTGTGACCATTACCAATCATGTTTTATGCCTTAAAAGCAATTAGTTGTGTACATAATTATTATACTTTTACTCCTACGTTATTTTGTTTAACCATTAGGCTATACTACATGTTTTCACAAAACAAAAGACAGTTGGCATAATATTTATTATATTGTACTTATACCATCTTTCCCCGCATTCTGCATGCACTTGAAAACAAGATTCAAGATTGAATGTAACACACTGTTCTGAACATCCAGTTAAAAACGTACATCTGGTTCCTTTCAACACCAATTCGAAAAGTTGTTTCTCAACAACTCAAAGGATTAAAATAATTACAATATACCAAACCCACACTGTTTACTTTTGCCGTGAATGTGTTTACTCGTCATTTTATCGATTCTTTGCTTTCATGGCGCCGTTTATATTGTATCTTTCTATTTCTATATTCAGGAATAAATTTGATCTGTGCTGTTGAAGAACGTTTCTACATGTGTCGCAACGATAACGTCTGTCACAGTGTGGCATATCTGCTCTGTGAATATTATGGCAGATTCCCCACCACATGTTCACAAATGGTACGCATGACACAAATGCATAAAATTACAGTAACATAATAGTCATTCTATTATACAAACTAATAAAACATACATTTTACTAATGTACACCACTCATGCACTCTTTCTAATACGTAGGCAAATAATTTGTATCCAATAAGGCTTAGTGACATCTGCTAAACATTGATTCGCCTCAACGCGGATTTTTCATCAAGCAGAATCCATACTGCTGTGGTATATCAGAAACGATTTGTACTTGAACTATCAAGAGTCCAAGTTTGTCGAGCTGGGCAAACTGAGCAGCCTTCGAGTAATTATACAGAGTTTCTACAAAGTTTCCCCCGCAAGATTTACAGAGTAAGTGTCATTCAGTTAGCTGCATTATTGTCGTCTTGTTTATTTAACTTTGGATAAGATGGTCTTGTTTATCATTTGTAAGACTTTTCTTTGTAAATAAATTATGATTGTTTCATGTTCTCATTTAGCATACATGTATTTCTCTCTGACTCACTGTGATATTTTGTCTGTTGCTGGTTTTAGCTTTCCTCCGCTAGTCATATAGCGTATGCTTTTCTTTTAGGTTGTTTCCTTCCTCTTGACTTTGGGTGGGATTTAAACCCATATTTGTTAGGTTTAGGGTGGTTCTTCCGTACAAATAAAAAGAAACAACAAACTTGTTTTCCCAAAGCGGTGGGTGCTTAGTCGTGGAAATAGAATGCATGTCTATAGTTTCATAGAATCTTGCAAACTTACCAGCGACAGAAACATTTCAAGACGATCGAAGCTGGCAGGTTACGGTGGGCCTGACGTGAACTACCCAATATTATTATTTTCGTTACTTACGTTTTCATTTTGAGATAACCAAGTTTGCAAAATGAGCAAACAAATGCAAACCTCTTTACACGTTTATTGTTTCCCCTTTTACCTCCTTTATTCCTCTATTTCTTTGATTTGTTATTTCTTTATTTATTGGCTTGCATCTGATTAAGTCTCAAGAGAGGATTGGTGTCATGGATGTATTGCAAATCATGGTATCGCATCTCATCATCCATTTTGAAATGAGTCGCACTTCATTTTGACCAACCTCTCTCTTCGTCTGGATCTCAAATAAGTTGCGACAATCGATGTTGCTGATCGATCATTTTCTATAGCTGGTCTCAAACTGTGGAACTCTGTCCTTTCAACATCAGGAATTATCCCTCTGTCACTGTTTTTAGGAAACGACTTAAATCATATTTGTTCCCTTAACCCCTGTCCTTGTCTTGTTATTGTATTCGTTCTGTACTGCGCTTTGATCTCCTTGGAAAGGCGCTTTATATTACCAGTTATTTTTCTTAATTGCATAATAGGAGACAGGTTAGCATCTGAAAGTTAACATTTGGGAGACACCGGTCAATAGGGAGACATGTTGTTGTCTCCCCAAAAATATTTCTACATCTTAAAGACATTTTTGTAATGTCCATATTTTGATAGAATACAAAGAATGCTCTCAATATGAACATATTTCAATTTCAAGTTCATTGGTTTGGAGGATGTTTAGAAAAAGGTAAGTAAAGTCGTGTGCACGTCCCTATGGGAATGTCTCCCTAAGTACCCATTATCGGTAATTATAATTATTATTATTATTATTATCATATGAACATTTAAAAATTATTTCATGGTGGATGCTTCCGTGTAGGCCTGCTGCTTGTAGCATTTGGTTTATGATTAAATATTATTTAATCATAATCATTAAACACATTAAATTAATTAATTTTTTCCCCCCGTAACACAGTGTTTTTAATCAAATTCATGGACAGCTGCGCTGGGGGAAAAGTAGCCAAGCATAGCAGCATTACAATAGAATGAGTTTAATAAAATACTCATATACGATACAATACGATATGATAGGATACAAATAGATATAATACGTTGTCTAATTATTTGAGGTCGACGGTATTATAATGCAGCGCTATAAAACGTAAACAAGATTCAACTTTAGGTTATACGTGATTCCTTCCTCTATGGTATAACCATGGAGGACGCGAACCCGGACCCATGCGTACGCACTCACCCATTGTGCTTGATAAATTGCTAGTAAGTAGTTGTATAATATCCACGGCCTGGTCTTCTGTTGCAGAGACAATTGGACTTGACCGATCCCGTGTTCAAACTTTGCTGTATCCGTAAAGTTTTTGCTAGCAGCAGTGCCATACCCTCCTGACGAATAAATCCAATGCAGGATACCCACAGCAACACCTGTGTAATTTACCATCATCATGACTGGTCCCACGTAGAGTGAATAACAGTATATAATTGTACACAATCCCTGTACATTAAATGTTCTTCTACTTGCCCATGATATAGCAACAATGTAGAAACAATTCAAGACAGTTAGTACTGATCTCAATAACAATCATGGCAAACATAGTTGAAACCAATAACACGACGATGGTCATTATGTATATAGATACAGGAAAGCATGGTTGGTTTGAATCTATCATGTAAATCACGTCATAGGAACATTGTCAAAACTTCGTGTTAAATATAAAACTTGTACAAATGTTCATCATTAATATGACTATCAGGCGTCACGTCATGTCGTATCGGATACGTCGGAAGTGTGCATTGAAGGTATATGAGAAATGCATTGTGGGCCTGTTTGCGCTCAAAATAGTGTAGTCTGGTTCCCTGCCCAAAGATTCCCTGACGACTCTTATTAAAAATCTTCCGGTATCGGCTACGGTTAAAAATAGACAGTAGTGTAGACACGTCCTCAGACCTGGGGGTTGATCATGTAGCTGATGGGTCGTACTTCCATGTAGGCCTACGTTTGTGCACAAAATCTTTTTTTTATATTAAAAGTGAATTCATGTGGGGAGGGGGGTTGCAACCCCCCTAGCAACCCCCCCCCCCCCCCCGTGATCTACGCCCATGAAAATAGAGCATACAGCATGACGTGGCTGCCGATGAATACGCCTACACTCTAAAAAAAGAGAGTAAAAACTTGCCGAGTAAATGTGTTGGGTACAAATATTGAGTAACTTTTTACTCAATAATGGGTAAATCGTCAGTTTTGCTAGTACCTTGCAAAAGGGAATCACGGGCTTTTGAAATTGCTCGCGTAAGTGTTAAAACTGGAAGCAACAAAAGGGTAACTAATTCGTTTTCCTCGCTGATGTGTCAATGTTATCCAACAACGCACTACAAACGTGGCGACTGTGCTCATTATTGGGTATCGAGTGCCTAAAAATGAGTCAATGTTACCTTTAAAATGGGTAAAGTAATTAATTTGCGCGCGCGTCATCGCGACGCGGGGGGTAGACTACATAGCGTTGTACGGTGGCATCGATCCAGCGTGCGTGGCATATGCGCATAATGCATGCAGTACGTGTCATATCATACACAGAACCACCATGGCGGATCCTGCAGTAGTTGAAATACTGAGAATGTGGGACTTGGAATGTCTCATTCCTCGGTTTGAAGGTAATTATTTTCAAATCAAAATATTTGGTAACCGAACATGTTATTGTGAAAACGTCAATACGATTATGGTACCCAAATCCAAGTGTGTTTTCCCCCATGAAACCTTGGCAAGTTAAGTCAGTTTATGAGTTAGGATTTGTGTTAGTAACGCGGGATGTTAGTGTTGTGTACATGTATTGTAATGCATGGCTGTTGACCCCGTGCTGGGTTTTATGTCACAATGTCATTGTAGGCTAAGCCTAGGCCTTGGTTTGGTTTCATTTTGCCGTGCGTTGGTCTTCTATAGACCATAATCTAGGCCCAACGTTAGGCCTTGCATTGTTGTCAGTCTAACGTTAGGCCTAGGCTAAAGCTAAGTAGGGCCTATATGCCAAGTCTAGGCTAGGCATGGGGGTGGCAGGCCATTATGATAGTGAACTGCATGTTCATGTACATGTAGTCCTGCATCAGTGATGTAGGCCTATACATGTGTCTACAGCAGTACATAACAGGGATGTGGTTTGATGAGGGTCCGAAGCGTTAGAGTAGACTCTACTTCAATAAAATTTTTAATTTGAAAATGTGTGTATCCAGTTAGGCTTTTACTTTTAAAAATAGTAGGCTATTTAGCCTGCTGACCCATCAGAAACTTCAGATTAGCAATAGCATTCAACAACAATAAACAACCATGCTTACATTTAAATTCAAGGATAAATTAATATTGTTAATTAAGTTTAGACATTACCATGTCCTATTGTCCATGGAAACAGAGAAAGATGTTCTGTTAAATTTTGAAGCAATTTTACCACCTTGACTCCAAAAGAATATGCTTTTTACAAAAAGGAATTGATGTAGGCCTAGTCTTTAGAGCTCAATCACATCAGGATTCAAGTTGTTTTGTCCAAGAATCTTAGTTATTTTTTATGAATCAAGAAAAAGGAAGGTAATACATGGCTCTTTTTTTTTCTTTTACAGAAAATGAGATTGACTCAGCCGCTTTTCGGCTTCTTGATGGCGAAGACATCAAAGATTTAATACCAAAACTTGGGCAGCGACTGAAATTCACTCACCAGTTCAACAGGATGAAGGAGACAGACATTAATGTGAGTACATGTGCACGACACAAATACATTTGTTTCAGATGTCTCCAGGAGGTTTGTAGCATACAGACATTGTGGAGGCATCTTAGACAACAACATCAAATAACCTCAAAAACCAAGACCAGGATCATATGTAGTCAGTTTGGATGTAACAACATCTACTATAGTGGATACACATACAAAAGGCATCTCGAATCTGTCCACTCTGATCTCAATGCAACTGGTCATAGTTGCGGCAATATTGTACACACTCAACTTTTGCCAAATATTTTGCATCATAACCAAGATGATGTCCAGCCATATGCAAATGCAGAAGAAATGCATGAGGAGGAGGTGCAGAGCGAAGATGAACTTAAAGATGCAGCGGCTGTGTACATAGCAAACTTGAAAGACTCATCAATTCCGTCTTCCACAGCTACAAAAATCCTATCATTGTCGCAAGATTTAATTGGGTGTGTCGTGGACACAATACAGAAGGCGACTACTCCAATTTTGGAAGATATTTCCAGTAATGTTATTCCTTGTAATGACAAAGTGCAGACCTTGCAATCAACACTGAATGCATTGAAAGATCCGATACAATCTTTTCAATTATCTACTGAGTATCAACAAATGCAGTTTGCACTAAAGGCTGGGACATTGATAAAACCTGAAGAGAAAGTGATGGGACAAGTGTACAAAGAGAAATTAAACAAAGTTAATGGGCGAAGTCAGCAAGTCCAAACAGATGAGACCTTTCAGTATGTTCCCATAGGAGCAAATTTGAAGCTGTTTTTAGAACAGCCTGGATGTATGGAAAGTATCTTGGCCTACAAACGAAACTCTTCTTTTGAAGATGGAGTAGTTAAGTCCTACCTTGATGGTCTATATTACAATGGTAGGAATAATCAGCCTCGTGTTGTTGACAAGAGCTTAACAATTGATCTACTATTGTACAATGACGAATTTGAAACGGCTAATCCGCTTGGTTCTAAGAAGGGGAAACATAAGGTACTTGGGATATACATTTCTCTGATCTGCCTCCCTCGGAAATTTCAAGCAAAGCTGGATAATATACTACTTGTTGCCTTGGCAAAATCAACCCTCGTTTCCAAGTATGGAATTAATGCAATACTAGCTCCTGTCACAAATGAACTAGAACAGTTGTTCACAAGTGGACTGAACATCAACAGTCGTGGTGAGTTTGTGGGTATTGTGAAACCGAAACTTATCCAGTCCATTGGTGATAACTTGGCACTGAACTCAATTCTTGGGTTCACATCCAGTTTTTCGGCTAACTATTTCTGCAGATTCTGCAAAACACACAAAATTGACACACACAAGCAGACTGTTGAGGATGAAATGTTGTTGCGAACTCGCACTAGTATTGATGATGACTTAGAGTTAGACGATTTATCACAAACGGGATTGAAAATGCTTTCTCAACTTAATCAGTTGACTTACTACCATGTGGCTGACAATGCTTGTCCAGACATTATGCATGACTTTCTTGAAGGCTTGCTTCCATTAGAAATTAAACTTGTTCTTGCAGAACTGATCAGTCAAGGGATGCTTTCTCTTCTGGATTTTAACAGCCGGCTTCACTCATTTAGTTATGGGTTTAATGACCAGTCCAACAAACCTAGCCCTATCCTTCAGGGAAGGTTGATGAATCCTTCTGCGTCAGGGGGACAAACATCAGCACAGACTCAGTGTCTGTCCATGTACTTCTTGCTAATAGTTGGCGACAAAGTTCCTGGAGATTGCAAATTTCTGGAATTGTTCCAAATACTACTTGAAATTTACAAAATAGTTTCAGCGCCAAGTATCAGTGATGGGGGAATTGTCTTTCTGAAGCACAGGATAAGGGAACACCATTCCTTGTTTTTGAAGCTTTTCCCAGACAAGCATCTTATTCCCAAGCACCATCACCTCCTTCACTATCCAAGAGCCATACAACTTCTTGGCCCACTAAGTCAGTACTCTTGCATGCGCCATGAAGCCAAACACAAACCACTGAAGGCAGTTGCTAAAGTGTGCAATAATTATAGAAACATAACAAAAACCTTGGCTAAAAGGCATCAGGAATCACAAGCATTTCGGATTATGATGAAGCAACGCTTTGACAACGGTGCAGTGACTGTTCATAGACAAGAGGCTGTATGTGTGTCTTCATTAGACAATGAAGATGAAATGTGTAGATTATTACACTGCACTCCAGATAAGGAGATCATTCTGTGTGGACATGTCCAAATAAATGGTTACAACTACAGACCAAGTATCCTGATGCTAACGGATTGGGACAGTGAATTGCCTTCATTTGCCCAGTTAGATAGCATTGTTAGGGTGGCCTCCAAACTTTGCTTAGTGGTGCAACCATGGGAGACACATGATTATAACCACCATTACCAAGCATATGAAGCGTCACCAAATATGACACCAATTATAGAGCTTCGAGAGCCTCACACTCTTTTTGATCACAGACCTGTGCATGCTGTAAGAAGCTATGACAATACTGACCATACATGGTACATACCAACTCGTTTTATGCTGGCTTAATTAGTTTGTCAAAGGAATGCATGTTCATAATACTGTGCTCACTTCAATTCACTTATTGACAAAAGAAACTGAACGAAAAATCAACAAAACTATGAGGTTTCACAATATATTCTAAAATGTCTTTTTCAATACACAACCTCCCCATTTGGCTATTTTAACATAGTGGAATCGAATATAAAGTGCACATGTATTCAAATTGTTAATTTCCAAATCTCCTGTCAGTCTGTCTGCCACTGTGTTCTCTGCCAAATGTTGCTGAATTGTGCACATTATTTGATTGTTATGTTCCATTGCCACAGACTGATTTGAGTATGTCGATGTACTCAACAAGCTGCCCCGTTCTCCTTGATAATCCCATTGACATACTCACTGCAATGTCAGCTAAGGAAACGCCGTCATACACTGTTGCTGAATCTGAGTCAACAATGTCAACTACTGAGACATTGGAGTTAGCAAGCCAGGTATCTGAGGCTGATGAGTTGGGAGATTCCTCCATGGATGATGAGGTCTTTGCCACTACCAGTACCAGTACCAGTTTCTCACCACCGGACAAGAAGAGACCTCGATCTTGCCGATTTGTAAGTACATTTGAAGAATAATTGATTTTAGTATTTTTATGTAGTTGAATCTGCATGTGGAAGAACTGGCACATATATTATTGTTGGTCGGAGGAAAGCCAAGGGACCTGTGTACAACTGATTTGAGTCTATATTGCCACTAGACTGTAAAATTTGGCTTCTGTCAGATTTGTGCATTAGGTGAACTACCGGCTCAGTAATTGTACATAAATTGCCAAGCATGGCAGGAAATAATGGACTATTTTTGTGTATGCCTATGTACTCACTCAGCTTCAACATGTAAAGGAGTCATTCCTACTTGAATGATCAATAAAACAAGTAAAAAAAGGACAATTTGAATCCTTGGAAAAGTGAAAGTTGGGCAATATATACATGTACCATACATGATATGTTTCAATCTTGTTTCTGAAGTGAAATTCACTGAGAATGTAAATTGTAAATGTACTCTACGTTAGTAAAACAAGTTATTAATGCATTTTTATCTTTCTATTTTCTTACAGAATGTAGCAGACATTCTCAAAAATACTGCAGAAGGAAAGAGGGTGATTGTAGACATCAACAACCATCATGCCCTCACAGCCAAGAATTCCAAAGTGGTGGCACATGCATGTGCCACCCATCTGGTGAACAATTTTGGTGACAAGTGAGTTGCTTATTTTTTAAATTATCTTTACTGCACTGTGTTGCACAGTATTCCTGCTGCTGTGAGTGAATCATACACCATAATTGCAGAAATAATGAACCGTTTTGATATACATTAACATGGTTTATGGACTGATAGTATTATGTCACACAACATATACCTATACAACTAGCTGCATGCTGTGTATATGTGTTCTTTCAAAGAAACTAACCTTTACACTTAATATATTGGGTCATTCTAATTTGTTCAAATGTAACATCTCTGGTTTAACAAACAGCAAGACACGAAGACCATTTCTTATTTTACCAGTTTATAAATATGCCAGGATAATAATGGTTTCTATGGTTAGAATGGTAAGATTGTTCCTTGCTTACAATCCGTTTATATTCATATTTCATTTTATCTTATAATAGGCCAAGTGCAGAAATTAAAGAGGAAATGGCAGAGTCAATTGTGGAGACCTTTCCATGCTTGAAGGACCCCCAAGGAAAGGGCTATGTAAGTTAGCTTTGGCTTGGATAGACAATTTCAAGGCTACTCATCATAAAGGTTCTCCAGTTATGCTCTAAAGAAAGACTCACAGTTGTGCATTTGGGGATTATTTTAATGGATTTCCTTTTGACAGTGGACCCTTCTCACTTAAGGTGTGCTGGGAAATTCATATGAAGCAGAATGGATCCTGATCCTTGCTCAAACAACCTTCGAAACGAAATTGCTACATTAAGGCAGTATAATGAATCCCCAGTAAAAATAATGTAGATGATTTGAGACACAAAATGATATCCTTTATGAATGATTGCACATGGGCCTACATGTACAGGAATGGGGTGGGGATACAGACACTGAACTTCAAATCCTAAGAATACACTCTTCACTGATTGATTGATTCTCTCCAACTACAGGAGCAGTGGTACTGCAAAGGGGCTTCTCACAGACCAGCGCATGGTTCTCTAGAGTATCACTTAAAATACTTGAGGAAAGTGAAACGACATAGTCACTCAGCGAGCCCTAGTAGCAGCAGAAGTAGCAGCCCTAAGGTGGATAGCAGCAGCTCTCAGGGAGGTGATCAGATGGAGGAAACTGAAAGTGCACCTAGACAGTTATATGGTAATTTAAGTATACAAAATACGGTTTATGCTCAACTGGCTGTTCTCGTCACATTTTGTAGGCTGTCACAAAATCATTTAAAAAAATGCTGGAAAGAAAAGATTATCTGATATTTAAGCTATTCTAGGTTTTTCACAAAACACACAAAGAATCCATGCATGCAGTCATGAACAACACTCAGGAAATCGAAAAAGAAGACATCTGAAGCAATTATTTAAAAGACTGATTTTTACCTCAGAATTTTCAGTATTAGGGGAAAGGAATTTTATGCAAATGAACATGAATGTTTGCAGCTTATCTGCATTAAAATGGTATTGGTTGTGTGTTTTTTTTTGTTTACGTGAGTATAACTTGTTTCATACAGATGTTGATGAGATGGAAGCTGCAGTGGAATGGTTAAAGCACAATGATGACAACACACAAGTCAGGGCAAAAATGCGGCAGCTAGCGTGGTACAGACGTCATTTTATCCAACCAACCAAGCCAGGTGCAAAAAGACCAGACGTCGCTGAAATTCTCTGCAAATTTCCACATCTGCTTGACAATGGGATGGTAAGCAAATTAGAAACTTATCAACTAATTATTTCTCCCAGATGAAGGATGGATGTGACCATTAAGAAAGTTAAATCCCCTTTTTCGAGGGGTTGGATGACTAAACTTAACTGAATCTAACAGGTCTAGAATACTTAGTCCTCGGGTTAATTGACCCAAAGTCAGCGTCGAGCACTCAAACTTTTTGGACAAAAAACTTGTGCTGTACCTCCAATAAATTGCCATATAATATAGTTCCTGTCTGGCACACAAGTGACTTTTTAGAGGAATATGCAAGCATGAGTGTGTGGCAGGTTGTATGATGAGGGCTCTTTTTTTTAGTAAATGCCAGGTAAGAAACAATCAGTATCATAAATATATAGGTGTATGCTCTAAAACCTTGTATTCAAGTTAAATTCATGCATATTAAAGACAATTAACTTAACATGTTTCATCTGCAGTGCTTAGAATACTACATGTACTTCATAATGTGCATTTCATTGCCATCCACAGCTTGTTTGCTGAAAAACACAGACTATTTGCATTGGGGATAGAATACATCCAGGTTAAAGACCCATTCAATGCTTATAAGTTTTTCTTTGTAATATGCAATAGAGTTTATTGAAATAGTACCTGTGCAATGTAAATTATTATAAATATTAAAGCTTAAGTGTTTTTTTAATCATTAACAGATAGAGCAAGACTATGAGGTAATATTTGTATCAAAGCACCAGCTGATGTACCAGAAGTGGCCAACGATGTCTGCATGTATCATAGCATACGCCAACAGCACTGCAATGGGATGGAAGAAGCGATTCGGAGTTGAGAATCTGAGTGACAAAGACATGACAGAGGGTAAGAGTATTTGATTGCTTTGTCTTCTGACCACTTAGGTTAATTGCGAGGTGGTTGCATATTCATCACATGTATGAATTTAGAATGTGAAGAGGCTCAATGCACGATGCTTTGACCTCAGCAACAATTGATCGACAATACGAAGTAATTCAAGATCGTAAGATAATAAGACGGATTATGGTACTGTCTGCCCTGCAAGTGAAATATCGTGCACCCTCAGTGGATTTTAATCTCACCCTTAGCTTACTTTGTACGATGAAAATTTTCAAAACCATTTTGAAACAGCTGTCAGTTGATCAGCAAAAGTTGTCTGAGCAGATTTTTGTCCAGATTTATCATAATCAATATTGATAAACTTTTAAACTAAGATTAGGTATTGTATGCAGTTGAATTGTAATTATAAATAGTTATGGAATCAATTGGCAAATTCATATTATTGTATCTTTTGTAGATGAACGGATGAACCTCAGTTTTTTCCTGCTTCCTTGGCTTTTTGAAGGCCGCAAGTCATCCAAAGGTGGTCGTGCATCATCCCAAGAATCGATGGATCTGTTCATTGACTTCAAACGGGTATGTGATAATTGGGAATTAGAACAGCAAACATGTCTCCTTTTTGTGGCAAATGGATTGATCAACTTCTTGTTTCCCATAAACAAAACAAGACAGGAGCACATAGTGGCCATTTTAAGTATGAACATCATCTTATCCCTGTCTGAAGAAGTGATGAAGCCAAACCAGCTTATTTAAGAGCTGCTTATATATTTAAACTAGAATTAAATGTGCCCTTGTCATTTAGCATTTGATAAAGATACTGCTATGATCAAAACGATCATGCCATCCCAACTCCAGGCATTTTATAAATTTCAGGTCATTATTTTGGCTGATGAGTAGTTGGCAGCAATTTATTACTTGTATAGAAATAAATGAGAGAAAATATTGGTTTTGCCTGTGTGTTATATAAAGAACAAATTCCATAGCCCTTGCAGTAGTCTGGTTCATGAAATAATGGACACAAGCATTTGAGTTGATTCTTCTACATCAGAGCATTAGAGTCTGTCTGCATTGAACAATATTAATCAATTTCCATTTAAATGTAAGATTATCTTTATTATTGCATTGCAGGAGGGAACCAGTCTGGAGGAGTTCTTGAATAACATTGATGGTTCCATTAGAAGCCAGCCTTTTATTCTCGCTCTTGGAGGGAGCTACCGAAGGCCATTGCAGACATTTGTCATCATAGAACGAAAGGCATTTGAGACCAAAACACTACTAGGTGCTGTAGACCTGTGCTACAAAAGCTTCCAAGTCCTGGATCTCAACTACCCGCCACAGGCTTCTGCTGTGTGGTTATTTCTTGATTGTCAGATATACAATGTGCCAGTCCACAACAAACCAGGCTCAATCAGGGCATTTAGTGCCTATTATCATTTCACTCAAACATAGATTAATTTGCCATTTCAGATAATACCTACTGTCTCATGCTTATCACTGATCCAAATTACCAGTACACCCCAAAACAATGTTAGGCTTATTGTTTTGAGTTTAAACCGATCAGTCAAGTTGCACTCATGTTCTACCTTTTACTTTTATCCCAATCAGTGCTAAAAGAAAAACAAAATATAGTTTTCCCTAAGACTTCCTTTGTTTTTTACGTTAGTTTAAACTGATGAGTCAAGTGCACTCATTCCCATAATTTATTTTACTCTTATCCGAATCAGTGCTAAAAGGATACAACAGAAAAATGAACAAGGTGGATCCTACTTTGGTTGATGTAACCATGACTTATTTTCTAATCTGAAGTTTGAATTATATGGTATGTTTAGTAAAACTTTATAAGAAGTACTGCTTTGCCATCCATTTAGATTGTTATTAATAAAACAAATACACGTACATGTATTTCTCCTACCTTATGCAGTGTCATACAAAATTCCTAAAGAAATGCCTTTGAGACAAAAACCCTATGCTGCAGACCTACTGTGTGGAGCAAAGCTACCATATCCTGAATATATTTCTTGATTGTCAGATACACAGTGTGCCAGTCCACAACAAACCAGGCTCAATTAGGTCATTTAGTGCCTATTATTATTTCACTCAAACATAGATTAATTTGTAGACCCCAACAAATGTTAGGCTTATTGTTTTGAGTTTTAATTGATGAGTCAAGTGCACTCATTCCCATTTTTCACTTTTCCCAATCATTGTTTAAAAATAGAGGACCCTATTAATTTAAACCGATGAGTCAAGTTGCACTCATGTTCCATCTTTTACTTTCATCCCAATCAGTATTAAATGAAAAACAAAACAATTTTTCCTTAAACTTATTTTTGAAGGTTGATTTAAACTGATGAGTCAAGTGCACTCAGTCCCATAATTTACTGTTTTCCAAATCACTGCTAACACTTTTAAAAGGATACAACAGAAAATGAACAAGGTGGATCCTACTTTGGTTGATGTAACCATGACTTATTTTCTAATCTGAAGTTTGAATTATATGGTATGTTTAGTAAAACTTTATAAAAAGTATTGTTTTGCCATCCATTTAGATTGTTATTAAAAAAATATATACATGTATTTCTCCTTCCTCATGTCATACAAAAATCACCAAAGAAATTATGTATGTTTGTCAATGATTATTTGAACTTTGTAACCTTTGGGGATTTACTTAGCTAATTTCCCTGTTTGGTTTAACTGATTATAAATTGATTACTATTTGAAATTGAATAAAGAAATACAGTTGAAAAAATACCCAAAAACCTCAAAAAGGCTAATTTTGTTACCCATGTCATTGCCGAAAATGTTAAATTTGACACAACAATTGGGTTTAAAGAGCTCAAAATTGAGTACAATTTTGGACACAACAGGGTTGGGTAACGTTGACGCGAATATTGTGTAAAAAGAAAGGATACCCGTTTGTTGGGAACAGTTTGACCCAACACAGTTGGGTAAGAAATAAGACTCATTATTGAGTAATCGTTTTACCCAGGAATTGTGTCAAATTGGACGCAACCCCTGTTGCGTACCGTTTTACCCCGCTGACGACCATGTTCCCTTTTTACCACCACAAAGAGTAAGATTTTACGCAACATTGGGTATTTTTTTCTTAGAGTGTACGCGGAAGCTAAAGGCCGGAGCAGAAGAGTTTTCATTTTGGTTTAAATGTTTGCACTGTTCTAAACACATGCCATTATACATGGGCACCTGAGTTAGATATGAAACGGGAAAAACCATGCAACAAACTCCCCAAACGTACATGGATTTAACATAACATGACATGTCTTTTCCTGTGCATGAAATGTCCGACGATCAGTAACGTTATTATCCGAAATTTGACGAAAACGAGTTCGTAATGTTTCGGATATTCTCGAAAAAAACAAACCAGGAATTGGCTTTTTTGCTGACATGCTCCTCCGGTCCATTTAGAACATGATACCGGACCCTAGAATTGACAGACAATATAGTCGGAGATTCTTGGTCTGGGAACCAGACTTAAAACAGCGCACAACGTAGGTAACGTCAGAGTCCACGTAGATGGGTGTGTTTTATGTATTATTATTATGGTTTTATGTTTATGGGCGTTCCTATATGGAGTTACCTCTAGGAATATCGTACCCCACAAGGTTTTGTTGATATTGTTGACTTCGTGCCCCACAAGGAATTTCATGAGCTAAGTTATGGAAGTTTTGAGAACAATGAATAGAAGAACTAGAGGTTGTGTCTGTTGACACTTTTAAATGAGAAGCTACTTCCTGTTTGACCGGAAGTAGAGGTCAGTCGGTCACAGAGGTCAAGCAATGTGTCACAAATGAAAGACATTGCCTAACATTGTCTATTTGTGAAAGAATCATGATCATAGCTCTTACCACTTTTAAAAGAGGAGCTACTTCCTGTTTGACCGGAAGTAGAGGTCACGGAGGTCAAGTAATGTGTCACAAATGAATGACCCTGCCTAACATTGTCTATTGGTGAAAGAATCATGATCATAGATCTTACCACTTTTAAATGAGGAGCCACTTCCTGTTTGACCGGAAGTAGAGGTCACAGAGGTCAAGCAATGTGTCACAAAGAAAGACCTTGCCTAACAATCACTTTTGTTGAAAGAATCAACTTCATATCTCAAACCGTTGATTTTGTGTTGATTTGTGAAGATTTTGAATATTAAATTCAAATTGCTTGTAATTTGACACCTGATGATGTCATGATGACGTTAAGGTTGCGCATACAACCACCCTACAGCGACTTTGTTTTGACCAAGTTTGGTTAAACTATCGGCAGTTAAGAAGTGGCCAAAGTGGCTCCGACAAAAGTCTATGGTAACTCAAAACGTCAAGAAGAAGAAGGAGAAGAAAAAAAAATCTGAACAAAAGCAATACCTTTTCCGTTGAACACGGAAAAGCCAATGAAAGGAAGAACAATGAAAGCACCCCCATAAAAGGGTGCATCCGTAAGGATGTGTGATATGGGTGGGTGGGTGTGGCTGTGGGGGGGGGGGTGTGGGTGGTGATCAATGTGTCAATTAAGTTGATTATTAAGATAGGAAACATTATTCTCAACCTATGCTAAAGATGCTATCATGTTACAAACAGTAGTCATTAATGGTTTTGGACCTGTTGGCACAATCGTTCTTCCCATAGCGTACATAACATGCAGCTATGGACACTATAACATGTTTAAAAGGTGTATAATGCTTGGCTTAAGCCAGAAGGCAAACCCAGTACGCAACACACAACACCCAGGGAAGTGAATAATGATAATAATGGAATATAATAAATTCAATATTCGATTTCACGAAGCACTAAGATAGATCTTAGGTTTGATATTCATCATAATTGCTAAGCAAAGTTTGATGTCACAAAACAAATCACTATGGTGATACTGAACAACTCATCTTAAGATTTATCTTAGTGTTTGGTAAAATCCAGCCCAGGAATAGGCCTAATATAATGTAAGGTTTGGCCACAGTTTGTATAGGCTATGTAATAGACGCACTCACCGTAAAGCGTGCACGCGTCTATCACTAACGTGCATACTTCCTGATTAATGGGAGACTTTTGAGAAATAGGCCGTGTCCGAAACGACTGTCTAGAGCTAGGTCTACGGCTATTGTCTACGGCGGCCATTTTGAAGCGCTGTCCGAAATGCTGTCTACAGCTAGAGCTACGGCTACAACGTCATCAAAATCTAGCCGTAAGAAGTGTTGTCTTGATCCGCGCAAACAAAATGGCGACCGATGATGCTGAGTTTTTCGGGGTCAACGGGAACACACAAATGTGAGCTGTTGTTCAGTTCTGGTTTTACTGTCAGACTTACTTTTCTTGGATAGAGTTCATCATATCATTATCCATCCTGATGCAGTCGATCGCCCGTTGTAAACAAACATTTTCTCAACGCGGACCCGTAAACGGATCGAGCAGACGATAATTCGATGACGTCAGAAAAATTAACTTAAAATATCACTTGAGGGCGTAATACGTAGCCGAAGCTGCGTCCGAATTCCAATGGCTAAAGCGCTTCCATAGACGTAGCTGTAGCTGTAGACCTAGACCATAGCTCTAGACAACCGTTTCGGACACGGCCTCAGTCTTCATGTTAACAGCGCACGCGCACGCAATTGTGAGCATGCGCGCCATTATGCAAGCCAACCCAGCACTGACCTCTAAGTTTTGACCAATCAGGGGGCATGTACTATCGTACCGTATGGCGAGCGCGTCTATCAGGCAGATAGCTGCTGCCGTGCGGACGCGCGAAATTGACCAATCAACATCCTCCGTCACGATCCTGACGGAAATGTTCTCAAAACACATCTGATTGGCTGATGTGCCGCGTTGCATACAATTTGCATGCGTGCATGTAACTATCATACACTGGCAGAGTGATACTCAGACTACGGTATGTACCCGTCTCAAAGGAAATTGGTTCGCTGACAGAGTGGATTTGTCATTGTACAAGATCAAGGTGCTTAGATTGGACTCATCTTTTATAACTTGCAGGTGTTGGTTTGGGGACGAGGTTGGTTCTGCTCGTGACAAAGGTCGTTCTTGGAAATCATGGCCATAGTGGTGAGTTTTAATTTCAGCTTACAAAGACAGTCTTACAATTAATTCACTTTTTATAACAACTAAAATTAGTTTCTTCAACCCAGCACAAACAAAAGCGGTCACCCTTAATCGACCAGGGGTCGATTTCACCAATTATATAACACCTTAGTAGATCCTTGCCATTTGATTGGAGGATTGTATGTCACGTGATATTTGATAAATAGACCAATTCATGGCTTACGTCACAACCGTTGAAATTTGTACCATCCACCGTGCATTTTTGGTGCCATCCGATTTGTACCATTGCACGCCAGGGACTCTAATACGTGATTGGTCAAGCGGCGTTCCATTTATTTGTCACTGCGAGCGCGCGTACGCGTTGGTGTGCAACGCGCGTTACTGTAATAAGAGCAATATAGTTTGCCAAGATTTTAAGCTTTTTTTGTCTCGCTAACTCTTAAAATGTTATCCTCCAATCAAAATCAAATGACAAAGATCTACTTAGATGTTATATAAAACAAATAATGAATGTTTCACATTCGTAGAATGGAAAAAATAATTTCATTCGGTGACAGATGGACTGTTCCATTCCACTCGGCTTCGCCTCGTGAAATGGAACAGTCCATCTGTCACCTCATGAAATTATTTTTACCATTCTACTCATAAACATTCATTATTTGTATACTATTCATCGTAAATTTCTATCAATCGTAGCAATTCTGATGCATTTGCAGCCCCACGTATATATAAGAGGTTAAAGGATACGATGGGTTATCATTCGTAACTAGGGTTGCGATCGATCGTAGGGCTTCGTGAAATCGACCCCTGCACACAAAATATGACACAGAAAATGATAACAAATCTTGTGAAAATCGGTGCTGGCCTGAGGGTCATTGCTTAAATTCCGTGATATTGGACATTTAATTTGGTCAGGAAAACTGCAATTTCCAATACACGTCTTTTAAGAAACTAAAGTGGCCTGTGTGACTAAGTTATGTGGTTGTTATTTTCAGACACGGAGACAGAAACTGGTATTAGTTCTTGCTCTTCTAGCGGCAGTCTACTTCCTGCTGATACTCACACCAGCTTTCAACAACTACGCCAAGAAGGAAATCTACCTCGGTCGTGTCTCTACGTGGTATGCCAAGCATTTTCAAGGGCGCAATCACAGCTCAGAACGTACTGGAAGCAGTGTCACACCAGGACATGTAGTGCAGACCACTGAGGTGCAGACGGCAGATGCCAAGGTGATCCACAGCCCAGAACGTACTGAAAGCAAACTTGTCACACCGGATGAACACCTAGTAAAGACCACTGAGGTGCAGAGGACTGCTGGTGTAAGATCAGCTGAGGCCACTAAGGTCAATTTGAAAACCGGCAATGCAGATCGGTGCAACTACAAAGTCCAGGTGTATGACACTGCCAATCATATGGTCGTCAAACTTGCCTATGATGTTATTGGAGATTTGCTGAAGCATTCTAAAAAGGTGGGGAGGTATGTCCAGGCCAATGTGACCTGTCCTAGTTATGACTGTGACATCCAAGTAACCATTGCCGATGACAAGAACAGATTTGCTGATATGGACGCTGTTCTGTACCACGTATTCAGTATCATGACACAGCCCTTCCCACCTACACATCTCAACCAGACATGTGTGTTCGCCAGTTGGGAGGCCCCTCGCTACTTTATTAGTTATGGCCAAAATTGGAAACTGGTTTACGTTGATGCAACATGGAGTTACAGCCGTGCATCAGAAATAACCCATCCCTACGGGTTCTACATACCTACCAAGCCGGCGATAAATCAGACAAAATCAGTGGATGAGTGGCTGAAGGGAAAGACTAAGCTCATTGCCTGGATGGCGAGCAATTGTGGTGTTACCGGGTGGCCGCGACTGAAGTTTGTCAAAGAGCTTAGGAAATTTATCCCAGTTGATGCATATGGAGGTTGCGGGAATCTCACATGTCTACCGAGGAATTCACCTAAATGTACGGTGGACTTGATGCGCCAGTACAAGTTCTATCTGTCCTTGGAGAATGCCGAATGTGAGGATTATATCACAGAGAAAGTTTGGCAGAAGCCGCTGATGCAAGGAGTGGTCCCGATAGTCTACGGTCCTAGACGGAAGATCTACGAGGAGTTACTTCCTCCCAACTCATTCATATACGTTGGCGATTTCAAAAGCATCAAGGAACTGGCCGAGTATTTGAAATTATTGGACTCTAAACCCGAACTGTATGTCCGTTATTTGGAATGGCAGTACAAGGGCAGTATATCTGACTGGTTTGTCGGATCTGGATTTTGTAGTTTGATTCCAGTGATTGAAAAAGGGAAAAAGGGTCAGTTGAAACGGACACCTCTGACTGACACCAAATTCTACCAGTCATGCCGAAAAGCTGGAGAATTCGACGCAAAGTCTACAGCCTTCGGACTTGACAAGTGGAATCCATGGTAATACGTACCCCGAGACTGACTGAATTTCAATTAATTTGTCCAAGGTTCATGGTCACGTGACGTAGCTAGGTTTCCAGACTTAAAGATTAACGCCCCCTTCTTAATGATGCAACAACAACATGATGTAGTTAATCAATATAATAATAATAATAATATCGGACATTTATATCGCGCAGCGACTTATGAATATACTCTACTGCGCATTACAAATTTATTATTATCCCTGGTCATCGGGCCATAATTTACATTCCTGAAACCATCTCAGCTCCCTTGGGAGTACACAGCCCCGGCTACCATATTCAATGCATGCACATAGGCTAATAAAACCACAATGCCATTTACACCTGGGTGAAGAGGAGCAATATGTGACAAAGCGTCTTGCCCAAGGATGCAAGCATCACTAGCCCATGGCTGGATTCGAACCCACAATCTGTAGATTGACCACAAGACTTTGAGTTCAAAACCCAGACCACTAGGACACAGCACCCCGCAAACATGCAAAACTGCATGTGGACGGAAGTTTAGCTACGAAAAGAGACTAGCAATACCGGTAGTGGTACAATGTACCTTCTGTACAAAATGCTATGTCCATTATGGAATATGTCGCTACGCAATGCAGTTCAAATTCTCAGCCTAAATGTCAACCTTAATATGACCGGCCTTCGTTGCTAAGATACACATACTTCATGTACTACAATTGCATTGTGGGAGCCGTCTCCATTTCCGTAACCAGCAGCGCTTCCACTTTCAAGGAAATTGCCTCATTTTAAGGATTTTGTTTCTTTTGAAGGAATATTATTTTAAGGAATAATTTGAAGGGCGAGTGAATTAAAGGGCGCCCTCTT
The DNA here is from genome assembly GCA_963971285.1 of Astropecten irregularis. Lineage (NCBI taxonomy): Eukaryota > Metazoa > Echinodermata > Asteroidea > Paxillosida > Astropectinidae > Astropecten > Astropecten irregularis. The sequence continues at coordinate 21,056,704 of OZ020249.1, read as the reverse complement.
GTGATTAACAATGGTAAGTCAAAAGTCTCCCATTGGCGTCGTTGTCGTCCAATACCTTGGTGAAACTCGGTAGCGCTATATCCTTTGCTGTACAGTTGGCACTGTACTGTGTAAAAGTACGTATAATTATCACAATCACAATGACAGAATCCTGTTATGTTGTATTGACGGGAATAGGCGTGAAGGTGTTTAAATTCAATTAAAAATTAGAGCTTGCAGGTTGGCAAAATATATTATCGTTAGATTTAGGCCTATTCGCTTTTTCTGAATTACTTAACTTCGAATAGATGGTCTTGTTAATTTATCCCTTGTCAGACTTTTGTAAATAAATGTAATTGTTTCATGTTCTTTCAGTATACATGCATGTACATCTGCCTGACACTGTGCTTACTTTGTCTTACATTAATCGTTCAACATGACAATAACGACGGTGGCCTGGGGATCTTTGCTGACATTCCGTGATATTGGAAATTACATTTGGCCATCAGGAAAACTGATATTTTTAGAATGGGCGTCTGCAAAAATAAAATAGAATAGAATAAACAAATAAACAAACAAACACACCAACACCCCAACAACCCAACAAACAAAATAAACAAATAAATAAACAGACAAACAATCAAACAAATAACTAAAGACCAAAGCAAAAACAAATTCTTTAACACTTGCATTTTGACTTCCTCGATAAAATGTTCAAACTATCCGACTACTGTACATGGAATAATTCTTAAATTAAAAAGAATCATCAATTTTCAGTTTGTGCATTGCAGAAAGTTCTCAAATAAAAAAAAGTAGAATCGAGAAATATTCAGACGAACAATCACTGGTGTGGATTTCTTTCCATGATTGGGAGGATGATTGGTGATTTGGTGTCCTATGCGAGGGAGCGAAGCGACCAAGCCAGTGGAGGCTGTGGGAGGTGGGATACCCCCCTCCCAAACCAGGGACTTTTAAATACAAACGGAGTCGAAAAGTCACATTTTAGAGCGTTTAAAAACGATATTCAGAAGAATTAAACATAGTATAGGTTCACTGCAAAGATTAAAAAAAACACCAAGGATCATGTAATTTGTCTATACATTAAACTTGAATGATATTTAACCTCGAAATATTGGGGGGATGATAATACACGCCATCCCCCACCTCAAATATTGGGGGGATATATCACCTCCCCCCATCCCCCCGGGATCGACACCAATGCGAACAATCTTTAAGACAATTCCTAAAACACATCTTTCTCGACATTTAAGGCGTTTTAAGCTTCTGAATTAACATCATCGTAAAACCAACATTATAAGTTCACACAATTCTAATCAGACTTGATTATTTTAAATCTGTCTTGCCTGCATCAAATAACTAGATTCGGGGTGGAATATTGTCATCCGTTGCAACAAAATGATGAATAAATTGACTCCTGATGAGGACTAGAGCAGGCTAGTCGAAACGTTGAGACCTTACGAGAAGTGCGAAAGTACGAACGATTCTTACGTGGTGTTTCCGCAAACCGATCCACACATAATAAATTGTCTAATTTAGCAATTATTGTAAATTCCATCGAATCCATGATGAATATGTAAAAGCTAAGGGCGTGCCATTCACAAGTACTACTCCACAGACAACAAATAAAGAAACACACGTACGTTCTTCACAATTAAAGAGTTCATTATTTTGCAAAAACTTCACTCAAGCCATGAACCTGTGTTTTTTATAAGGAAACAGCTATTTTAACATAATTCATCAATTTATTGCAATTTTAACAAAATACATTTTGTGTCAATTTCTGTATTTTTTTAAGTTCGCATTGATTGATGAATTACTGTAAAGCAATGTCAAAATGTATTGCTGTTTCCTTATACTACATATTGTGGCTGGAGTTCTCTGTTTTTGCAAATAATTTTTTTAATTGTCACTTAGCAATGGATCATGCCAGTGATAAAGGTTCGTTTTGAGACAGTCCTCAGTAACATACACAAACAGAATTGTTCACAGATTTACTTGTTACTTTCAGGATATGGATATGGTACTCTTAGAAACATACCGTTAAAATATTTCCGCCTTAAATGGTGAATGTATCCAAAAAAATTGGTAAAGCAAAGATTGATGTAAACAGTTTTGATATCGAGGTAATTTCAAAACCATTCTTTATGTTTTATAAAAACAAAATGAGTCCGGTTTTTGCTATTTTCTCTTGACTCAGATGTACGATTGAGCTCGCATTTTCATAGGTTTATTAATTCATGTACCTGTTTGATCAGACAAAGTGTGAGTGCTCTTCTATGACCTTTGCCAATTATATCATACCTTTAATAAGCATGAAGCTTTTAGCTTGCTCACCCCATAGTTTGAGGTGGAGAATCGAATTTCAAAATTGTTTAGCAACGGTAAAATCTCCTCTGCTGTGTCCTCTGCATCATCAGGTCCTCTTCGTCATCAATGACGTCACTTCCGGAACTGTCTTCGTCTTGATCTTTGTCATCAGCATCTTGACCGGCCCAGTTCTTTCCCAGGAACCTGCCGACTTTATTCAGGACGTACTCGTTCTCCCTGCTCTGCTCGACTCTCCGGAGATGAAGAACCGTCTGCTCTCGTCCGGGTCTCGTTATTCTCCTGTCCAAGGAGGAGGAGGAATGGACACCTGTTGGCGACTGGTGGGGACCCCAGATGGGCTCCCGATCCACCGTAGGGAACCTGTAAGCAGCCAGGGGGTCGAACGAAGTCTTGGTACTCGGGGGCACCCTTGTGGTCTTAGACATTTCCTGTGACTCCGGAGTAGTACGCGGTCTGGTCATCAGAGAGTTAGTACTCCTCCGGTAGAGACGCCCGTTGCTGCGAATCGCCCAGTGGGAGGCGGGAGGGAGGCCCGTTTGCCTCGGGGGAAATCGTGTCGATTCCCGGCTGGGTGGATTGAACATCACCCCGCTACGATTCATCGGCGTGGTGTACGGATTGGAAGTAGTACCGCGATAGGCTGAGTTTGCCGATTGAACAAGTCGCCGGCGCGAAGTGTTTTCCACTTGGCATTTGGGGGGTTTGTCCGTGATGATAGGAGAATATGTACGGGTTTTGCTTGGAAAATCATGGTTGTAGATGTAGGTTTGATTCTGGGTCTCTTTGAAGGAGACAATCTTTGAAGATCTGGGTTTGACGGCAGATTGGAGTTGGTCACCATCCCTTGCTGCTCCTGTCGTCTCAGGTCGCGTGCCAACCATTCGCTCATCTCTGCTAGTCTCATTTTGCCTCAGAGTCTCCTGCGTTCGTCTGGAGACAGTCAAACCTTCAAACAACAAATCAACCTCCTTGTGAGAGGATGCCTCTTCTTCGCCTTCATCCGAGGAGTTTAAACCAGGTATCGTCTTCGGCCTGCGGGGCGTGTGGGACACTTTCTCGGATGACAACTTGACCGGTTGATAATGAAAACCCCGATGACCAGTGAGGGCCGTCGGTGATGAAGCTTTACCAAGGGAGATGGTTTCCCTGCGGAGAGTCGCTGATCTTGTCTCGCGGCGAGACACCGGCAAGTTGGAGTCCGTCTCTCCGCCGCTTCTGCGGCAGAAGGAGAACGTGGTGACGGGAGGGTCTCGGTGAGAACATATCTCATTCAACACCAGCCTCTTCTGTCGCATCAGGTTCCTCAGGGCTAGCCTCCTCTGTCGCTCAATGGCCTGTAAGTTGCACGTGCTGGCCCGTTGCAGGATCAGATTGGCGTGCTTCGAGTGTTCCACGTTCGATCCGTTCACACAGAACTCCTCAGACATTATCGCATGCTTCTCAAATCCAGAGTTTTTAGTGAAAGTCTATTTTTTTGGCCTGAAATCTTGCTGCCAAAAATGCTGAATTTCACCGCTTACGCTGCTGTCAAACTGCAGCAGAACTCCTACGGGATATCAAAATACTATATAGGATCTGATATTCAACACTATAAGCCCTAATTGAATTCGTTTATATTTTCAATTATTGAAGAAATGGCAGCGGAGAACATAATTATTCGATTCTAACGTTCTCTCCATTGTGCCTGAACTCCAATTTTCATCACAGTTTTATTGACATAAATATAACCGAGAAGCTTTCAACTGGAATTAAAACGATACGACAACCGTATTATTCGCGTCACCCAATCCCAATTCAGACATCGATCTTCTCTCCTATAATTCTAGGTGACTTGAATAATTAATCGGACCGAGTCCGTTATTTGAACCAGAAATGTTTACTTTATCAGCAAACAGCAATTGACGCGTGGCTTTTGTTGTCTCTCGTGTTAGAATAAACATTATTTGACACTTGACACAACAATGAGGGCGTTCTAATGTCAAGACCACATTGAATTGTTGAATGCCATGGCTTCGATATCATCAAGTCTTGTACAATGGTTAGTATGCGTATAGATTCATAAAAATCAATGGAAAAACTGGTAGAATTATTCAACAGAGTCCAGAATTAAACAGATGAAAGAATATTAAAGATTAATCTATTGCTGGACTTATATTAATTTGCGAAATATTATAAAAAATCATAATATTCAAAGTACACGAGCTCACTGAATTTAATATTAAAGGTATATAATTACAAATAGGGTATTGGGGAGACACGTTAGCATCTAAAAGTGGACATTAGGGAGACATCGGGACTTAGGGAGACTTTTTTCTATGTCACCCTTTAATGTATCAGCTACATTTTAAAGACATATTTTTTGTCCATATTTTAATAGAAGACAGAGAAAGCTCTCAGTATGAACATATGTCAATTTCAAGTTCATTGGTTTGGAGGATGTTTAGAAATAGGTAAGTAAAGTTTGTGCAAGACTCTATGGGAAAGTCTCCCTAGTCCTCGGTTAACAATGATACATGATAGGTAAAGATCACAGAACAGCACTCACACTCTGTCTAATGTAGCATGTACGTGAAATGATAAACCTGTGAAAATTTGAGCTCAATTGAACAGAGAAAATAGTAAAAACCCGACTCAGTTTTTCTTATAAAACATAAAGAATGCTTTTGATCTCACCTCGAGATCAAAACTATTTCCGGTCTTTATTTGACTAATTTCTGGATAAATACACCATTTCATCGGTATGAATTATTTCATCGGTATGTTTCTACCAGCACCATCTTCATACCCTAAAAGTTTTACGCAAAATATTAACTTTTTCGTTTGGTTATCCCTATAATACTGTAACTTTAAATCATCAATATCTTTATATTAACCTAACACGGCATGAAAGAATACGATCCGGGTATAATATGTTTAAAAACAGATCGATTTCAAAAAGTACAATCTTGCTGAAATATTTTGGCTATATAGTTTACTGTTCAGTTAAGGTCGACTGCATTACACCAAAAACATGGGCGGGGAAAGGCTATGAGAATATGAGGGCGTGGCGATACGGATAGTCGTAGGTCACATTTTCATTTTTAAAAAGTGGTAAATCCTTAGTAAAAACGCGTGCTTGCGAGAAATTTTCATTCTTCTTTTTGTGAATGCATCGAAAATTTTTAAGAGGGCATGACTTTTCGATCTTGCCATGCAGAAACGAGAGGCTATTTTTCAGCCCGGCCAAAAATCAAAATATAAGGGCATCCTAACTCTCAGCTCAGGTCGAAGGTCAGACTAAATGGTTAGATATTCGCAACGATTAATTGTTACAAGCGCCAATTTTTGACGTTTAATTAAATTACAAGGAAATCCCTGGTTACGAACAAAATGCAGACTACAAGACAAACAAACGGAAATATATATGTCACTAATCTGAAAGTATAATGTTAAATAATAGTATAATAATAAAGGACTTTTATATTGCGCAGATACTATTCTCTACAGCGCATTACAACTTTATTATCATCCCTGGTTATTGGGCCTTAATTTACATTCCTGAAACCATCTCAACTCCCTGGGGAGTATACAGGCCCGGCTACCGTATTCAGTGCACAGAGGCTAATCAAACCACAAAGCCATCTCTACCCTCACAGGTATCCATTAACACTTAGGTCAAGAGGACCAATATGTGACAAAGCGTCTTGCCCAAGGACGCAAGCACCATCAACTCATGGCTGGATTCGAACCCACAATCTGTATATAGATTGACCACAAGACTTTGAGTTCAACTTCAACACGTCAGGCCACTAGGCCACAGTACCTCACGATAATAAGTCGTAAGAATGTTCATGTACTGTTTTTACCACTGTTCAATAAATACGAACCCCGTGAATTGTCCAATATTGTTCTGTCAGCAAGGGGGCAGCCATCTTGTGGCATTGGGTGCATTCGTTTAGCTCCCCCGGGTCAGCCCTTACTGGGAATGGTGGTGCCATACTGCACAAAACAAGTGAGAGAATAGGGACGAGGTTGACTGATGTCGACCCGGGGAGCTAAACGAATGCACCCATATATATCAAAATCAAAGATGGACATAGACCTTGATGACTGGACTAATGAAAAACAATTAGAACAGGCTGGAACTGAAGTGTCATTGGTTTAAGCTAGAGCAATGGGTTATGTTCATGATTGAACATAACTGAAAAGGGGAATAATAATCAAAAACATCGTCAATATCTAGAGTGAATTTTTAATTTTTCTTGACCAAGTGGGCAATTCCATGAAGGAGTAGACATGACCTCAAAATTTCAAATTCTATTTTTTAAGTTAAAATTTACATTAAGTGGTAGCATATACATCAAAGTTTCATGGGAAAGACATTTTTATGCCATGGATTTGCAGGAAGTAGACAAAAAATTGAATTTGGTGCCATCAATGTTTCATCTTGAAATAATGTGATAAAAAGTTGTGTAACTTCAATTCATCAAAGAACAGGGAAGATTTCATTATATCAAATAGATCTCATCATATTTATTAATTGATTGAACCTACACATTGGGCCGTATGCATAAAAAGTAGCAATTGCTTGTACTAGCCTTTTACTTGAATCCGTATGCATAAAAATAAGCCATTGCTTGCAAGCTAAAGCTTTTGCTAGCAAGCACAAGCAATAGCTTGCGGACAGCAAGCAATTGCTTAAAGATAAGCAATTGCTATAGAAAACGTATGCATAAAACTAACCTTTTGCTTGCACTTATGAGCAATTGCTTACGTTTTTTGAAGCTCCGTCATACCAGCTTGAGCTCTTGCTTAATCATGATGTTTGCGTTTATTCATCGTGTTCATGATCGTAAGAGAAACCCCGAAAATGTAAAGGAGTAGAATAAATCGAGAAGAAAAGCTCCAGCGACCTATCGCAAATTATTCTGTTTGTGTTTTGTTTCCGCTCTTGTCTTCATTTGTTTTTCATCCATCCTTTTGCCAATACTGGTCATGATTTTTGGTCTTTGCCTGCTATAGAGCTTGTATGAGTGTTAGGCATCCTGTACTGATCGCCTCCCCACCCACGTTACATATTACGTAACCCGCCTTTGCTCTCCCATGAATGGTGTTCACGCCGGCGTGGCGTCCTTATTGTTGAAACCTCAAGCAATTGCCTGCTGAAAGCAAGCAAAAGGGTTAAGCAGAAGCAAAAGTTTATGCATACGGATTTAAGCAATTGCTCGAGCTTGATCTTTTGCCTGACAAGCAATTGCTTGTGCTTGAAGCTTGTGCTTGCAAGCAATTGCTACTTTTTATGCATACGGCCCATTGGCTGTAATAGTCAAATGTTGTGATTGTGATGGATTCTGGCCATAGATTTGCAAAACATGTACACATTGAAGCCAATGTAACGTAACTAACCAAAAAATCAAAACAGTTTTGCCTCAAGAGAATGCAATTACTTAAAATGTCGATATCTTGAATTTTCCTCCTTTGTATAATCCTTAATTGAAAAAAGGAAAGTAAAATCATGAAAGTTGTAACATATGGAAAATAGAAGCAGTTGAAATTTGTAACGTAACTAACCATGTAACGTAACTAACCGAGGTGTAACGTAACTAACCAACATAAAGACCACACAAACAAAAGGTTAGGTACATTTTACTAGTTAAAACAAAGGAGCACAGTATGATACTACAATGTATTCTTTACCCTCAATTCATCTCATATTTTAGCAGCCTTTATGAAACCAGGCTGGGGGCTATAGGCTTGGGGGACTTATTTCGCTAACACCATTTGAGGTTCACAAAAAAAAAAGGGATTGGGCCACATGACGAAACCGAAGAAAGGCTCAGCTTTGCTATGTATCTCAAGTCCTTTATTTCAGTCAGGACATGAAACGACAGTAGCAAAATAAATACCAGGAATAGATAAAATAAATACCAGAAATGTTTATGATCGGGGTGCTGGAAAGCCTGGAATATGCTATAACACCCCCTATTTTGAAACACAGTGTTTATATGAGAATCACCCCTACACTTCACCTCAGTAAGCATGATGCGTTGTGCAATTTGTGTGGTTCATTCTGGTGTACTCATTAAATCATTCTTTTAAGAGAAGATGTGAAAGTGGGACATCAGAAAATGGCTGAGACTGCGCCACAGAGCATCTAGGACCCCAGAGCGGAGCCTTTAAGTGGGTCCCGGACCCCATGCCAAAATCGTTCCGTGCTCGCAAATTATCTTACGAATCCCAGCACCCCCTGACAAAAATGTGTTCCCATGGGCCTGAAATGGCGGTAGCAAAATAAATCTCAAACCAAGCATCAAGCCTTTTTCATAAGACCCATGTGCAACAAGCCTGCACTGCAAGTTTAAATCTTCTTCAACTTTCGTAGTGGTGAGAAAATTTGGGTAAGTTTGATGACACCTACATGTATACATGTAAATATTCAGTTTTTTTCATCTTACTTTTGAGAGTTTTATGAATGAGAGTTTTTTTTTATTTCAAATAATTAATGCTATACACCATGAGATGGAAGGATACAATGTTATTTAATGTACATATTTGCACCATAAATTCTTACACTGTACACCATGTTTAATTACATGTACCGTTACATGCAAATTGTTTGTTGTAAGTTTGGAATGATTTTGGATTCGTTTAATGTCCTTTTAGATCAATCGTGCCATTGACAAACGAAGAGAAGCAAGAATTCCAAGTACATGTATGCAGGCAATTATTGGAAAAACCCACTCAACAAGACTGTATCTTCTACACAAAGGACAAAATGATTTCCAAGTTAGATGCACCAGAAGTTCAGTTGTCAACAATCGTGGAGACTTGAATTTTTCTCTTGAACTTTAAAACTTAAAGAACAGCATGACCAAGAAGAGGCAGGAGATACATGGACCTAATTTGACAAACCTTTCTACTGTTTTGTTGTCTTCAGTTTTTATGTAGTAGAAAAAATACTTGCAGGATCATTTCATTGTGATTTTTTGTATAAGTCGTATAATGTACAAAGGGAGGTTTGAATGTTAATGATATAATAACATTTTGTACATTGTAGGCCACAACATACTTCATTCCATTGTTTTTTCTCTTAATTGATGTGGATATGCAGTAGTTGTGCAGATTAATTTCTAAATAAGACCAGATAAGAGCAGGGAGTTTGAATAATTATGGAGTAATGCCATAAATAATGGTCACGGACAAAGTAGACCGTAACTAACCGTAACGTAACTAACCATGTTTTGGGGGCAATGCTTGGAACTTTTAGAGTTATTTCAAATTTTTTTCTTCCAAAATACTTACTAGTGCATAGGCAATTATAGAAATAGTAAACTTTGTTTCAGCCTTATACCTGTTTGAGGAAACTTCTTGTGTAAAGATATTAATTTTTTGTCCATGTCCCATTTTTGTAAGGTAACTAACCAAAAATAAAGTACTCATAACAACTGACAAAATGTGTGAACAAGTTTGCTAATATTCGGTGTAATAGGTCTAGACAAGATGTATCAATGGTACAAACATGGAGACTTGATAGGCTTTCATCTTCATACTAGAGCCCACAGAACTGTGCTAAGCAGCTAAAAGTGTAATGTAACTAACCGTGGAATTGCCCAAGTGATAATTGATGAATATTAAGCTTAATTTCCATATTATCTATTTAAAATTGATGATTTACTGCGGTACCCGCCGCGATATTGGATTCGATTCACCCTGTAGACCCCAGCTAGCTCGGTGGCCTAGCAGGTAAGGCATCTGCACTAGCTAGTAAGCAGGAGGTCGTGGGTTCGAATCCCACCTGAGCAAGCATGTGATTTTTTTCACGTGCTCTCACAAGCACTGAGTATACAGTGCTCAGCCACGTCGGTGATTTGCAAGTGATAATGGACCTTTCCCATGAAATATGCTAATGAGATACGCGCAAGTGCAAATGCCCTACTGGTTGGCAAGAAAGTTGCAGCTCCATTAGGCACGTACGTACCACATACAACCATGCATACAACGCAGAGGGCATGGAGCTTGCCAACCAGTGATGCATTTGCGCGTGCGCGTATTGCATTAGCATATTTCATAGGAAAGGTCCATTGTTACTAGCGTACTATATGACAACCATTGTCCACAGAGGGCGCACTCACTAAAATGCTTCACAAGACCAAGAAAAAGTTCGATCAATGACGAATTATTTTGCCAACCTCTAGTCGATTGCTAATAACAAATGCGAACCTGTTAACAAGAAAATAGTCGTTCGTCTCTAAAAATTAATTGTTTGTTCTAGGAACACAAAAAGGTTTAAAAAAATAATTGAAATTTATGTTCTGTATACTAAAATAGGGCGTTCACGAAACAGAGGCTCAGGCTCAGGCTCAGGCTCAGGCTCAGGCTCAGGCTCAGGCTCAGGCTCAGGCTCAGGCTCAGGCTCAGGCTCAGGCTCAGGCTCAGGCTCAGGCTCCAGCTGGGACATAATATGCTGAAAATATAGGTTGTGGTTTTTGATTGAAACCGAAGTTCTGTTTTCCTTTTCAGACCAGAGAATCTACTTCCGAACCGCAGCCAAAAGTCTATAATTATGTTAATACCAGTTACTTAAGAATGGATTCACGAAATGGAGCCGGAGCCTGAAACGGAGCCTGAGCCTCTGTTTCGTAAACGCCCATAGTTTCAACCGACATCACCATGGACTCCACTGATTAAGGCCAAAGGCGCTTGACTTCACCTTCGATTTGTCTTTTGACCGGCACGAGTGGGAAATGCTATGGTGTTTCAGTGCTTTAGGTTTCAACTTTTCCCTTTTCACATTCTCAATCACTGGTATCAAATTACAGAATATGGAGGCTGGATACGACCCGTGCATGACTTTAGGAAGTCCAATACTCCCCTTGTACTGCCATTCCAAATAACGGACATACAGTTCAGGTTTGGAGTCCAACAATTTCAAATACTCGGCCAGTTCCTTGATGCTTTTGTAATCGCCAACGTATATGAATGAGTTGGGAGGAAGTAACTCCTCGTAGATCTTCCGTCTAGGACCGTAGACTATCGGGACCACTCCTTGCATTAGCGGCTTCTGCCAAAGTTTCTCTGTGATGTAATCCTCACATTCGGCATTCTCCAAGGACAGATAAAACTTGTACTGGCGCATCAAGTCCACCGTACATTTCTTGGAATAAGCTGGTCTACAGGTCAGATTCCCACATGTACCATAGACATCAACGTTCACATATTTTTTAAGTTTGTTTACAAATTTCATTCTTGGCCAAAAGGTTCCTACGCAGTTACTGGCCATCCAGGATACTAGCTTAGTCTTGCCTTTGAGCCACTCGGCTTTGGTAAGCGTGGTGTTTCTCATGGGTAGGTCAGGGTTGTAGAACCCGTACGGGGTTGTGATGTTAGAGCCACGGTGGTAAGTCCATGTCGCGTGTACAGGGAGCGAACTCAAGCGGCCTCCTTCACCAGCGGTTGATCTCGGTGACTCCCAGGTAAAATACACCCAAACCTGACCAGGATTAGTGATCTCTGTAAGTTTACGTCGTGGTAGAATCCTCTTCATAAAGTGGAAGACCACTGCATCCATTCCGGCAAATTGATTCTTCTCGTCGGCAATGGTGAGCTCGATGGAACAGCTGTGACTGCCACAAGGGATCACACAACTTCGGGAGCCTTTAGGGAATAATTCTACCACGCTTTGAAGGATCGGTGAAACTCTCTTGAGCTTTTCACCGCTATCCAGTACTTGAACCTTATACGTGCATTGTCTCTGCTTTGGCGCACTGGGTAGTGGCAACTCCTTGGCTCCAGTTCTGTTCCAAAGTCCCAACTCCCTCGTCGATGTGTCATTGTCAGAAACTGATGAGGTGGTTGTGAGTGTTCGCAGGCGACCCTCTTCAAAATGGCGTGGACGACTTTCGCTGCTCATGGAAGGCGCCCTCTTGGCGAAGTAACGCACCAGACGGATGTTTTTCAGATATTCTCCGTACATAAGATAAGTCGGCACGATCACAGAAACAACTGCAACAAAAGCGAAGACTTCTCTCTGCACACACAAAAAAAAGAGACAGTGAATGGCATCAGTATACCGTACATCTGTTTCCTTCCTCTATGATTTGAATGAAGCGGGCACTAGACCAATCCGACGGCACGACATCTGCCACTACTGCGGTGTCCCCGTCCGCCTTCTGGGCCCACGTACTGAGTGCCAACGAAAGAATTTTCGCTCCGTCGCAGTCTTTACTGAAGGGTGTGTGTCCCCCGAGGCCGCACAGCAGGGCCAATTACACGAATCAGTACGTCCTCAGACCGGGGGGGGGGGTTGATCTTGTAGCTGGGTCGTACTTCCATATACGTTTGTGCTGCAAAATCATTTTATATATATATATATATATATATATAACCCCCCCCCCCCCCACACCCCACCCCCGGATCTACGCCCATGACACGAATCGCAAGTTGGATTCGTGTGTTACACACACCAGGCGGGCAGGGACACCGCAGTAATGGCGGATGGGATTTCGTGCCGTCGGATAACTTCGGACACAGTGTGTGGCTTATAATTAAACATTATCTTGTGAGTGAGATAAGTGGGTTTTTTTTTAATAGGATGTTCTAGTCTGGGGTGGATTTCACGAAGCCCTACGATCGATCGTAACTCGAGTTACGAAGGATAACCCATCGTAGGGGGCCTATCCCACGTAGGGCTTCAATGCATCAAAAGTCCTACGATTGATAGTAAGTTACGAAGAGTTTGGTGAAATCGACCCCTGGGCCGATACAACAGGTAGGTCGACCGACACTGAGATCCAAGTCCCCCATGCAAGCTATGGACATTCGTTAAACGTCAATCAAGATTTCGAACCGCCCATCAAACAATTTTCAAAATGTCTCTGCTACACCAAGTGTCACTTTAGAGAGCTTTTTTCAGGCTTATTTCAACGATCATTGTCAATCACTCATTATGAAGAACTCTACCCCTGTTGTGTGCATATAATGCCAGACCCACTGACCATGTGGCTCAGATCAGAGCACAGTGAAGCCGGCTGACCTTGAGTGACCAGCACACGTGTAGCATTGATATGGGGCATACCATTTACCTATTAGGGAGATATTATGTTCACACAATGTTGAAAATAAATGATTGATGCTGTACAATCAGATCTTTGCTTTTCCATAATGGAAATGTACGTAAAAGAAATGCATCTTTTCAATTTCCAGTAAGAAATTAGTCTACCTGGAATCGAGTATGAATACTTAAACAAACAAAAGTCAGTAAGTCTGACAGAAACACCCCTTTCTTTGAAATGCAGCAATACAGCCATGGCTGTCCACTCTATATTCATGAGCCAAAGGTCATTCTTTTTTTAAACGACTATTGTGATTTGATACAAAAAGTGCCCCTCTTTACTCCCCACCAATCAGAACACATGTTACATGAATGGAAAGTTTAGTTTCTCTAGTTTCATAATCCGTCCGACCTATATTTGTACGAGCTTGCTATCGAGAATGCCGTTTAATTTAGTGGGACAAATGAGGTGTGACCTCCATAGGAAACCGATGATTTCACAAAAAAGTCACATTTTTCAAGCAAAAAGTGCCCCTCTTTGCCGTGTCATAATTGATTAAAGTTTATATTCTTTAGAAAGAGGAATACATGAACTGCAAAATGCCGGGCGACCTAGCATGTTTCATTAAAGCACTTTCCAATAACAGAGCAAAACGTGTGCAGAGTGAGTGAATTCCGAGGGAATTTCCCGTGTTGAACAGGTTACCATGAGACGTGTTGAGCAGATGCACGCTTTATCTCCATACTATGGAGAAAATAACAAACGGTTTGGTATTTTTCCGCTTTTTTTGCAAAGGCCCTTAAAATAGCAAAGTTCGATCAGTCCAAAGGTTGTAATAGTACAGCGCCGTACAATAAACTGAATACAGACAAGTTATTTAGCATTGAAAACAATAATTGCTTACCAATCTTGCCATTTTTTATCTTCTTTGTGGGCGATTTCCAAGCCCTCCCTCCGAGAGGATTCGTCTGTGTCGAATCTGTTGAAAGGACATTTGACCACGTTTGAATAACAATGAAAACTTGATTGGAATTTGTCCTTGTTTCCCTCAAAAACGTGAACCCCGATTGTGATGAAATGTTCACAGGACATCGACAGCTTATGGTAAGATTCCTGGTATTGATTTTGATAGCTTTACTAGACGCAATGTTCCCGGAACCACCGGTAGGTGGCGCTGCACACGACTAGGGGTGCACCACACTAAATAAACTCCCATTGACCTTTAGTGTAAAATCCCTCAACTTCACAGTTCAAAAAAACCCATCCAGAAGTTTCTCAGTTGTTGGTGCAATAGTGCAAATGATAGTGTGAACTCTCATCTACCCAATTCTTTTCAATTGTTGGATGGGTAACCGATTGGATTTTTTGCTAATTGCCCCAAGAAAAAAAACACCCCCGAAATGTCCTTCTTCCGTAACCGACTTGCTACGAGTTTTCATGAAGAAACCCTCCACGTTCAAGACAATGTAGGACCGGATTTTAAACCAAAATATCTCAAGTCTCCACAACAGGCTGAAACACTGAACCCCCAGGTTGTCATAACCAGTCAAAATTACACAATATATTAATTGCACGACCCCCCAAATTGCATATTTATTTTAAAAAACATTTGAGGGTACAAACATTATGATAATCAGCTCGGCGCATTGATTTTTGAGCTATTTAGTGTGGTGCATCCCTAGGGCTTTATCGGAACACTCTTAATTCCTTTCGTAGAAAAAAAACAGGTAATGACAAAAAATGCCCCAGATATGTATGTTGTAGCCAACATTTTGACATTGTATCGCATGGAACGCCTTAGAATTGTTTCAAGAGGGTTGGAAACGCTGAAAAACATACGAAACAGTATATATCTGAGCCAAAAAAAAATGTTATTTCTTTATTTAAATGACCAGTGACTTCACAACTAACGTCATCTTCGGCAGGTCTTCGGAAGCAACGTTTTCGGAAGCATTCAGATGCTCGGAAATGTGCAAATGCAAATGGCAAAGAATTCCACTGATCACCATTACGGAAAAGGATTATATCCTCCAAGAGTTAACTTATTGGATACAAATTATGATAAACCTCAATCTCAGGTGTTTTTTGATATGAAACTGGTATATTCTGTTCATCAATGTACCATCAAGGTCCAAATTATGGAGAGCTGCGTTGGCAATTTGAACTTGCATAAATTTCCTTGTCCAGAGGCCAAGGTATAATATAATGGGAATGAAATAATGGCACATATTATGTGCCATGATTTCTGACACTCCATTGATTTATGCTACCCAGGCCCCCAGATACGCTAAAAATATGCCAAAATAATGTTGTGGCTAGTGTATGTTCCATTTTAGAAGAAATGCCGGCATCTCCCGAAGTTACACTCCACTCCATTGACTGCCGTTCATTTCGGCAATGGCTGGAGTCTAATACGTACGCCATTTACTTTGTACACACTAGAGTCGTGCGCACGGGAGCACACAGACGGAATGGAGTCCAATTTCACGATATGGCTGAAATGGCCCGTTTTTATCGGGGCGTTGCCTACAAAAACTCTTAAAAAAAGTCCTGGATGTGTCCATGCACCAATTTCCTTTTTCGAGTTCTGAGCAGTCAAATGACACTTTTATGGGAAAATAAATGGTGGCAACTTAAGAATTTGCCCACTGCATTGATGAGGTATTATTTTATTATGCAAGGCATGTTTTTTCAGCATTTATTCATGTGTGTCCGAATCATGGCAAAAATTAAGGTTATTTTCAAGTCAATTTCATTTCATGGACACAAAAAACTTTCATAAAATATCAACCTGGATATAATAACTACACTTAGTTGTTCATAAGTGAAAATAGTTGAGAGAAACAAACATTAAGAAGGTCAAATAATCCAAAATTGCTTAAGTGTCCGAATCATGGCACATTTACCCTACGTGTTCATCTCGTACCAAAATTCAGCAGCCTGTCATGCTTAGAGAAAATGTTGATTTTTTAACGCCAAAGTATACTCGTATACTCAAATATCGGGGAAGTTCGGGTCATTAATTTACACCGTACAGTAAATACGCATGCATCTGTGGCATAATTCTGATGTTCACATTGCCCTTATAGGTACACTCTCCAGGGGAGTGTACCTATAAGGGCATCCCAATACTGCCACGACACTTCCCCCTATACTCCTCTCGAGAGGTTGTTCCCTTGCTCTCATACTTGCTTCACTTGTGTGTGATGACATACATAATAATGTCAATGAAGCAATCGCCATTGCGAGGGGAGTATACTTCCTGCTGGATCATACATGTACTCCTCCACAAATGCTTCACGTGTGGACCCTCATTGATAAAAAAAATTAATTATCTTAAATACTGTATATACTTCGGAGGTCAACCGACTTTTCCCAAATATAAACGTTACTCTTATGTTAGGCCACTCAACACACGGTCCATGGTGTCATTGTCTTTTATTGGTCACTGGCGGGGAGGGATATCTTATCCACATTCTTACCATCCTGCATATCCTTCACCTCAAGAAAACCATGTAAATGTTTGTTTTTAAAAGCACAATTCCAACACGTACAAAAAAACCCAATGGCTCTAGGAAGTTATTTAGAATTTTCATTATTGTTGAGATATCCACGCATAATAGGATTTGCACATGTCTATACCCATCATGCTTCCAACCCCCCCCCCCCTTCCAGGATGCACCACAACATCTATAAAATGTACAGGTAGCCCCTTTCATCTGGCTAGACGCAACACATAGCATCTATCTCTAGTTCCGAAAAACTCTGGATGAATTATCTCTTTTTGAAAATGACCAAATTGATATGTGCGTACCTTTGATATAGTCAGGATTATAACAGTCAACGTACTGTTTATCTTAAAGGTAATATCATACTTTGGTTTTTGTCAAAGAAGGACACATTCATGGGCAAAATATCAAGACAGATACCAGTGGCGGATCTAGCTTTTTTGTAAAAATGTAAGTGGGGATTCACCCGGAGTGAAGTTTTGTAGCCAGGCACTACACGCGGGCGGGAGGGGGTGGTCCCCCCACCCCCCCCCCCCCCCCCCCCAGAAGAAGAAGATTTCTGTTTCGGTATGCTACTAAAGTAAGATACTACCTTTAAAGAAGGCCCAGGGTCCAGTGATGGTATTTCCCCCAGTGAAGATATTGCAAACTCATAGGCCTATTCTTGTGGGACCGTCCGAAGTTAAACCATGGAGAAATAAGGAGAAATTTACGACTGAGTATTAGACAACTGCTTTCCCCCATAAATCAGTGTACATGTACATGTATTACAAAGTAATTCCTGGAGTCAATTTCACAAAGCCCTACGATCCCTCGTAACTCGAGTTACGAGGGATAACCCATTGTATCCTACGTAGGGCTGCAATGCATAACAAGTCCTACGATGGATAATGAGTTACGATGCGATTGGGTCGATTGCACGAAGCCCTGCGATCGATCGTAACTCGAATTAAGAACGATAACCCATCGATAACCCATGTAGGGTCAATGCATCAAAAATCCTATATCAAGTTAATTACGAAGAGTTTGATGAACTTTACCCCAGGAATAAGAACATCCCCTGTGATGTGAGCCTTGAGTGAAGATCACTGCGAAGAAACATGAGCAACTATGTAAGACCATAGAGAAATGTCTACATGGTAAGACCGAAGTTAAGAGTGAATTACCTTTAGGAATCATTAGCCATGGCGTACGTACATCATCCTCTCATCACCTCAACATGAAATGTAATTATCCCAAATCAATCTATATCCTGTAATTCATGTTGGTGCATATCGATAACATTGCCGATCATACAAATCAACCGAAGACACGTACTGTGCTAGCACTGGACAAACCATATAGAGTGAGGCAGTCTCTTCCTTACATCTATGGACAGACCATAACAGACCAAGCCCGTTTTGTGTGGCTGTGAGTCAATAAGGTTTCTTCAATGGCTGGAGTACAATAGGCATTATGTAATAAATTCCTTGATCGTGTCGAGCCACGTCCCCTAACCTGCTATGAGCTCTCAAGCAGTAAAGGTAGACTGGTTCTCCTGTCCTCACAAATTTTGCGGGTAATTATTTGGAAAATGGTTGTCTTATTGGGTGCATTCGTTTAGCTAACACGGGTCAGCCCTCACTGGGAACGGTCGTGCTATACTGCACAAAACAAGCAAGAGAATGGGGACGAGGTTGACTGGTGTCGACCCGGGGGAGCTAAACGAATGGTGAGAGGGGGGTATAAGTATTCATAATGAGGGTGACAAGTGAAGACTTGGTAAGGCACATACCATAAGGCCACATAAAAAAAAAATTGTTTAGCGTCCACCTCTTCCAAATTTTCTAGGTAGGGAGGGAGGTTTTTATTTTTATTTTTTATTTTAAGGATAGAATGGCAACATGCCTGTGGAAGAAAAGATACATGGTATTCATGGTCAGAAAACATGTTAGGAAGATACTGAAGACCATAAAAGCTTTCAAGCTAGATATCTGACCATTGGAAATTTCAGTAGACTAGAGAAACCTAAGTATGTAGACTTGACTCAAGTCGGGTTACGGTAGTTCTAGTCATGCGCTCGGCTGATATTCCTTCAGTCCGCCACATCGGTACAAATTTCCGGAACGTTGATTATCAAATGTCCCTTCCGCTTAAATTTGTACATTTTTCGCATGCTGCAGCTTCTACCCCAGGTGGCCTTCATGATGTTTAGTCCGAAAATTACGGTAGATATCAGCGCACACTGCTTTTACATACAAGAAATAATTGTTTCCCCCAATATTTATTTTTTTTGAGACAAATAAAAAATAAAAAAATAATACATGTCGGGCTCATATCGGAGGTCGGGCGGGGACGCTAAACAAGTAATTTTTTTTATGTGGCCTAATGGTATAACATTTTTTGTAGAGAAGTTACTATAATTCTCCCGTAGGTAAACTTCCGTCCAAGTAGCTCTATGGTTATACATCAGTACATGGTGTTGGTGTTGGTGTTGGTGTTGGTGTTGGTGTTGGTGTTGGTGTTGGTGTTGGTGTTGGTGTTGGTGTTGGTGTTGGTGTTGGTGTTGGTGTTGGTGTTGGTGTTGGTGTTGGTGTTGGTGTTGGTGTTGGTGTTGGTGTTGGTGTTGGTGTTGGTGTTGGTGTTGGTGTTGGTGTTGGTGTTGGTGTTGGTGTTGGTGTTGGTGTTGGTGTTGGTGTTGGTGTTGGTGTTGCTGTTGCTGTTGCTGTTGCTGTTGCTGTTGCTGTTGCTGTTGCTGTTGCTGTTGCTGTTGCTGTTGCTGTTGCTGTTGCTGTTGCTGTTGCTGTTGCTGTTGCTGTTGCTGTTGCTGTTGCTGTTGCTGTTGCTGTTGCTGTTGCTGTTGCTGTTGCTGTTGCTGTTGCTGTTGCTGTTGCTGTTGCTGTTGCTGTTGCTGTTGCTGTTGCTGTCGCTGTATCACTGCATGGTTTAACCCAGGCGCGGTTCTAGAGCCAACTTAATTTTTTTTTTGGGGGGGGGGGGGGGCTAGAAGAGCCATTATTTTTTGGGGGGCTATAAGACCCAATATTTTGGGTTCTTCTAACACTCACTTCTGCTTTTATTTTATTTAGAAGTTTTATTAGAGGTCGAAAAACATGCACATTATAGCCCACACGGTTTTTATGTAATTGGCGCTTAATAACTGAAAAAATCCAGTATTTTCCAGACTTTTTTTTTACTTGCATTTTATTTGGGGGGGGGGGGGGGGCTACACAAAAATTGGGGCTACAGCCCCCTCCCCTAAACCCCCCCCCCCCTTAGAACCGCACCTGGTTTATCATGCCGGGGTACAAACAAGAGTCTTACAAAAAAAATTGGGATATCTGTGTTTGAGAGTTGGAAAGTTTCAATGTTGTTTCAGACTTTCAATCATTCGAACCAAGATTTTAACGTTGCTTGGTATTGTGGAACAGAAATCTTCCAGAACATTGAGACTTTGAGAGTAAACTTAGTATATGTATTTTTAAAATGACCGGTAATCTTTTTAAGTTTGCGTAGATATTTTTTTCAAGTGGTAAGGGTTATTTTGGGGGTACGATACCTATAAAGGGAATAAAAACAACTTAATAGTTTCTACTGTTTCAAAGCCTAAGCCCAATTCACTCGATTCGAAAACCCCCTATGTCGCGTCTTCGTACCGTCTTACTCCATAATTTCCCTAAAAGATCAAAGCCCTGCCCTCTTTCCACAAATTTAACATTGGTAATAATATTGAAGAGGACACCACGAACGTATATTTAGTTTCTGAGCAGAAAGATGTTAAAAGAAAATCTATTTCGTACCCGAAAAGTAACCGTTACCATTAACTGTGTTGATATGTTTGCTCGTTTATTTGGTTGTTTTTCCTTTGGAAGTGTTGTTTTACTTTCCTCTGTTTTGTCTTCTTTAAGTCTGTTTTATTTGGTATGAGTATTTAATTAAACTATAATTATACTTAAACCAACTTGACACTCACTGTGCTGTGAATGAAACAAACATTCGTAGAACAATACGATACAATAATTAGGTAATACTATCCCAAAGAAAAATATTATTTGAAAACTGAAACGTGAACGTTTGCGATTTGAACATTTTATTTCTGAAAGGAAGAGAAATAGACAATACCATACTCGGGTAAAATAGAACGAAATGAGGATTAATACTTATAATTACTTATAATATGAGCTGTAATACAGTCCTTCGTCCGTATATAGTAGGCCAATACCAACAGTGAAGCAGTGTTTAATGGCGCCACATTCAAGTAGCACACATAGCACGTGACACACTGTCTTGCTAGACCTCAGGTACGCCACCGGACAAGATATGCAAATACAGACTCACTCCATCACCTAGAATATTCTATTATTCAAATACCATTGGGTAACTCTGGACAAGTTTGAGTTAGTATTGAGACTAAACTACTTTTCATCGTGTCGACTATTTCGACAAATTTGTGTTCTTCAGAAATTTGGAAATCCATCCTAAATTATATTATGTTATCGAAGCTGGTTTTTCTTTTTTTTTTTCAGTTTTTCATTTAGATTGTTCCATAGCGTGATCATATACTTTACCCATTATAAGAGTTTGGAATTCCGTCATGTTATTTATTAGCCATTTTCATTAACCATAATGTCTGAAGCGCTCGAAAAAGGCGCCGAAGTGTCGAAGGCGCTTTTGACGTGCAACTTCCCGTGCACGCTTACACCAAAAGCGAAGGCTGCATTTCGGATTTCGGAAAAGTCTGTGACTACATCTGGGAGACCGAAGACACTTTTGTCGTTTACGGTCTCGAACGCCGCGTACGACACACAATGTAGATCTACACCTCCTCCTTCGACGTCTCTCACTCGACATGGGCTGGCTAGAAGGGACAAATACAAATATAAAGACCAAAGTTAATATACTTTAAATCTTCAACAGTTAATGGCGAAATTGCACTGATTAAAGGTAATATCATACTTTGGTTTTTGTCAAAGAAATACATATTCATGGGCAAAAAATGTCAAGGAAGATACAGTAAAAGTAATCTGTGAAAATGTCAGTCCCATACGGTGCCCACTTTTTGAGAAAACAGTGAAAAACGGCCACAGTATTTCTTAAGTCTTTTTCTCTTTTTATTTTTGATATTTTAAAAGATCAAACAGATTTTCGGTCGTTGTTTTACTAATTTCTGGATAAATACACCATTTCAGGCGGAAAAAATGTTAACGGTATTTTTCTACCACCACACCATCTTCATACCCTGTAAGTTATACGTAAATCTGTGAACATTTCTGTCTTTGTTTCTTACCAAAGTATGATACTACCTTTGATTGAAAGGTATGATTTATTTGAAAGTTATAAGGCGGTCGAGGGCAATTCATGTCTCTTGACACTTATGACTCGATACGAAAAATCTATTTACATGGTTTTGCATGATTACAACCATGTGGTCCCCAAGTCAAATACTCGGGGATACTCATCCAGTTTCTTCCCGCGTACCGCCTTGCTATGGAATTCACTCCCTGCATCCTGCTTCCCTTCCACTTACAATTTGTCTCAATTTAAGTGCAACATCAATAGTTTTCTTTCTACCCCATGATTTCTTCTTTGTTCCCTTTTCTCCTCGTTTTAGCCATCACCTCGAGTGGCCTGTTTTGGGCCTTGTGATTGGCGATTTTTCATTAAAAAAAATAAATAATAAAAAATGTACACAAAGCTCCTGCATTCTTACAGAATCACAATTTATATCATTCACGTGTATCCTTTGGGCTTCTAGCTTAAACCTGCCCTCCAACATGAAATAGAAACGTATCTCTTATTTATAAGCATTTTATTGTACAAACAAAAAGGCGAATGAATACATTTTATGGTGCTTTTAAAGATCAATGAAATGAGCCTACCTTTCCCCATCTTCAAGGTCTACATCCTCCTCAGCAAGGTCCGTGTCTACATCTTCAAGCTCCGTCTCCGCATCTTCAAGATCGGTGTCAGCAGCAGCATCATCATCATCATCAAGTGCGGCGTCCACATCTTCAAGGTCTGAATCGACAAGGTCTGCTTCCTCACCAGGATTCTGGTCAGTTTCTCCCACGCTGGTATTGGGCAGATCGGCTTCGATGATTTGTTCTGAAACATAAACGAAACGAGACTTGTAAACACTATATATGTACCCCCTTTCACTATTATTATTATTATTATTTATTTCTGGTAATGACACCAAGGATTCCTCAAAAGTGCTCAAGGCACTGTAGCTCGCAAGCCTGATGAAACCTATTATTGAAAGAAGATGAGATGAAGATACAGTTTTAGAGGTGGGAGGAAAACCCCAGAGTAATATCATGGGTAAACCCCACAGAATCAGCCAGGGATTGAAAACCCAATCCACTTGTGAACCGAGCCGGACTTGAACCCGGTCCACAGAGGTTAAGGCGAGGAAAGAACCGCTATGCCAACCTGACTCCCCCTGACGTGAGGGATTTCAGGTCGGGGCGGTGGCTCCAAGGGAAAGCCGCTTACAGATGCTCCTGCGGCAAGGAAGACACGGAGCTGTGAAAGAGCGGACTTGACTCTTCACAATTTATATTACACGTCCATATTTTACTATGACAGCGTTTCAATGGTGCGATTCCTAAACGTGTATTTCTAAAGTTACTGAGAAATTATTTAGAATAAACTTAAAAGTAATATCATACTTTGGTTTTTGTCAGGTACAGTAACAGTCATCTGTGAAAATTTCAGTCCCATACGATGCCCACTTTTTGAGAAAACAGTGAAAAACGGCCACAGTATTTCTTAAGTCTTTTCTCTTTTATTTTTGATCTTTTTGAAGATGAAAAAGATTTTCGGTCGTTGTTTTACTCTTTTCTGGATAAATACAGCAGTTTAGGTGAAAAATTTGAACGGTATGTTTCTACTACCACCATCTTCATACCCTGTAAGTTATACGTAAACCTGTGAACATGGCTGTTTTTGGTTTTTAGTATGATACTACCTTTAATTTAACTAACTAGAAAGGCTAAATTAAAAAAGAATTCTTACTTTGGGGTAGTTATTGACAACTTTGAAGGGATAGATCTACGAAGCTAAAATCGAGTCAAAAAGAATACATAACATGGAATCGGATGTAATTTTTCAGAAGCTAACATGTTTTGAAACCTAATGTTTTGAAAAAAATCGAACATATTTTTTACGACTCGGATGCATTTCCAAAAACCTAATCAAATTTAACGACCGAACATATTCAAGTTTCGGATGTTTTTGCAAATCCGATCAAAAACATGTTAGCTTCTGAAAAATGCATCCGATTCCATGTAATATGTTCCCGAATCTTTTTGACTCGATTTCTGCTTCGTATGGAACTTCAGGGTGCAGACCAGTAAATAATTTCCCATGGGCTCCCATGCTAAATGGCCAATTTCAAAAATATTCAAAAAATACTCAGAAGTTTCTCAGACATTCAAGCTATACACCAAAATGAAGCAGAAAACTTCAATTTTCATTTTCCTTTCAATTTTCCATAGGGTAACCAATGACTTTGTGAGTAAAATCCATCCATAGGAAAATACACTGAAAACGGCCATGTTGACTGGTGCCAGACTAAAAAATTGTACCCCTTCCCTACAGGTCAAAATAGAGCGAGTTTAGGGCCTGATTTCATCCAAACAGCTCAAAATTGAAAGTCCAAACTCTGGTGACCGGGTTCCATCTATTTTCTTTACAAGACTTCCCATGTTGGGCCCAGCAAATTATTTTATAAACAACATTTTTGAGGGTATACACAAATTTAAAGAGCTCCGCGGACTGATTTGGGCCTATTTACTGGTCTGTACCCTTCATGTCCTAACGTTCAGAGCAACGTTTCGAAAGATCGAACCACAGCAAACATGATGGCAGACGAATACGCTTTTTACATTAATCAAATTATAGCCAAAAGTTTATCACTATCAGTTTAGGTAGGTCCTATCTCAGACTAAGACATTTCATTGTTGTACCATCGTATCGATTCGTTCTATCATTAAATGAGGGATTACTAATAATTCAAATACACTAGTGTTGCACTACTTTCTGACTCTGTACGGACACAAATATGTGGCAGTGCAGTGCATACATGCGTAATGTGTTTTCTTTGGCTAGCATGGTCTGTGTGTGTTTTACAGCACCGATGACATTTCAAACAGAATAAGGCCTCGTCCCAACTCTCTGGCTGCGACCGTAAATAACACCTTAGTAGTTTATGGAAACGGCTGCAGTCACTGGCTAGTGGCTACAGCTATAGGGGCGTGTGTAATCTGCAGCCACGTCCAGAAATTTGGGTCACTGCCTATAACACACGCTCAATCAAAAACAATTATGACTTACCTGCCACAATAACTGCGACACAAGCGACGAGCAAGACTAACAGCATGCAGCGAGCCATGGTGTACGTCTGGTAGTCTCGGTGAGACGAAGGTACCAAACCACACCAAACAGTGCCCTTATAAGCATTTTGCCGTCCTATTCTAATCTACTGCACGTGTAGGAGTTTTCAGTTGACCGAATAAGAGAAGCCTTGAAGTTTTCATGACAATCGGAATACGTGAGCTTGCTAATCCTGCCAGCAATTTCTGTTTTCATTAAGGGCAAAGGTCAATTACTTTCGGCCTACTCAAAAGTTTGATCAGTAATAATGGCGTTTTGAGGCTGTGTATTTCTCCCATGGCGTCTAAGGATGAATTTTATTTAAGCTGTATCAACCTGTCTCCTTTATAAAAAAAAACCTCAGCAATTAGTTTTAGTGAAATTCCAAAGATCATCCATGTTCTTTAGTTATGTGGAGTTTCTGTAAGCTGACGGGCGTGGTCAAACCGACGTGAGACATGCAGGTTAATCAAATAGAAAGAAAGAAATGAAATTCATTCAGACTGTGGGTTGAAAATTAACGTCACTTCGTTTCATTTCATTTAATTTGACAAAGGCTTGAGGACCACCCCTCCTATTGACTTGGTTATCCCTCCTTCTGAAGTCCTCTCTCGAGGCTCAGAAGCATCATGGGGTCCACGGTGGAAGACGCCGTAACCACCTGAGAACATGCATGAACAAGGCCATCAAAAGCTGCCGTGGCCATGCAAGATGGGGCATAAACTGCGGGGTGCTGTGGCCTAGTGTCGTACTCAAGATCTTGAGATCAATCTACAGATTTTGGGTTCGAATCCAGCCATGGGCTAGCCGTGTTTGCTTCATTGGGCAAGATACCTCGTCGCATTGCTTCTCCTCACCCAGGAGTGAATTGATATTGTGTGATTGGTTAGCCTTCGTGCGCTTTACAGTATGGCCGGGGCTGTATAATCCCCATGGAGTTGAGATGGTTTCAGGAAATTAGGCCTAAATGTAGCCCGATGACCAGGGATAATAGTAACACGCGCATAGAAAGACCATTGATATAACAAAAGAAGCGACATCGTGATGAAGTGACATCACCAGTGACGGATCGCACAAACACAAACTCAGTTGTAAAGATCGTGTTTGATGAAATGCCAAAAGCCTAATACCGTTCAAATAAACCCTAGCACACACAAACAAACAAATGCAACTATATGAACCCATGTTGTTCCTAATATTGTTTGAAATAAAATCAATTACTTTTGTACATGCTTTGTAAACCTGGACCTTTTCCCAATCCTGGACAATATCGTCCCTTATAGTCTATGGTTTGAATGCAACTACAAAGTTCATTATTTTTTCTCGACTAGGGCCTATGCCTGCTATCTTCAAAACACAATCTTGACAGTAATATTCGGGTGCGTTGCCGATGACTAAACCTCACCAGTGTCCATTGGATAACTTGAACTCAATTATTGCCAATTGACACCATTCTCCAGTCCGAATTTTAATCAATTTGTTCTACTTTGTGCTGGAACTTGTTGCCTTTTCCCCAAATTGGTTGCAGGTATTACTGGCCTTGCGCCAAGTGCTCTTGCTAGAGGTCAAATACCGATGGCTTTCTCCTTTCATATCAGAAAATGCGGGTATGATCATCCCCCGCATTATTCTGAATAAATTTGCCCCCAAAATACCCCCAATTCAACCAAGAAAAACACCAAAGCGTTGCCTTTTTATTATTGCATGACCAAAAATATGCTCAGGCGCAATTCAATTTGTAGAACGTATATGGTCATTTATTTTATTTTTTTTGGGGGGGGTTAAATTTCGACTCTTTTTCGAAATAGTGAGTGGCAAAGAAGGAAATGAATAGAAATAAATTGAAAATAGAAATTAACTTTTTATATCAAAATCCAGAATTGTTTTTCTGACTTGCCTGGTAACGTAGCCCGCGCCGACATTCAAAAAAATAATGCAATCCTTTTCAACTTATTTATTTTTATCTTAACATCTCATCTTACAGTTTGTGTAAATTAATTCTTATTGTTGTAAATATTAAATACTGTACTATTTTATAGATATAATGTACATATGGATTTACTTATCTGTTAATTTACTTGTCTGTCTGTTGGCTGTCCGAGTGTTTGTTTGTGTGTTTGTGCTTGTTTGTTTATTATGTTAATAGCCATCCTGTTATTGGCGATTTGTATTGCTGTTGGTCTTGGTTAATAAATAAATAAATAAATAAATAAATAAACTCCGTAACTACAACAAACAGCCTTCTCGCAGCCAAACATGGACATGGGCGTAGGTCACGGGCGGGGGGCTGGGGTACACCCCCAGAGAAATATTACATAAACATTCAACTGTTTATCACTTCAAGATTCAGATGTGTGATACAGCTATGTCTTGGCTATCACCATGTAGCATGTGAGCAAAATTGGACTAAAATTTAGTGGAAAAACTAAGACTGAATTACCCAACCTCAAAATCCGATTTTTATCTTTCGTTCATACCACTATGCGTGTTATCCTTGCTAATTCGTTTTTAAGGAGTACTCTTTCAATTGGTCATATTTTTACCAATTTCAGCCTGATTTTGCTTAAATTCTACATAGTGATAGCCACGACATGGTTGTGATAAACAGTTTAATTTTAACATAATGGATCCCGACACAGTGTTGCGTTTTTTCTGGGACACCCTGAACTGTGCACAAACGTACATGGAAGTATATCAACCCAGCTACAGGATCATACCCCCATGTCTGAGGACTACACTACTGGACATGAAGTACGGTGCCCTATAAACATCACCAGCTTCTACCGGAAAGTTACCTAAGATGTCTGGCAACCATCTTGGATAACACCAGTTCGTCTGACAGCTGCACCAAATGTATAATTCTCTCTCATCCAGTATAGCCCAACCCTCTCCTCTGTCACTCTTGCCAAGACTATAGATGTTTGTTTTCGCCGGTACACCCGATGGCAGACACAACCTCATTTGCAACTTAGTCCAATCATCCAGATAATAGCCAAATCAGAGTCATATCTGTGAGTTTCCGGACTATTACTTGCCAATTGTTACATAATACCAACTAAGCACAAGAAATATACAGGGCACATGTCCAAACAACTTCATGAAGCCGTCACTAACCCACACGTATTGTTCACATGCCCGTGGCAGTTCAAACCATCATCTTGTCATATACTGTGTTGCATTTTTTAGATCTTTCTTACACGTATTTGAGTTTAATATTCCTGCATGTACAATGTAGGCCCACTAAATGATGAGAAATCTTCTTCTTTTTTCATCGAAATTGGGCTTGGTTGAGTGGGTCCAAATAAAATGAGGAAAACAGTCGAAATTAAAACGAATTTACAATTTTGAGTGGCCCCCATTGTAAATGAGCATTTTGTTCACGATCGAATCGGCGCAACAAAAATCGTATACAGTACGTAGGCTCTAGCATAAGTCATACGATACTAGCTAAGTCAAATATTACCGAATATTATTCATTTTGTCGGCCGATGAGAAACAACGCTATTGGTGTTTGACCTCTTACAAGAGCACTTGGCGCATTGCCAGTTATACCTGCAATTTGGTCAAACGGGCAACAGGAAGTTCCATCCAAAGAACGACCGAAAATGATTAATATTGAGTAATAGGGCGTTTGAGGACTAGGGAACGTTGTCATGGAGGTGGTGTTTCAACTCATAAAACCGCCCACAATGCCAGAATTTGGTTTTAACTGATGGACGCTGGATATCTTTGTAATGAGGTTTGGTCTTCAGCAATGCACTAGGATATTACTGTCAAGATGTTGTTTGGCAGATAGCAAAGGCATAGTCGTGAAAACATGATATAAATCATCCATCAGGTCTTAGGCCAAACACTACCGAGTGTATCAGTCTCGTTTCATTTATGTTTCAGAACAAATCACCGAAGCTGATCTGCCCAAGACCAGCGTGGGAGAAACTGACCAGAATCCTGGTGAGAAAGCAGACCTTGTCGATTCAGACCTTGACGATGCGGACACAGATCTTGAAGATGTGGACGAGGCACTTGATGATGATGATAATGACACGGATCTTGGAGATGCGGTGACGGAGCTAAATGATGTAGACACAGAATTCTTCCTCTGAATACCCTTTTTACTCCTGTTCCCCAGCCTCATGCAGCCTCACCTTTATTATTGTCCATCTTTGATCTTGCCCACCCCAGATCACTCTGTCCCATTTCCCTGACCACACTGACCACACCCGCACTGACCACACTCTGACCCCCCCCCCCCCCCCCACCACCCAC
The DNA here is from genome assembly GCA_963971285.1 of Astropecten irregularis. Classification (NCBI taxonomy): domain Eukaryota; kingdom Metazoa; phylum Echinodermata; class Asteroidea; order Paxillosida; family Astropectinidae; genus Astropecten; species Astropecten irregularis. The sequence goes on along the minus strand of OZ020249.1, from coordinate 21,027,216 downwards.
CCGTTCTGATCCTCTCATCCATCAAACATCTAAGTAGTGTATCTTTACTTGCATGTTCTTGTCCTCTTGTCGTTTAGCCTTCGATAAAGATCCTGCTAGGATCAAAACGCGTCAGGCCCACCTAACACCAAGCAAAATAGATATTTGTTTGAATTTAGTATCGGATTAAAAGTTTAATAACTATGTACTAATATAATTGCTATAGATAGTCTGAACTGCTTATTAAGATGAATATTAATAATGCAAGCGGCAAAAATAGTTATCACAGAAAAAAAAAATAATATTCGGGTAGGCATTATGAAATTTCAGCATGATCGAATTCTGCCAAAAGAGGGCGCCAGACACATTCACATGAACTTGATAATTATTGACGACAACGCGTAAGCCATACACGACCACCGCAGAGCAACATATCGCCACTTGCACAGTTGCGCTTGCTCTACATGAAACCAAGCAATGTCTGATAGCTCATGGTTGGGTAAACTTTAGCCGGTTTTGTCATAAATTTCCCTTACATGTGGTGATTTTGTACTGTGTTTTAGAAAAAGTGAGTGAATCTGAAGATATAATAATTATTGCCAATTTTCAAGCTCTAATTTTAATTTAAACGCCCATTCCTTCGCCCAATTAATACAACATAACAAGATTCTGTCGTTGTGATTTTGATAATTATACGTACTTTTACACTGTAGCCAGTACTGTGCCAACTGTACAGCAAAGGATATAGCGCTACCGAGTTTCACCAAGGTATTGGACGACAACGACGCCAATGGGAGACTTTTGACTTACCATTGTTAATCACAAGAGGGCGTACTTCAATTCACCAGGCTCGTGAACAATTGTGTCGATTTTGTTGTCGTTGCTTTTGTGGACAAGTATTCGTCATAAACAGAAAAGGCATAAATAATTATTCGCATGAATCCGTGGAGATTGGCCATCGAAAGCAGGCGCGGTTCTAGAGCCAACATTTTTGGGGGGCTAGAAGAGCCATTATTTTTTTTTTTGGGGGGGGGGCTAGAAGACCCAATATTTTGGGTTCTTCTAACACTCGCTTCTGCTATGTCTTATTAGGAGTCGAAAAAAATGCACATTATAGCCCACATACCGCGTTTTTAATGTAATTGGCGCTTAATAACAGAAAAAAGTCCAGTATCGTCAAGAATTTTTTTTTCACTTGCATTTTTTTGGGGGGCTAGACAAAATTTTGGGGGAGCTACGGCCCCCAGCCCCCCGTAGAACCGCGCCTGATCAAAAGGACGATTTACAAACGACCGTCGTGGCCCAGGGCAAACAGCATTGTGTTTTGTGCAGAGTTTTTACTTTGGTAAGCGATCGAGGCTTAACACATTATTCCTCGCCAAACATAAGTATTTCACATCACTTTGTGTTATTGGGCATTAACATCGGGGTGGGAAGCAATGTGAATCTAAACATTCATTGTAAATGGCAATGTTAACGGTATTTTCCGGCGTGTTTTGGAGAGTTTTTTGACAACTACCATAAAAAATACTTAAAGCGATAAGTTTTCAATTCAGGAGACTTGTAGTTTGCTGCCCTCTACCGACAGCCCTCTCCAAAAGTCTCCAATTGGTCAATGCACACAGTTGATTAGCAACGAAGGCCGGTCACTAATAGGTTGACATTTAGGCTGAGAATTTGAACTGCATTGCGTAGGGACATATTCCATAATGGACATAGCATTTTGTACAGAAGGTACATTGTACTACTACCGGTATTGCTAGTCTCTTTTCGTAGCTGAACTTCCGTCCATAGTTATGCATGTTGATTAACTACATAATGTTGTTGTTGCATCATTAAGAAGGGGGCGTTGATCTTTAAGTCTGACACAGAAGACATGTAGAAACCTAGACACGTCACGTGACCATGAAGAACCATGAACCTTGGACAAATTTATTGAAATTCAAAGAAAATCTCAAATGATAATTCAGAAAAAAAATCAAATAAACATTCAAACTTTATTGTTGAACATTCTCTTACATTGGCGATAGATATAGCTAACCCCTAAAGAAAGGTTTAAATAAATACAAGCTTGTTTTAAACTAATATCAAACAGTCGTAATAAATAACATGATATTAAAAAACGAAACAATTAATACTAATCAGTAATTATTTTATCCTGAATAGGTACATTTCCATATCGTCGTGCGCAAAACTTTACTTAACTAATTCTTAACATCTTCCAAACCAATTAACTTGAAACTGACATAATGTTCATATTGAGAGCATTCTCTGTCTTGTAGGCCTATATAGAATATGGAAAGTAAAAATATGTCTTTAAAATGTAGCTGATACCTAAGAGGGATATCGAAATGTCTCCCTAATTCTCGATGTCTCCCAAATTAATGTTTAGCTTGATAGTTTCAGATGCTAACCCGTCTCCCGAATATCATATTTAACCTAAAAATAATAATGACAAATTCTTATATAACGCCCTTCCAGATAAACCTCAATTAGGCCTTTCACATAGATTAGCTTTCCAACTGAATAGAAACAGGTCAGAAGGAAAATAAATGTGTCTTCAATTTCTCTTTTAAAATGAATCATCAGTGAAATGAAATTTGCCAATGATCGCGTCTAACTAAACAAATGGAAACAACACAAATTCGAAATTCAAATCCAACTCTTTACTTCCTTCATTATATTCGGGTTGTTTGTCCACTGGATGCTTGTCTGTCTTTCTGTAGGGCTGTCTGTCTGTATGTCTGTCTGTCTGTCAGTCTCGGGGTACGTATTACCATGGGTTCCACTTCCCAAGTCCGAAGGCAGTAGACTTTGCGTCGAATTCTCCCGCTTTTCGGCATGACTGGTAGAATTTGGTGTCAGTCAGAGGTGTCCGTTTCAACTGACCCTTTTTCCCTTTTTCAATCACTGGAATCAAACTACAAAATGCGGACCCGACAAACCATTCCAAATTAGATACACTGCCCTTGTACTGCCATTCCAAATAACGGACATACAGTTCGGGTTTAGAGTCCAATAATTTCAAATACTCGGCCAGTTCCTTGATGCTTTTGAAATCGCCAACGTATATGAATGAGTTGGGAGGAAGTAACTCCTCGTAGATCTTCCGTCTAGGACCGTAGACTATCGGGACCACTCTTTGCATCAGCAGCGCCCGCCAAACTTTCTCTGTGATATAATCCTCACATTCGGCATTCTCCAAGGACAGATAGAACTTGTACTGGCGCATCAAGTCCACCGTACATTTAGGCGAATACCTCGGTAGACATGTGAGATTCCCGCAACCTCCATATGCATCAACTGGGATAAAATTCTTAAGCTCTTTGACAAACTGGTGTCGCGGCCACCCGGTACCACCACAATTGCTCGCCATCCAGGCAATGAGCTTAGTCTTTCCCTTCAGCCACTCATCCACTGATTTTGTCTGATTTATCGCCGGCTTTGTAGGTCTGTAGAACCCGTAGGGACGGGTTATTTCTGATACACGGCTGTAGGTCCATGTTGCGTCAACGTAAAACTGTTTATAGTTCCGGCCTTCCGCAATAACAGAACGAGGAGCTTCCCAACTGTGAAACAACCACGTCTGATTGGGATTCATGTTTGCAGGTAGGAAGGGCTTCGGGTAGAGATACTTCAATACGCGGAACAGAACGGCGTCCATACCACCAAATCCGTTCTTATCATCTGCAATGGTGACTTGGATGTCGCAATCATAACTAGGACAGGTCACATTGGCCTGGACATACCTCCCGACCTTTTTAGAATGCTTCAGTAAATCTGCCAGAACATCATGTCTGACGATCTGACCAGTGTCATACACCTGGACTTTGTAGTTGCACCGATCTGCATGGCCGTTTTCAAATTGACCTTAGTGGCCTCAGCTGATCTTACACCAGCAGTCCTCTGCACCTCAGTGGTCTTTACGAGGTGTTCATCCGGTGTGACAAGTTTGCTTTCAGTACGTTCTGGGCTGTGGATCACCTTGGCATCTGCCGTCTGCACCTCAGTGGTCTGCACTACATGTCCTGGTGTTACACTGCTTCCAGTACGTTCTGAGCTGTGATTGCGCCCTTGAAAATGCTTGGCATATCACGTAGAGACACGACCGAGGTAGATTTCCTTCTTGGCGTAGTTGTTGAAAGCTGGTGTGAGTATCAGCAGGAAGTAGACTGCCGCTAGAAGAGCAAGAACTAATACCAGTTTCTGTCTCCGTGTCTGAAAATAACAACCACATAACTTAGTCACACAGGCCACTTTAGTTTCTTAAATGAGACGTGTATTGGAAATTGCAGTTTTCCTGACCAAATTAAATTTCCAATATCACGGAATTTAAGCAATGACCCTCAGGCCAGCACCGATTTTCACAAGATTTGTTATCATTTTCTGTGTCATATTTTGTGTGCAGGGGTCGATTTCACGAAGCCCTACGATCGATCGCAACCCTAGTTACGAATGATAACCCATCGTATTCTTTAACCTCTTACGTGGGGCTGCAAATGCATCAGAATTGCTACGATTGATAGTAATTTACGATGAATAGTTGGTGAAATCGACCCCTGGTCGATTAAGGGTGACCGCTTTTGTTTGTGCTGGGTTGAAGAAACTAATTTTAGTTGTTATAAAAAGTGAATTAATTGTAAGACTGTCTTTGTAAGCTGAAATTAAAACTCACCACTATGGCCATGATTTCCAAGAACGACCTTTGTCACGAGCAGAACCAACCTCGTCCCCAAACCAACACCTGCAAGTTATAAAAGATGAGTCCAATCTAAGCACCTTGATCTTGTACAATGACAAATCCACTCTGTCAGCGAACCAATTTCCTTTGAGACGGGTACATACCGTAGTCTGAGTATCACTCTGCCAGTGTATGATAGTTACATGCACGCATGCAAATTGTATGCAACGCGGCACATCAGCCAATCAGATGTGTTTTGAGAACATTTCCGTCAGGATCGTGACGGAGGATGTTGATTGGTCAATTTCGCGCGTCCGCACGGCAGCAGCTATCTGCCTGATAGACGCGCTCGCCATACGGTACGATAGTACATGCCCCCTGATTGGTCAAAACTTAGAGGTCAGTGCTGGGTTGGCTTGCATAATGGCGCGCATGCTCACAATTGCGTGCGCGTGCGCTGTTAACATGAAGACTGAGGCCGTGTCCGAAACGGTTGTCTAGAGCTATGGTCTAGGTCTACAGCTACAGCTACGTCTATGGAAGCGCTTTAGCCATTGGAATTCGGACGCAGCTTCGGCTACGTATTACGCCCTCAAGTGATATTTTAAGTTAATTTTTCTGACGTCATCGAATTATCGTCTGCTCGATCCGTTTACGGGTCCGCGTTGAGAAAATGTTTGTTTACAACGGGCGATCGACTGCATCAGGGTGGATAATGATATGATGAACTCTATCCAAGAACAGTAAGTCTGACAGTAAAACCAGAACCGAACAACAGCTCACATTTGTGTGTTTCCGTTGACCCCGAAAAACTCAGCATCATCGGTCGCCATTTTGTTTGCGCGGATCAAGACAACACTTCTTACGGCTAGATTTTGATGACGTTGTAGCCGTAGCTCTAGCTGTAGACAGCATTTCGGACAGCGCTTCAAAATGGCCGCCGTAGACAATAGCCGTAGACCTAGCTCTAGACAGTCGTTTCGGACACGGCCTATTTCTCAAAAGTCTCCCATTAATCAGGAAGTATGCACGTTAGTGATAGACGGTTGCACGCTTTACGGTGAGTGCGTCTATTACATAGCCTATACAAACTGTGGCCAAACCTTACATTATATTAGGCCTATTCCTGGGCTGGATTTTACCAAACACTAAGATAAATCTTAAGATGAGTTGTTCAGTATCACCATAGTGATTTGTTTTGTGACATCAAACTTTGCTTAGCAATTATGATGAATATCAAACCTAAGATCTATCTTAGTGCTTCGTGAAATCGAATATTGAATTTATTATATTCCATTATTATCATTATTCACTTCCCTGGGTGTTGTGTGTTGCGTACTGGGTTTGCCTTCTGGCTTAAGCCAAGCATTATACACCTTTTAAACATGTTATAGTGTCCATAGCTGCATGTAATGTACGCTATGGGAAGAACGATTGTGCCAACAGGTCCAAAACCATTAATGACTACTGTTTGTAACATGATAGCATCTTTAGCATAGGTTGAGAATAATGTTTCCTATCTTAATAATCAACTTAATTGACACATTGATCACCACCCACACACCCCCCCACAGCCACACCCACCCACCCATATCACACATCCTTACGGATGCACCCTTTTATGGGGGTGCTTTCATTGTTCTTCCTTTCATTGGCTTTTCCGTGTTCAACGGAAAAGGTATTGCTTTTGTTCAGATTTTTTTTTTCTTCTCCTTCTTCTTCTTGACGTTTTGAGTTACCATAGACTTTTGTCGGAGCCACTTTGGCCACTTCTTAACTGCCGATAGTTTAACCAAACTTGGTCAAAACAAAGTCGCTGTAGGGTGGTTGTATGCGCAACATTTACGTCATCATGACATCATCAGGTGTCAAATTACAAGCAATTTGAATTTAATATTCAAAATCTTCACAAATCAACACAAAATCAACGGTTTGAGATATGAAGTTGATTCTTTCAACAAAAGTGATTGTTAGGCAAGGTCTTTCTTTGTGACACATTGCTTGACCTCTGTGACCTCTACTTCCGGTCAAACAGGAAGTGGCTCCCCATTTAAAAGTGGTAAGATCTATGATCATGATTCTTTCACCAATAGACAATGTTAGGCAGGGTCATTCACTTGTGACACATTACTTGACCTCCGTGACCTCTACTTCCGGTCAAACAGGAAGTAGCTCCTCTTTTAAAAGTGGTAAGAGCTATGATCATGATTCTTTCACAAATAGACAATGTTAGGCAATGTCTTTCATTTGTGACACATTGCTTGACCTCTGTGACCTCTACTTCCGGTCAAACAGGAAGTAGCTTCTCATTTAAAAGTGGTAAGAGCAATGATCATGATTCTTTCACCAATAGACAATGTTAGGCAAGGTCTTTACTTTGTGACACATTACTTGACCTCTGTGACCTCTACTTCCGGTCAAACATGAAGTAGCTCCTCATTTGAAAGTGGTACATTGCTTGATCTCTGTGACCTCTTCCGGTCAAAAGGTCAAAAGTCAATGTTAGGCAAAGTCTTTCTTTGTGACACAAACATGACGAAGAATATTAAAAGTAGGCTTAATTTAATATCTTAATCAAATGTCTTTATGTGTTAAAGGTTTTGACAATTTATTTTAATATCATAAAACGGAAAAGCCTTGTGTTCTGTTTTCAACAGACACAACCTCTAGTTCTTCTATTCATTGTTCTCAAAACTTACATAACTTAGCTCATGAAATTCCTTGTGGGGCACGAAGTCAACAATATCAACAAAACCTTGTGGGGTACGATATTCCTAGAGGTAACTCCATATAGGAACGCCCATAAACATAAAACCATAATAATAATACATAAAACACACCCATCTACGTGGACTCTGACGTCACCTACGTTGTGCGCTGTTTTAAGTCTGGTTCCCAGACCAAGAATCTCCGACTATATTGTCTGTCAATTCTAGGGTCCGGTATCATGTTCTAAATGGACCGGAGGAGCATGTCAGCAAAAAAGCCAATTCCTGGTTTGTTTCTTTCGAGAATATCCGAAACATTACGAACTCGTTTTCGTCAAATTTCGGATAATAACGTTACTGATCGTCGGACATTTCATGCACAGGAAAAGACATGTCATGTTATGTTTAATCCATGTACGTTTGGGGAGTTTGTTGCATGGTTTTTCCCGTTTCATATCTAACTCAGGTGCCCATGTATAATGGCATGTGTTTAGAACAGTGCAAACATTTAAACCAAAATGAAAAGTCTTCTGCTCCGGCCTTTAGCTTCCGCGTAGGCGTATTCATCGGCAGCCACGTCATGCTGTATGCTCTATTTTCATGGGCGTAGATCACGGGGGGGGGGGGGGGGTGGGGGCTAGGGGGGTTGCAAGCCCCCTCCCCACAGGAATTCACTTTTAATATATATATAAAAAATGATTTTGTGCACAAACGTAGGCCTACGTAGTACGACCCATCAGCTACATGATCAACCCCCAGGTCTGAGGACGTGTCTACACTACTGTCTATTTTTAACCGTAGCCGATACCGGAAGATTTTTAATAAGAGTCGTCAGGGAATCTTTGGGCAGGGAACCAGACTACACTGTTTTGAGCGCAAACAGGCCCACAATGCATTTCTCATATACCTTCAATGCACACTTCCGACGTATCCGATACGACATGACGTGACGCCTGATAGTCGTATTAATGATGAACATTTGTACAAGTTTTATATTTAACACGAAGTTTTGACAATGTTCCTATGACGTGATTTACATGATAGATTCAAACCAACCATGCTTTCCTGTATCTATACATAATGACCATCGTCGTGTTATTGGTTTCAACTATGTTTGCCATGATCGCTATTGAGATCAGTACTAACTGTCTTGAATTGTTTCTACATTGTTGCTATATCATGGGCAAGTAGAAGAACATTTAATGTACAGGGATTGTGTACAATTATATACTGTTATTCACTCTACGTGGGACCAGTCATGATGATGGTAAATTACACAGGTGTTGCTGTGGGTATCCTGCATTGGCTTGTACTATATTCGTCAGGAGGGTATGGCACTGCTGCTAGCATAAACTTTACGGATACAGCAAAATTTGAACACGGGATCGGTCAAGTCCAATTGTCTCTGCAACAGAAGACCAGGCCGTGGATATTATACAACTACGAACTAGCAATTTATCAAGCACAATGGGTGAGTGCGTACGCATGGGTCAGGGTTCGCGTCCTCCATGGTTATACCATAGAGGAAGGAATCACGTATAACCCAAAGTTGAATCTTGTTTACGTTTTATAGCGCTGCATTATAATACCGTCGACCTCTGAAATAATTAAACAACGTATTATATCTATTTGTATCCTATCCTATCGTATTGTATCGTACGAGTATTTTATTAAATTCATTCTATTTTAATGCTGCTATGCTTGGCTACTTTTCCCCCAGCGCAGCTGTCCATGAATTTGATTAAAAACACTGGTTATGGGGGGAAAAAATTAATAAATTTAATGTGTTTAATGATTATGATTAAATAATATTTAATCATAAACCAAATGCTACAAGCAGCTGGCCTACACGGAAGCATCCACCATGAAATAATTTTAAATGTTCATATGATAATAATAATAATAATTTTAATTACCGATAATGGGTACTTAGGGAGACATTCCCATAGGGACGTGCACACGACTTAACTTACCTTTTTCTAAACATCCTCCAAACCAATGAACTTGAAATTGAAACATGTTCATATTGAGAGCATTCTCTGTCTTCTTTAAAAAATATGGACAGTAAAAATATGTCTTTAAGATGTAGAAATATTTTTGGGGAGACAACAAAATGTCTCCCTATTGACCGGTATCTCCCAAATGTTAACTTTCAGATGCTAACCTGTCTCCCTATTATGCAATTTAGAAAAATAACTGGTAATATAAAGCGCCTTTCCAAGGAGATCAAAGCGCTGTACAGAACGAATACAATAACAAGACAAGGACAGGGGTTAAGGGAACAAATATGATTTAAGTCGTTTCCTAAAAACAGTGACAGAGGGAGAATTCCTGATGTTGATAGGGACGGAGTTCCACAGTCTGGGGCCAGCTACAGAGAATGATCTATCTCCGAAAGATTTTGACCGAGTAGGAATAGACAGAAGAAGTTTGTCATCAGAAGATCAGAGTCCCAATCTACCTGGTTGATATAAAGTGAGTAATTGAGACAAGTAGTGAGGAGAAATACCATGGAAGCACTTGTAGACCATGAGAAGAAGTTTGAAAGATAGTCGCTGTTTGATAGGTAGCTAATTAAGTTGAGAAATTAAGGATGAGGCATCCACGGAGCAGTGAACAGAGAAAATGAGTCTGGCTGCACGATTTTGCAGTTTTTGTAGCCTGTTTATTTCACCTTGGGTGATTCCAAATAGCAGAGAGTTGCAATAGTCCAGTCTAGATGTTATGAAGGAACGGACAACGTGATGACGAGTGCCATGATCAATGTATTTACGAATACGCCAGAGGTTACGTAGATGGAAATGAACAGACTTACAGATGGAAGAAACATGATTGGTCATCGGACGTCTTCAAAGGTACAGTACAGGATTGGTAGCATACTCAAACAGAAATGTTCAAAGATTTACGTATAACTTTCAAGATATGAAGATGGTGTTGGTAGAAACATACCGTTAAAACATTTCCACATGAAATGGTTTATTTATCCAGAAATTAGTAAACCAAAAACAACCCAAAACGGTTTTGATCTCTCTCGTAAGATCAAAACTATCCTTTAGGATTTAAAAGAAAAAAAGACTTGGTTTCTCGTGACTCAGATGTCCGATTGAGCTCACATTTTCACAGGTTTATCATTTTATGTACATGTCTAATCAGACAAAGTGTGAGTGCTATTCTGAGACCTTTACCAATCATGTATTATACCTTTAAACGCTGCGATATTTCATTTCGCGTGAAACTGCAAGGCACCTCAAAATAGTCATTCGATTTCACTTTATGTGCAAGCAAAATGTTCGCAAGCGACAGGCGATTAAAACGAGTCGCCTTTCAATTTAAAATTCCACTCGAAAAGCATTCAAATTCGCTTTTTGCAACGTGCGTATAGTGATTCGTTTGGGGGTATAGGCATGCCGTTCTGCAAATTGTTCAGCAAATTTGGTGTTTTGTTAATCTGTAATGAATGGTTGTACTGCAAGATTTAAAAGGCTATACAAATGGTCTACTTCTTTGAAGAGATCACGCTTTAGTGATGTCCCCTGACAACGATTGTTAGTAATTTAAACATCCTCGAAAATGGCAGCTTAATGTTGACGGCTGATTGATGCATTGAAATGATTTAGATAACATTGAGCTTGCAGACAATTGGAACATAGACAAGTCCACAGCAACATCGATTATCGCAACTTATTTGAGATCCAGACGAAGAGAGAGGTTGGTCAAAATGAAGTGCGACTCATTTCAAAATGGATGATGAGATGCGATACCATGAATTGCAATACATCCATGACACCAATCCTCTCTTGAGACTTAATCAGATGCAAGCCAATAAATAAAGAAATAACCAATCAAATAAATAGAGGAATAAAGGAGGTAAAAGGGGAAACAATAAACGTGTAAAGAGGTTTGCATTTGTTTGCTCATTTTGCAAAATTGGTTTTCTCAAAATGAAAACGTAAGTAACGGAAATAATAATATTGGGTAGTTCACGTCAGGCCCAGCGTAAGCTGCCAGCTTTGATCGCCTTGAAATGTTACTGTCGCTGGTAAGTTTGCAAGATTCGTGGACAACCATGAAACTATAGACATGCATTCTATTTCCACGACTATGCACCCACCCCTTTGGGAAAACAGGCTGTTGTTTCTTTTTATTTGTACGGAAGAACCACCCTAAACCTAACAAATATGGGTTTAAATCCCACCCAAAGTCAAGAGGAAGGAAACAACCTAAAAGAAAAGCATACGCTATATGACTCTGATAGCGGAGGAAAGCTAAAACCAGCAACAGACAAAATATCACAGTGAGTCAGAGAGAAATACATGTATGCTAAATGAGAACATGAAACAATCATAATTTATTTACAAAGAAAAGTCTTACAAATGATAAACAAGACCATCTTATCCAAAGTTAAATAAACAAGACGACAATAATGCAGCTAACTGAATGACACTTACTCTGTAAATCTTGCGGGGGAAACTTTGTAGAAACTCTGTATAATTACTCGAAGGCTACTCAGTTTGCCCAGCTCGACAAACTTGGACTCTTGATAGTTCAAGTACAAATCGTTTCTGATATACCACAGCAGTATGGAGTCTGCTTGATGAAAAATCCGCGTTGAGGCGAATCAATGTTGAGCAGATGTCACTAAGCCTTATTGTATACAAATTATTTGCCTACGTATTAGAAAGAGTGCATGGGTGGTGTACATTAGTAAAGTGTATGTTTTATTAGTTTGTATTGTAAAGAGCGGGATATGGGAGGGGGTAGGACAGAACGATCAACAGAATTGGTAGACGACTCCCATCTTGAGGTTCTTTGGATGTGCCTTTTAATTGCCAAGGAGCAGGTTTACTCCCCAGAAAATCCTGCGAAATATACAATTTCAAAGCTGGATTTAATTACAATACAGACATCTAAATAACATCAGAGAAAATATCACTAGAATGTTACTTAGCAACAGGTAAGACTACCTCTGGGAAAGACATCCCCATCTTTTGTCGAACAAAAACATCTTCAAAGATTAAACACAATTTACAAAATCATGCAACCATCAAGCTCTGCCATGTAAATGATTGGATAATAAGTCATAAGTTCAAACTTTAAAGAATACGAAAAAGGGTAAAGAGATCACACAAAAGCACTACAACTGCATGTAGAATGTAAACTAAGCTCACCCCCAGCAATGGCTTGACCCGGCTACCGTAGCAAGGTGGACGGCGGTTGCTTGGGCAGTAATCAGTTACAATATCTACAACAAAATTAGCACAAACAAATTAACACTACTAGTACTAATAAATTGAACGACTTCTGAAACATAAAGCACATGTACATGTACCTTAAATGGCATGCACGGTCCTTCGTACATCTTAAAATGAGAAGCATAATTGGTCATAATACTAGAAACAGCAAACAACGTTCACAGGTAATCTCTTAATAAAAACTGGCTCCAAAACAAGGGCATAACTAGGCTTCCGTAGTTAAATCTCGACTGTTTTCCTGGCGATCTGCAAGGTTATCTTTCACCAATAGCAATAATTATAGAAAACGTAAATATGCGCTTCTTCTCTGCATGATCAATTAACGAAATCAATCCGAAACTTAGCTTATCCAACACATTTCCAACACAACTTCCATCGTGCACGATTAACTTCCGTACCAAATTATCGCTACAACACAGTGCAAGAAAATGCAATCATAACATAAACAAAATGGTCTAACATTTCCACTGACAACTTGTATCACGCTATCAAATTTGTCTATTATAAACTACAATCACTTAATCGCAATACTCACGGCGAAACAGCCAAAAACAGGTCAAAATCTACTCGACTACAGCGGCGACTGTACAAACAGGCTGGCAGAAAATGGCGGATTGGCGGGCCAACACACACGTGACTAACATTAATGCATTACAGTAATCTTCCTTTCAAACTATACTTTAACAATGGAGAAGGGCTCAAAACTATCACTCAATTAAGTGAATATTCTGCATGAACATAAACACTGATTTCTGCAAAGTTACAAGGAAAAATCCACGTACTTAACGGTTACTATGGAAACCCTTGCCCGTCTTTACAAAACACTTCAAATCTACGGAGGCTTAATCCTGACAAATCAGTACACGTCATACGCCCATTACACTCCCCTGCTAGAAACTAGCTGTCTCAGCAGTTTACACAAGCTTGGTAACCTTACATACCACATACAAAAATATCAAGTCACTTAATACTTAATTACAATTAGCCAACATCTTCGCCAACAACAACTGCGTTTGCACCATATCCTCTAATATTTGGCGGTTTGGCCTGTCCAGATCCTTTGCAGCTATGCATTCCTGTGAGGTCGCGGACTTAGGAAGCCTATGGGGATTGGAGTGATGTCCGGCATTTGCTCTTTGGCTCCGTCTGACGCCTGTATGCTGACTGACTGTGGAGGGCCTCTCGGGCTCCCCTGCTGTACCATCAGCCGTACCTTCAGTCTCCAAATCGACGGCATCTACATCACCCAGGATTATATACTCCGTGGAGTCGTCACATCCTGCTTCAGTACCAGACTGCAACTCACTGGCTGCTTCCTGAACCTCTTCCAAACTACTCGCTGGTTGGATATCGCTCAATAAATCCCTTCCATTTAGCAGGTCCTGCCGATGGCATGACTTCTGCTCTTTAGGTCCATCCAGGGGCTCGACGACATAAACATTGTGGCTGGATTTCCTGATGACCTTGTGTGGCACTGACTGCCAATGATCCTGAATCTTGTGTCTTCCAGTGACTCTGTTCCTCAGAAACACTCTGTCACCAGGCTGCAACGGGTGTTCCTGACTCTTTTTGTTATGCCTTGCTGCACGTTTCAGAGCTTCACGTTCCATCCGCTCACTTGCCAGAGCAAATGCTTCCTGTAGCCTCTGCTGGTGCTCGGTGACCCATTCAGTTTCTGGAGGGGTTCCGTCAGGGTCCACTTTCAGCATCTCATCTATGGGAAGTCTTGGCTCTCTCCCAAACAAGAGATAGTACGGTGCAAACCCGGTGCTTGCATGAGGAGTGACATTATAGGCATAGACCATTTCTGGTAGCAGTATGGGCCACCTTCTCTTCTTTTCAGGCGGCAGGGTGCTCAACAAGTTGTGCAAAGTGCGGTTAAATCTTTCGCACTGTCCGTTCTGTTCGGGATGGTAAGGCATGGTCCTGGTTTTGATGGTCCCATACATGCCACATAGCTCCTCAATGACTCTACCTTCAAAATTCCTCCCTTGGTCGCTGTGCAATCTGGATGGAACTCCAAAACGCACGAACCAATCTCTGACCAGAACCTTCGCAACGGTCTTTGCCGTTTGATCCCTGGTCGGCACTGCCTGAGTGAACTTGGTAAACACGTCGGTTAAGACCAAGACATTCTCTACATTCCCAGTCCCTGGCTCCAGGACTGTGAAGTCGATTGCGAGTACGTCGAGGGGTCTCTGTGCAGACAGTGAAGTGATGTTGGTTTTCACGTTCTGTCCACACTTGCCAAGAAGGCAGCGGCTGCATGTCGAACAGTACTCGGTAACCTCCCGAGCCATGTAGGGCCAATAACAACGCCTTTCCAGCAATCCCAGAACTCTCTTTGGGCACTGGTGACCCATGGAGTCGTGAACTGACGTTAATACGTCTTGCTTGAGGACTGCTGGAAGGAGGACTTGCTTGAATGATTCGCCATCAAACTGGACACTCCGGTACAACACACCATCACTTTCGCTCAACCTGTCTCGGGATGACAGAAGCTTCTTCACTGCTTGTGTCTCTGTCTTCAATGATTTTGTCGAAGGAAAGCGCTTTGTCAGCCAAAGCTCCTTGAGACGTCTGATGTCGGGATCAGAGGCTTGCAGCTCAGCAAGTTGCTCCTTTGAAAAGGATGGTAATGATGTTGCGGTCAGTGGCTCTGCTGGAATGCGCTGTGGTTGGGCTGGTGCCCCGACTTCCTTGGTCCAAACTTCTTCAATCAGACCCCTAATTTGCTTTATGAGGCTGGTTGGAACAATTGTTGGCGCCGTGTTGTCCTGCAACTGCTGCACCGAGATCTCTTCAAGTCGGGCGACCTCTTCACAGTGCTCTGTCTTGCGGCTCAGCGAGTCTGCATTGCGATTGACTTTCCCTGAACGATGCTTGATCGTGAGGTCAAACTGTGCCAGCTGGCCTATCCATCTCGTCTCAGTGGCTCCCAATTTTGCAGTTGTTTGTATGTAGCTCAGGGGGTCATTATCTGTGTACACGGTGCATTTGGCGCCAATCAGGAGGTCTCTGTACTTTTCGGAGACCGCCCACTTGAGTGCAAGGAGTTCCAACTTCATACTGGAGTACCTCTCCATGTTCCTTTCTGCAGGACGAAGTGATCTACTTGCATAACTCAGTACAACTAGTCGGCCATTTTGTTCTTGCGAAAGAACAGCACCCAGTCCAAGGAGGCTCGCATCAACTTCGAGGATGAAGGGCAGAGTAAAATCAGGATAACCCAAGACAGGCGGTTTGGTCAATTTCTGCTTCAACTCGTTCATAGCCTTGTCACACTCTTCTGTCCATCCACTCACACCTGGTGGGATGCCCTTGGGCTTCTTCTTCTTGGTAGATCTTGGGCTTGTCAGCAGCTGATGTAGGGGCGCAGCTATCTTTGCGAAGCCATTCACGAACCTCCTATAGTATCCCGAAATACCAAGGAATCCACGGAGCTCGGTGTCCGTCTTGGGTGTTGGCCATTCGCAAATCGCTGATGTCTTATCCGGATCTGGAAGGATACCCTCCTTCGAGATGACATGCCCAAGGTACCGCAACTTGGTCTTAAACAGTTGACACTTCTTGGGTTTTGCTTTCAGGTTCCACGATTTTAGCCGGGTGAGGACCAAGTCGAGTCGCTCGAGGGTCTCCTGATATGTCTTGCCAAAACACAGGATGTCATCCAAATAGATAATCAGGGTCTGGAAATTCTGATCTCCAAATACCTTATCCATTAATCTCATGAATGTGCTGGGCGCTCCTGTCAGGCCAAAAGGCATACGAGTGTACTCGTACAGTCCACCGGTGCCCACTCTGAAGGCTGTCTTCTCGATATCCTGTTCTCTGACAGGGACCTGATGGAACCCATGAGCAAGGTCGAGGGAACAGAAGAATTCTGCTCCATTCAACACATCGAAGGTTTCCTCAATCCGCGGGAGCGGATACGCATCCTTTCTTGTCTTAGCATTCAATGCTCTGTAATCACAACAGAGCCGCAGTTTTCCGTCCTTCTTGCGGACGAGTACTACAGGGGCTGCATATGGGCTCGAGGACTCCCTGATGATTCCAGAATCTAGTGCCGACTGCAAGTACTCTCTCACTTCAGGCCAAAGGTGCGGTGGGACACGGCGATGTGGAACTCGAATGGGGACTTCGTCTTCAGTGATTATACGATGCTTCACTGCTGTGCAGTATCCAAGATCATCATCACCAGTGCTAAACACTTCTCGGTGTTTCCCGATGATGTCTCTCAGTTGGCTCTTCTGCTTCTCTGTTAACTTATCACCAACATCCATCTTGCCGAGGAGGGTCTCTGTTACCTCTTGTGTACTGTCACTCAACTCTTCGTCCCTGCCTGGGCCCTTGGTAACAACTGTCTCTTCGGACACTGCTGCGAAGTCCATAGGCATGTCCACAGTCGCTGACATCAAATTTCCTACTGGTGTGCGGGGTTTCAGGTACATGTCCCTATCAGTAAAATTAGCCACTTGCATGGGGACTCTTCCATCTCTGCCAACTGTTACGATGGACGGTCCCAACTTCAGACCATTCGGCAACGTGGGAAACCCTACACCTATCTCTTCCACAACGGCAGTGAATGGTGCTGACTTGCATGGTTGGACGGATCCCTCTATAACTTGTATGGACCATGCTGGGACGAGTATGGGTTGCTTCCCTGCAACACGTACCTTGCCAGGTTTGATTGCTCTATTTTCCTGGAAGAGGGAAAGGATCATCTTCCACTGGGTGTCAGAAACGTTGGTAGGGGCGGATCTGCTCATGTCTCGGAGAACGTTGGATCCTATTACTCCAGGGACTTCGGTCTTCCTCAATCGGATTGTCTCATCCACAGGGTCTTTCACAACCAAGAAACCCATTGCTGGAAATGTCGTCCCAAAAGCAACCAAACTGAGCTCAACGTACCCAATAAATGGCAGCTCCTTGCCGTTTGCAGCAGAAATCCGGAGAAGTTCGCCTACATCCATCAGGTCACAGCTCTCGGCCAAGTTCTCCCTGTACCATGACTCTGTAACAGTTGAGACCTGGGCACCCGTGTCCAAAAGGCAACGAATCTCTCTTCCCTGCAATTTCACAGCAGCTTCTGGGCAATCTCCAATGGCGTTTCTTATGATTGAGCCTTTGTCCACAATTTCATTGTTCAAACCTGCAGGCTGGCTCACGACTACAGGTTGCCCTAGTTTAAAGACTCTTCTTGTTTGGAGGACTGGTTCTTTGCGCGTTCAGGGCAATTACGGCGGAAATGCTCAAGAGAACCACACTCCCAGCACTGTCGGTCCTTCTTTTCACCCTTATTAGAACGACTGGCGAAACTCTTCTTTTGCTTCAAAGCTTGTTCGGCAGCTGCCAACAGGGCATCTATCTGCTTCTGTTGCTTGGCAATGACGTCTTCCTGCCGCCTGACGACATCCATCTCAGCTGGGGTCTCGTGGGAGATGGCCACCTTCTGAGGTCTTGCAGCTGTCTGTGGTACTGATCCATACCACTTCAGGGCTCTATCTCTGACTGCGAAAAAGGAAAGATCTGGCAATTCAGCATTAAGCCGTCTGATCTCCCTCTTCATTCCAGTGTCATTCACCGCCTCGGAAAATCTGCTTTTCAAGGCTGCTTCTCGCCCAGGCTTGAACGATTCATCAAGTTCGATGATCCGATCGTACAACTCGACCAACTTCAAGGAGCACGAAACAAGATCCATGTCACCCTGGACATAAGAGTAGAACTTCTGTTGGAGGGATGGTAGATCGTCGCCATCACCAAAAACTCGAAGAAGAATCTTGTAGATTTCTCCTGGATTCTTCTTCACATCTTCACCTCGGCCAAGGATTTCTTGTCGTGCTTTACCACTCAGGTGCTCAAGGATACATGCCGAAACATCGTCTTCAGGGATGCTGCGGGTCTGTAGATATGACTTCATATCGGACACCCATTCATTGATTGTGGGCTCACCTTCCTTCGTCGGCCTGTCTCGAAACCTTTCCATCTTTCTGCTGGGCACCACGACGACATTTTTCTGTTTAGCAGGACTCCCTCCTTGATTGGCTGCCTTGATCATCTCATCTTGGTCCTTGACAATGCTACGCAGCTTCTCCAGCTCAGCGGCCAGCTTGGCGACTTCATCGTCAATGGTCTTCTCTGAGACACCTGTTGCCATTTTCATTAACAATGTACAACAATACGCAAAAAAATCACAGCGTAGTAATTACATGTACCTACATGAAAGAAAATCAGTTTCAACAACATCAATATTCCCAACAGCAACAAGGAAAAACATGTACAGATAAATCTTCTTAGCCAGTTTACTTTCAGACTAGAGTTCAACAAAATTCTTGATAACTTGAGCTGATTCACGGTGGCGGTCTTGCAAATCCATCACGACAGTTCGGCAACTCCATCACCACAGTACAGCGGCTCAATCACCACGGGACGGCAACTCCATCATCAAGGTGCTGCAACTCCCATCACCAGGGGATCCATCGGCACATCCCACCGCTGCCACCATGTAAAGAGCGGGATATGGGAGGGGGTAGGACAGAACGATCAACAGAATTGGTAGACGACTCCCATCTTGAGGTTCTTTGGATGTGCCTTTTAATTGCCAAGGAGCAGGTTTACTCCCCAGAAAATCCTGCGAAATATACAATTTCAAAGCTGGATTTAATTACAATACAGACATCTAAATAACATCAGAGAAAATATCACTAGAATGTTACTTAGCAACAGGTAAGACTACCTCTGGGAAAGACATCCCCATCTTTTGTCGAACAAAAACATCTTCAAAGATTAAACACAATTTACAAAATCATGCAACCATCAAGCTCTGCCATGTAAATGATTGGATAATAAGTCATAAGTTCAAACTTTAAAGAATACGAAAAAGGGTAAAGAGATCACACAAAAGCACTACAACTGCATGTAGAATGTAAACTAAGCTCACCCCCAGCAATGGCTTGACCCGGCTACCGTAGCAAGGTGGACGGCGGTTGCTTGGGCAGTAATCAGTTACAATATCTACAACAAAATTAGCACAAACAAATTAACACTACTAGTACTAATAAATTGAACGACTTCTGAAACATAAAGCACATGTACATGTACCTTAAATGGCATGCACGGTCCTTCGTACATCTTAAAATGAGAAGCATAATTGGTCATAATACTAGAAACAGCAAACAACGTTCACAGGTAATCTCTTAATAAAAACTGGCTCCAAAACAAGGGCATAACTAGGCTTCCGTAGTTAAATCTCGACTGTTTTCCTGGCGATCTGCAAGGTTATCTTTCACCAATAGCAATAATTATAGAAAACGTAAATATGCGCTTCTTCTCTGCATGATCAATTAACGAAATCAATCCGAAACTTAGCTTATCCAACACATTTCCAACACAACTTCCATCGTGCACGATTAACTTCCGTACCAAATTATCGCTACAACACAGTGCAAGAAAATGCAATCATAACATAAACAAAATGGTCTAACATTTCCACTGACAACTTGTATCACGCTATCAAATTTGTCTATTATAAACTACAATCACTTAATCGCAATACTCACGGCGAAACAGCCAAAAACAGGTCAAAATCTACTCGACTACAGCGGCGACTGTACAAACAGGCTGGCAGAAAATGGCGGATTGGCGGGCCAACACACACGTGACTAACATTAATGCATTACAGTAATCTTCCTTCCAAACTATACTTTAACAATGGAGAAGGGCTCAAAACTATCACTCAATTAAGTGAATATTCTGCATGAACATAAACACTGATTTCTGCAAAGTTACAAGGAAAAATCCACGTACTTAACGGTTACTATGGAAACCCTTGCCCGTCTTTACAAAACACTTCAAATCTACGGAGGCTTAATCCTGACAAATCAGTACACGTCATACGCCCATTACAGTATAATAGAATGACTATATGTTACTGTAATTTTATGAATTTTTTTCATGCGTACCATTTGTAAACATGTGGTGGGGAATCTGCCATAATATTCACAGAGCAGATATGCCACACTGTGGCAGTCATTATCGTTACGACACAAAGAAATATTCTTCGACAGCACATATCAAATTTATTTCTGAAATATAGAAATAGAAAGATACAATATAAACGGCGCCATGAAAGCAAAGAATCGAAAAAATGGACGAGTAAACACATTCACGGCGAAAGTTAACAGTGTGGTGTTGGTATATTGTAATTGTTTTAGTCCTTTGAGTTGTTGAGAAACAACTTTTCGAATTAGTTGAAAGGAACCATGATGTTTTTAACTGGATATTCAGAACAGTGTGTTACATTCAATCTTGAATCTTGTTTTCATGTGCAGAATGCGATGAAAGATGGTATATAAGTACAACAGAATAAAAATTATGCCAACTGTTTTTTCTTTTATGAAAACATGTAGGGTGCAGACCAGTAAATAAATTCCCATAGGCTCCCACGCAAAATGGCCAATTTCAAAAAAATATTAAAAATACTCAGAAGTTTCTGAGGCAATCGACCAATACGGCAAAATAAAGGTGAAAACTTCAATTTTCATTTTCTTTTCAATTTTCTATAGGTTAACCGATGACTTTTTGCGCAAAGTACATTCAAAGAAAAATACCCCTAAAATGGCCGAATTGACCGGTGCCAGACCAAAAATAGTACCCCTCCACTACAGGGAAAAAATAGAGCGAATTTAGGGCCTGATTTCATCCAAACGGCTCAGAGGTGAAAGTCCAAACTCTGGTGATCGGGTTCCATCCATTTTGTCTACAAGACTTACCACGTAGGGCTCACCAGACGCTTTAAGAGAAAAGATTTTGAGGGTATACAAAAAATTAATGAGCTCCGCGGACCGATTTGGGCCTATTTACTGGTCTGCACCCTTTATAGTGCATAAAGTATTTTATTTTCTTATAAAACCACCCTTAAGACAAAGGGAAGTGTTCACTGACCATGAATCTGCAAAAAAATTTGAACAAAATTGAACCCTTTTCGAAATACAGGCCAATCTTGGAGGAGGGGCGGCCATTTTGTTGATGCAGTTTTAGCACGGTATCCATTATGTAATGCATCCATGGATCGATATGTGCATCGCAGTTCCTTTTTTAATATTACAAGTCTTCAAAGTAAGCAAGGAGCAATCGTTGAATGCTTCAAGATTGTTGAGTTCACAGCCAGGGGTTGTGACGGGTGGCCAGGGCTATGCGACAATTTATTTCGGGGGGGGGGGGAAGGAACAAGAAGGCTAACAAGAATTGGTCCAGCAAGTGGACTCTATAGCTAGGGTTAGGCTCGCTAGGGTTAGGTTCGCTAGGGTTAGGGCAACTAGGGTTGGACTATTTTTGAGGACTCTTCGCATCTTGTTTGCAAGACTGATGTTTTTATAATTTTTTTCCCCGGTTTTGGGGATAGTTGACTGACTTGGGGGTCAAAGAAAAGGTGTTTGATAAAGCAAACGCGCAACAATATCACTGGCTAAAAGTTGCTACCCTCGTCACGGGTAACCCTCTTTGCTATGCTCTTTTTTCTTTGCATGAATATAAAGAACTTCACTAAAAAGGCTGAAAACATGCACAAACAAATGAAAATCCTAACCCATATTTGTTTTGCCGAAATAATTCAAACTCAGTCCACTCCAAAGCGAAAATACAGTTATTTACGCAGGGGAATCCCCAAGCATTTACACGCACGCGCGTTGACTATGGCAAACATGGCCGCCGTATGCTTTATTTCGGAAAAATCTAATTTATGGTAATTTTAATGGATTTAAAAGGAAACTAATAGTTGAAAACGACATGTCAGATAGTGCAAAAGTTGTGTCCGTCAATATTTTCTGCCTACAGTTCACTTTAGCGACATTTAAAGGGCAAAATTGCAACGGCATGCCGCCATCTTGGATTTCGCTATATAGGGTGCAGACCAGTAAATAAATTCCCATAGGCTCCCACGCAAAATGGCCAATTTCAAAAAAATATTAAAAATACTCAGAAGTTTCTGAGGCAATCGACCAATACGGCAAAATAAAGGTGAAAACTTCAATTTTCATTTTCTTTTCAATTTTCTATAGGTTAACCGATGACTTTTTGCGCAAAGTACATTCAAAGAAAAATACCCCTAAAATGGCCGAATTGACCGGTGCCAGACCAAAAATAGTACCCCTCCACTACAGGGAAAAAATAGAGCGAATTTAGGGCCTGATTTCATCCAAACGGCTCAGAGGTGAAAGTCCAAACTCTGGTGATCGGGTTCCATCCATTTTGTCTACAAGACTTACCACGTAGGGCTCACCAGACGCTTTAAGAGAAAAGATTTTGAGGGTATACAAAAAATTAATGAGCTCCGCGGACCGATTTGGGCCTATTTACTGGTCTGCACCCTGTAGTATTTGCTGGGTTATGTCTGTGATGTTCATAGAGTCCCTTAGAGCGCCACCAAGAGGGCAGCAGGGAGAGGCCGATTTACGCGGTGCATGATGGGAAATTGTCGACATGTGGAGGATTTTTCCCCTATACGTTCAATCGTCTTCGCCATTTAACCCACCGTATGTCTTTCATCCATGGGTATTTCTCAATGTTTTCCAGTTTGGATGTGTGTGCTGTGCATCCGAAAGATACGCAAACATAAACCATTGTGATAACACGTGGAATAAACACACAAAACGACCGAAGAATTAGCAATAACGTGAACGTATAGGGGGAAAATCTCCGATGTCGACAATTTCATGCACAGCGTGAATCGGCCTTTCCCTGCTGCCCTCTTGGTGGCGCTCTAAATTGTTAAACGCCAGAGCCGTAAATAAGGCCATAAAAAAAATTGTTGTATTGGCGTAACGGAGGTTTGGAAAATAGGGTAGGGCGGGCGGAATTTTTATTAATTTTTTTTTTTTCCTGGGGTATTAAATGCTTTTTCCCCTGTAACTCACAGTATTTGACGTGTCAAATAAAGACAAGAAATGACATAACAACTTTAACCAGTCTGGTTTCCATCTTTTGCTCCTTTTAAGCTTTTAATCTGCATAGAAATTTGCGATATTTTTTTTGATTTTGTTTTTTCCCAATTTTTATTTATTTATTTATTTATTTTATTTTTTTTTTGGTTTAAAATGTTTACGGTCGGGGCATATTTTGGGGTCGGGCGGGTTACGCCAATACAACAAAAAAAATTTATGGCCTAAAGGGAGTTTGGCCACAGACATAAGGGTGCAGACCAGTAAATAAATTCCCATAGGCTCCCACGCAAAATGGCCAATAAAAAACAATATAAAAAATACTCAGAAGTTTCTGAGGCAATCGACCAATACGGCAAAATATAGGTGAAAACTTCAATTTTCATTTTCTTTTCAATTTTCTATAGGTTAACCGATGACTTTTTGCCGAAAAGTACATTCAAAGAAAAATACCCCTAAAACGGCCGAATTGACCGGTGCCAGACCAAAAATAGTACCCCTCCACTACAGGGCAAAAATAGAGCGAATGTATGGACTGATTTCATCCAAACGGCTCAAAGGAGAAAGTCCAAACTCTGGTGATCGGGTTCCATCCATTTTGTCTACAAGACTTACCACGTAGGGCTCACCAGACGCTTTAAGAGAAAAGATTTTGAGGGTATACACAAAATTAATGAGCTCCGCGGACCGATTTGGGCCTATTTACTGGTCTGCACCCTTTATAGTGCATAAAGTATTTTATTTTCTTATAAAACTGCCCTTTAGACAAAGGGAAGTGGTCGTTGACCATGAATCTGCAAAAAAAAAATGAACAAAATTGAACCCTTTTCGAAATACAGGCCAATCTTGGAGGAGGGGCGGCCATTTTGTTTATGCAGTTTTAGCACGGTATCCATATATGTAATGCATCCATGGATCGATATGTGCATCGCAGTTCCTTTTTAAATATTACAAGTTTTCAAAGTAAGCAGGGAGCAATCGTTGAATGCTTCAAGATTGTTGAGTTCACAGCCAGGGGTTGTGACGGGTGGCCAGGGCTATGCGACAATTTATTTCGGGAAGGGGGGGGGGGTTGGAACAAGAAGGCTAACAAGAATTGGTCCAGCCAGTGGACTCTACTAGCTAGTGTTAGGCTCGCTAGGGTTAGGCTCGCTAGGGTTAGGTTCGCTAGGGTTAGGGCAACTAGGGTTGGACTATTTTTGAGGACTCTTCGCATCTTGTTTGCAAGACTGATGTTTCTATAAAGTTTTTTCCCCGGTTTTGGGGATAGTTGACTGACTTGGGGGTCAAAGAAAAGGTGCTTGATGAAGCAAACGCGCAACAATAACACTGGCTAAAAGTTGCTACCCTCGTCACGGGTAACCCTCTCTGCTATGCTCTTTTTTCTTTGCATGAATATAAAGAACTTCGCTAAAAAGGCTGAAAACAAGCACAAACAAATGATTTCATCCAAACGGCTCAAAGGTGAAAGTCCAAACTCTGGTGATCGGGTTCCATCCATTTTGTCTACTAGACTTACCACGTAGGGCTCACCAGACGCTTTAAGAGAAAAGATTTTGAGGGTATACACAAAATAAATGAGCTCCGCGGACCGATTTGGGCCTATTTACTGGTCTGCACCCATAAATAACCCATAGGCCGACAGCGCCCTATTCAAATGCATGGCGGGGTACCGTAATTGTGACGGCACCCGACTATTGTCAAACTATGGGCAAACAAAGTTACTTTTACGCACGATTGAATAGGGAGGATTTATTCAAACGGGATAATTCTAGATGAAAACGCATTGGTATCAACTTTAAACCCATTGGAGCATTTGGTTTACCTCACATACAATTGCACAGTAATATATTTTTCTCAAATAATGGAAAGATTGAATGAAAACTTTTGTGTTTGAAATTTCATTTTGATTTTATGAGAGGGAACTAGCGCGAGATTACGTGCGCAACTGGCCTCTTTTAGAATCTTTGCGAGATTTTGAATTAAAATCAATTGTTTACGTGCGGCGCGCGCGCCTTGCGCAATGAGTGACGCACACTTTGCCCATAGTTTTTTGAGATGGCGTCCGCACAGACATGCGTTGTTACCGATGCGTACGCCATGTGTACAGGGGGGAAGGGGGCTTCAGGCCAATGCGTACCGTACGCAAACGAACATTTTGCATAGCATTATTGCGCGAAAAGAGAGGTAAAAAACGTGAAAAAAGCACCGGGATTGTTTTGTTTTTTCCTTTTTTTCTTATTCAACATAATAAAAAATAGTAAAATACATCAGTAAATGTATAAAAACCTGTAAAACTTTAGTCATTCATTTTCAGAATTTGAAAGTGACGTCCCAATAACGGTACCGACCCTGATTACTGTGACATTTTTAAAGGTATA
Source organism: Astropecten irregularis (assembly GCA_963971285.1). Taxonomy (NCBI): domain Eukaryota; kingdom Metazoa; phylum Echinodermata; class Asteroidea; order Paxillosida; family Astropectinidae; genus Astropecten; species Astropecten irregularis. The sequence continues at coordinate 21,001,278 of OZ020249.1, read as the reverse complement.
CCACGAGAAGTGAAAAACCTAATGTGCAATGCGTATGCGTACAGGGGGGAAGGGGGGGGGCCACTGCGTACGCCTTGCGTACAGAGGGGGAGGGGGGGTCAAAAAAGTTGGCATTTCGTGCGTACGTACTTTATGGACGACCCCTAAAACATGTAAGTATGTAACCCACTCATGTCAACTGAACAAGATGTCCATAGACGCCACCATTTTGCATGTAGGCACCATCTGGATTCAATTTTTTTTTTTTAAGCATACCCCTCCACAGGACACGGATCACTGTCCCTGGATCATCTCAACAAAATATGGTTACCCTATTCTAGTGTTGTTATACCACTTACAGGATATATACTAATACACATGCTACTATACATCACACTGTTTACATTCGCCGTGAATCTGTTTACTCGTCATTTCTTCGATTCTTTGCTTTCACGGCGCCGTTTATATTGTATCTTTCTATTTTTATATTCACAATATCGATCGCCATGCGGTCTGACTGATCTGTGAATATTATTGCCGACCATGTGATTAGACTATTATGCGCAGAATGATACACAATAGAGAGAATAATAAAGGTTTAGTCCCATGAAGCTGTTGTACTTTCATATTGCATAAGCCATCAGTGCTATATTATACAGAATAATTAAGCATGCACTGATTAATGCACACCACCCGGGCATTTTGTCTTATTACGTAGAAAAATAGTTTTATCCAACAGGGCTTAGTGACATCTGGTCAACATTGATTCGCCTCAACGTGAGTTTCATATTAAAAGCAGAATAATACTCCTCTTGTACTATATCAGAGAAAATTTGTACTATGAATTCTCCGAGTTTTGTTGAGCTGGGCAAACTGAGCAGCCTTTATTATAGTAGAGTTCCACCTGCATGCAATTACAGTTACAGAGTAAGTGCCAGTGATATTTGAAATTTAATTTGGCCATGAAAACTGATATTTAGAATATGCGTCTGCAAAAAAAATAAATACCAAACAAAACAAACAAAAACAAGCAAACACACCAACACCCCAACACCCCAACAAACAAAATAAACAAATAAACAAACACCCCGACAAACAATCAAACAAACACACAAATAACTAAAGACCAAAGCAAAAACAAATTCCTTAACACTTGCATTTTGACTTCCTCCAATGTTCAAACTATCCGACTACTGTACATGTAATAATTTGTTAATTAAAACAAAATTTAATTTTCAGTTTTCAGTTTGTTCATTGCAGAAATAAAATCGAGATATATTCAGACGAACGATCTTAAAAACAATTCTAAAACACATCTTTCTCGAGTTTTAAGACATTTTAGGCTTCTGAACATAATCGTAAAATCAACATTATCAGTTGACTCAACTCTAATCAGACTTTCTTATTTTGGTAAAATTCGTCTTGCCTGAATTAAATAACTAGATTCGAGGGTGAAATTATATGTCATCCTTTGCAACAAAATTAGAAATAAATTGTCTAATTCAGAAATGTTAAATTCCATCGACTGTATCCACTTTTATGATGAATTTGTGTTTTAAAAGTAAAAGCTAATGACGCGCCGTTCCTATGTGGATTTACTGCACAGAGAAAGAATCAAGAAACACGCATACGTTCTACACAATTAAAAGAGAGTTCATTTTTTGGCAAAAACATTTCTCAAGCCATGATCTTTGCTTAATATTTATAGGGCAAAAGTTATACAATTGTAACATAGTTCATCCATTTATTGCAAACTTAACAAAATACATTTTGTTTCATTTGCTGTATTTTAATTTGTTAAGTTCGCATCGGTTGATGCCCCCTTGTGCCCCTAGACGCAAAAGTCTGGTGACGCCACTGGACCCAGTGCCGGTTTATGAAACATCACAACATCCTCATCACGAGGTCAGAAAGGTTTAGTTTGATTTTTTATTTTGGAGAGCTGTTTGGACTTCAGCGCGTGAGTGAGTCTAAAAGGTATAATACATGATTTTGTATGAGCATCTACATGAAATGATAAACCTGCGAAATTTGAGCTCAATCGGACATCTGAGTCAAGAGAAAAGAGCAAAAACCCGACTCAATTTTTCTTATAAAACATAAAGAATGGTTTTGATCTTACCCCGAGATCAAAACTTTGTTCGGTCTTTGTTAGACTAATTTCTGGATAAATACACCATATCGGGCGGAAATAATTTGCACGTAGCACATGATGACATACTCCTCGATTATAACCAATTCATATTTCTCTCACTTTGTATGTACAAGGTTCGAGGTATGACGTTCTTCACCAGAGGGAAACGGGTGATTAACAAGTCCGAGGGACGACCGAGCACAACCATCCAGATCATGATACCCAAATCAGAGTCATGAGTTCCCGGACTGTAACGTGCCATTTGATACATCATACCAACTATAAAGCTCAATATTCAGGATGTCCAAAAAGCTTCACCATGCCGTCACTATTAAACCCACATGTATGGTTCACCTGCACATTGCAGTTCCAGCCATCTTGTCATATACTATGTTGCATTTTAGATCTTTCTTACCCGTAGTTGATGAGTTTAATATTCCTGCATGTTCAATGTAGGCCTACGAGATGAGAAATCTTCTTCTTCTTTTTTTAATCGAAATTGGAGTTGATTGAGTGGGTCCAAATAAATGTGGAAAAAAGACGAAATTAAAACGAATTTACAATTTTGAGTGGCCCCTTATACTCATGTAAATGAGCTTTTGTTCACGATCTTCGCAACAACAATCGTACAGATAGCTTAAAGCCCACCGCACACTATACGATCCGACACTTCCGACGAGGACCCGACTGGTTTTTGGAAGGATCGCAAAGCATTCTGGGAGTCTTAACCGTGATTGTTCCCAGTCGCAGACCCACTCTGATGGCCAGTCGGCAAGATTCGACTGTCGAATCACGGTTAAGACTCCCAGAATGCTTTGCGGTCCTTCCAAAAACCAGTCGGGTCGTAGTCGGATCGTATAGTGTGCGGTGGGCTTAAGTCATACGATACATAAGCCCCTTTCACATCGGGTCTTACGTATAGTTGCGTAGACGGTTGCGTAGCGACTACGCTGCCCTACGATGTTCCTACGCTGTTCCTACGCTAAACTTCGCTGACTTACGTAACAATACGCCGAGTACGCAGAAGGATTACGCGACTTGTACGCAAAAAAAATAATAACAAACAATTTTTTCTCGAGTTCTCTTGGCGTAGAGCACTGGACAACGGTAGCGCGCAGTTTTAAGTCTACGCAACAGTACGCTGCAGTACGCCATACCTACGCAACAGTACGCTACCCTACGTCTGTTATACGCAATCCTACGTGCCTGTACGCCAATTATATTATAATGGTAGGTACGCGGTGCCTCTGCACAGGGTACGTAACCATACGCCATCGCACTACACACATCCACGTACGCAGGCTCACCTTGACTCAGTACGCTCATCTCCCTCGCAGTGCCTTGCTTCAAAATTTCACTCCGGGTATACCCCCCCCCCCCCCCCCCCCTCCCTTAGCAAAAAGCTAGATCCGCCCCTGCGGACTGTTGGACTGTCTCCCTGTCTGTCAGTCTCGGTGTACGTCTATTACCATGGATTCCACTTGCCAAGTCCGAAGGCAGTAGACTTTGCGTCGAATTCTCCAGCTTTTCGGCATGACTGGTAGAATTTGGTGTCAGTCAGAGGTATCCGTTTCAACTGACCCTTTTTCCCTTTTTTCATAACTGGAATCAGACTACAAAATGCAGATCCGTCAATTGCAGACCAATTAGATACACTGCCCTTGTACTGCCATTCCAAATAACGGACATACAGTTCAGGTTTAGAGTCCAATAATTTCAAATAATCGGCCAGTTCCTTGATGCTTTTGAAATCGCCAACGTATATGAATGAGTTGGGAGGAAGTAACTCCTCGTAGATCTTCCGTCTAGAACCGTAGACTATCGGGACCACTCCCTGCTTCAGCGGCTTCTGCCAAACTTTCTCTGTGATGTAATCCTCACATTCGGCATTCTCCAAGGCCAGATAGAACTTGTACTGGCGCATCAAGTCCACCGTACATTTAGGCGAATACCTCGGTAGACATGTGAGATTCCCGCAACGTCCATATGCATCAACTGGGATAAATTTCTTAAGCTCTCTGACAAACTTCAGTCGCGGCCACCCGGTACCACCACAATTGCTCGCCATCCAGGCAATGAGCTTAGTCTTTCCATTCAGCCACTCATCTACTGATTTTGTCTGATTTATCGCAGGCATGGTAGGTCTGTAGATCCCGTAGGGACGGGTTATTTCTGATGCACGGCTGTAAGTCCATGTTGCATCAACGTAAAACAGTTTCCAGTTACGATGATACCTATTAATGTAACGAGTGGCCTCCTAACTGGCAAACAAACATGTCTGGTTGAGATTTATAGGTGAAGGGCTGCGTCATGACAGTTACGTGGAACAGAACAGCGTCCATGTCAGCAAATCCGTTCTCGGCGTCACCAATGGTGACTTGGATGTCGCAGTCATGACTAGGACAGGTCACATTGGCCTGGATATACCTCCCCACGGTTTTAGAATGCTTCAGCAAATCTTCAATAACACCATAGGCACGTCTGACGATCATATGATTGGCAGTGTCAAACACCTGGACTTTGTAGTTGCACTGATCTGCATTGACGGTTTTCAAACTGACCTTAGTGACCTCAGCTGATCTTGCACCAGCAGTCATCTGCACCTCAGTGGTCTTTGCTAGGTGTTCATCCGGTGTGACTTTGCCCCCGGTACGTTCTGAGATGTGGATCATCTTAGCACATGCCGTCTGCACCCCAGTGGTCTGCACTACATGTCCTGGTGTGACACTGCTTCCAGTACGTCCTGAGCTGTGATTGCGCCCTTGAAAATGCTTGGCATACCACGTGGAGACACGACCGAGGTAGATTTCCTTCTTGGCGTAGTTGTTGAAAGCTGGTATAAGTATCAGCAGGAAGTAGACTGCCGCTAGAAGAGCAAGAACTAATACCAGTTTCTGTCTCCGTGTCTGAAAATAACAACATAATAACTTAGTCACCCAGGCCACCTTATTAGTTTCCAATTCAAGCAATTTCTTACAAGACACACATTCGAAATTGCAGTTTTAAATTTCCAATATCACGGAATTGAAGCAAAGACCCTCAGGCCAGCACCGATTTTGACACGATTTGTTATCACTGTTTTCGGTGCCAAATTTTGTGTGCTGATCGATTTATGGTGGCCGCTTTAGTTTGTGCTGGGCTTAAAATACTTAATGTTTTAGTTGCTAAATAAAATGTGAAAATATTGAGCAGCAACAATTATAGAAATGAGACAAAAATAACAAATAAGGCCTTTAAAAATTCGGTTTTTAGTGCTTAATAAGAAGAATTAACAAGATAAATTAAAAATGGCACCCAAGGAGCTCCGTTGCTTTCAAATGTGAATTAATTTTAAGAATTTCTTTGTAAGCTTAGGCCGTGTCCGAAACGGGCTTCCAGAGCTACGGCTAGGTATATTGTCTCGATCTCTCCACGTATTTCCAATGGAGCGAAGACCCAGACCTAGCTCTAGACAACAGGGGCGGATTGCAATAAAACAGTCTTAAATGGTGGGCTTAAGGATGCAGACTTAAGCTGACTTTCTCTCTTAGCCGGTCTTGAGTAAGACAATGAAGTAAGCCCATTGCAATAAGCCAGTCTTTGATAGCCCTTGTGAATTTCCAGTCTGTGATGTGCATAACATGTACAGTATGAACAACGTGTGCAAATAATCCCACATGTTGCTGGACGGCTTGAATCTCAATGGAAAATAAAAATGGAAAAACCTCAATGAAACACTCGTTGGTATAACTCATTATCATCATATTCACCACAGGATTTAGTCTGTTCCTCAGAAACCCCTCTGTTGGCCCAAGGCTCTTCTGCTTAAATCTTCAACAACTAAGTAAAAATTACCATTTTAGCAACAAAAACTTTTACAAAATGCAATCAAGTTAGTGAAATTCCAAATTTTAAGTCAGTTTTAAGCCTCCTCCAAGTAGGCTAACACTTTTAAGCTAAGCAGTAAGACTGTCTCATTGCAATGGTCTAACTTATAGACCGACTAACTCCAAGCCCTTTAAGACCGGCTAAGGCACGTAGACAGCTTTAAGACTGCTTATTGCAATCCACCCCTGATTCGGATGCAGCCTGAAACTGAAACTTACCCCTATATCCATGATTTCCACGAACGACCTTTGTCACGAGCAGAACCAACCTCGTCCCCAAACCAACACCTGCAAGTAATAAAAGATGAGACCAATCTAAGCACCTTGATCTTGTACAATGACAAATCCACTCTGTCAGCGAACCAATTTCCTTCCAGACGGTTACAAACCGTTGTCTGAGTATCACCCAATATTCTACTCCGCATCCATGCCACTACGTACGAATGACTGATATAAATGCACGCATGCAAATTGTATGCAACGCGGCACATATCAATCAGATCTGTTTCGAGAACATTTCCGTCAGGATCGTGACGGAGGATGTTGATATGTCAATTTCGAGCGTTCGCGCGACAGCTGCAGCTATCTTCCATAGTTACAAGTTTGTGCACTGAACCCTATGGAATTATCACCCTATTACGGGAAAAAAAACATTACTCACAGACCCACACCACACATATCGTTACGGATGCATCATTATGGGGGAACATTCATTGTTATTTAATAATAATAATAATTATTATTATTATTATAATAACGTGCATTTATAAAGCGCCTTTCCAAGAAGATCAATGCGCTGTACATTATTATTTTCCCTGGTCATCGGGCCATAATTTACATTCCTGAAACCATCTCAACTCCCTGGGGAGCATACAGCCCCATACTGGCAACCATAGGGCGCACAGAGGCTAATCAAACCACAAAGCCATCTCTACCCTCACAGGTTCCCATTTACACCTGGGTGAAGAGGAGCAACATGTGACAAAGCGTCTTGCCCAAGGAAGCAAGCACCACTAGCCCATGGCTGGATTTGAACCCACAATCTGTAGATTGACCACAAGACTTTGGGTTCAACACGCCAGACCACTAAGCCACAGCACCCCACCCCTTGAATGTTCTGTTCGTTGTTCTCCGAGCATATAGTAAACGAAATGAAATTCATTGTGGGACACGACAAATTTTTTTCATCGTAAAACTCAATTTAGAAATAGTCCATCCAGATGGTACCCACAAATCGGCTGACAATACTAACAGGTGTTGTTAGATTTTGCTCGTCTGTGGCTATTCATAGAATTAATGAAAACAGCTAGGAAAAAGCATTCAAACTTGATTTGTTGAATAAATGAATAATATTTATTAAAAAAACGACTACATGTACTACAAACAGTATGCCTATACATGAAGCAAACCCCATGAAGGAATTCACATTTTCCATTTGATAAAATAGCACAACACTGCCAAATGTACTACAAATGTGTATTGAATTATTAACTTCTTTTTTTTTAATATGTCACCGTTGTTTTTTAATCCGATCATACTGAAAATGATCCTGAAATTCGGAACGCTTTGCTCGCAGATGATGATATCAAAATTCTTTTCAAGTTCCACTTTTTTCATTATGTCAAGTTTGTTATACCTAAATAACTGTCCATTGAACTTGTGAACAATGTAATTTCAAGCAATACTCCAATGTTAATTTGTAAAAGAGTTGTAATGAGTCACTGTTTGTGTGACTCGAGTCGAGTCGAGTCATTTTAAAGAAGTGACTCGAGTCGAGTCACGAATGTCGAGTCGAGTCGAGTCGAGACGAGACATTATTATTAGCTCGAGTCAATTCGAGTCACACATATTTGGAAATAAACAAACACCATGCGACTGGAATTTGATCGCTTTAAAAACATTACATCCGGGTCACAACTTGTGATGAAAGACTTTACTCTGAACCATTTCGCACCACTGCGGGTCATCTATAAAATGCCATACATGTCACATAGTATTCAATGTCACAGTGTATTCTGTGTACGACAGTGCCGGCTCCACAGTGTGAAAGTCTTAATTGATTAGAGCAAAAAGCTGTCAGCTGATCACCATCCAACATGGGCGTCGATCCGGGGGGGGGGGGCCTTGATATATCCCCCCCCCCATTTTTGAGATGGGGGTGGCGTGTATGTATTATCATCCCCCAATATTTCGAGGTTGAATGTCATTTGATACCGACAAAATATCTGAAATACCAATAAAATAATGAATAAATAGCATGCTTGGAATGTAGAAAGACAATCAATTTGACTTGTTCGCGCTTCTCGTTCTTATTATACATTGATTATCTTGATGTGGGTAGTTTGTGTGGCGTGAGAGAGAATTATGCGAGTCATGCGAGAAAGCGAAGAGATGTGCCACATTTTTAATAAGCAGTCTGAGTGAAATTATACTATGTTTAATTCTTCTGAATATCTTTTGTTTTTAAATGCTCTAAAATGCGACTTCTCGACTTTTTTTTAAGTCCCTGGTAAGGAAAATGCAAAAAGGTGAAATTTTCAATGTGTCTTGAACAGTCGCAAATTGAAGTTCATTATTCAAGGGATACTCAGTCAACATTTCATCATGACAAAATTGGTACAGTTCAAATACCATTGGTTTAAAGATTTTGGTCAGTACATAAAAACAAAGGAAAGTCCACATAAGGTATGTAAAACAAACATGGGTATTTAAACAATGACATGTTGTACACACGCGTACGTACGTACACACACTTCTCAGAGAGATTTACATGCAACAAAACCACAAGGAGGTGGGAGGGAGTCCGTAACCAGACATGGTGTGTGTTTGTACTACATAATTATTATGTACAAAGTAGTAGCCAGTACATCACTACTGGGCCCATATCACTGATATTATTTAGGTTTCCGTGATTCTTCCGAACACGAAAGCAAAGAATCGAAAAAATGATGGGTAAACAGATTGACGTACGGCGAATGTAAACGGTGTGGTGTTGGTGTATAGTGATTATTAGTCCACGGAGTTGTTGAGAAACAACTTTTCGAATTGGTGTTGTAAGAAACCAGATGTTTTTAACTGGATGTTCTAAACAGTGTGTTCCGTTCAATCTTGAATCTTGTTTTCATGTGCAGAATGCGATGAAAGATAGTATAAGTACAATAGAATAAATATTATGCCAACTGTTCGCTGTTTTGTGAAAACGTATAGTGAAGCCTAATGATTAAGAACATTAACGTAGGAGTAAAAGTATATTAAACAAATATGTACTAAACTGATTGCTTTAAAGGTATAATACATGATTGGTAATGAACATCACTCATACTTTCTCGGATCCAGCATGTACATGTAATAAGCCTGCGAAAATCTGAGCTGAATCGTACAGAATTTATGAGTCACGAGAAAACAGCGAAAGCCCGACTCAATTTTTCTTATGAAACAAAAATAATGGTTTTGATCTTATCCCAAGATCAAAACTGTTTTTGTTATTGTTTTACTAATTTCTGGATAAATACACCATTTCAGGCGGAATTATTGTAACGGTATGTTTCTACCAGCATTATCTTCATACCCTGAAAAGTAAATTCTCAATCTGTGAACATTTCTGTCTTGGTTTGTTACCAATCCTGTACTGTACCTTTAAATAGTACAGTATATCAAAAATGCTAAATAATGATAAAAAATGTAAACGGCAAAATAGTAAACACAGATTTACGGAAAAGAAAAAAACGTTCGGGAAGGCATCATGTCACTCCAGCATGACTGAATTCTGCCCAAAGAGGGCGCCAGACACATTCACCAGAACATAACATTGACGACAACGCTTAAGCCAATCACGACCACCGCATTCACCAGTGAAACATAACGCCACTTGCTCTTCTCCTCCAGTGACGTCACCAAGTCTGGTACCTCGGCGTCCTTTGCTTCCGGTGAGTAGCCGCAGAACCAGTAGATGCTTCTCCGCCAAAAGGGAACGGACTGTTGAGCTGTACATGAAACCAAGCAATGTACTGTACATGTATATAAGAGCTCCTGATTGGGACAATTTTAGCCAGTTTATCCTAAATAGTCATTATTTCCCTTACATGTGGTAATTTTGCATTGTCTTTTAGAAAAAGGTACGTAAATCCAAAGATATATTTTGCCAACCTGCAAGCTCTATTTTTAATTTGAACACCTCCACCTTATCCCCGTCAATACAACTAAACAAGATTATGCCATTCATTTTGATAATAAGGCCTATAATAATAACCGAGGATGGGACCTTATGGAGACTTTCCCACAGGGTTGTGCACAAACTTTACTTACCTATTTCTAAACATCCTCCAAACCAATGAACTTGAAATTGACATTATGTTCATATTGAGAGCATTCTCTGTCTTCTATAAAAAAATATGTCTCTAAAGGGTAGCTGGTACCTTAGAGAGACATCGAAAAGTCCCACCAAGTCCCAATGTCTCCCTAATGTGCACTTTCAGATGCTAACGTGTCTCCCTAATACCCCGTTTGCAATTATACTTTTACGCAGTGTAACATTATGCACTGCGCAGAGTGCAGAGTGTGTTTGCTGCCACCAAGCGTCAGAGAAATATCCCATCGTGTGTAATAATTTCTCACCATCTGGATTCTTGGCGCTTTTTTCCTTCATTTCTATTGGTTGTTCCTTGGTCTCCTCGCGTGTTTCGTCATCTTCTTCGTCTAGTCGTCCCTTGGTCTTGTTAATCACCCGTTTCCCTCTGGTGAAGAACGTCATACCTCGAACCTTGTACATACAAAGTGAGAGAAATATGCATTGGTTATAACGAGGACAATGTCATGTGGAACGTTTTATCATTGCAATAAATTCTCGTTATAACCAACTCGCTACTTTCAGTCGTTTTAGACCGATCCGACGGTCTTTTTGTTTATTTTGTTGCCACACAAAAAAAGGACGGGGACACCGCAGTAATGGCGGATGGTATGTCGTGTCGTCCTCGTTATATGTGGACAAAAAAAAACCGGCGGAAATCAAGTACAAAACAAGGCTTTGGGGTTTTTTTTACTCACTGATTCTTCGGGCATTCTTTTGGTGAGGAGACTGACGACAATAGTTACGGAAATAGAGACGGCTCCCACAATGCAATTGTAGTACAGGAAGTGTATCTTAGCAACGAAGGCCGGTCTGGTGTCCAGAGCATCACCGCATGCTGGCGCTGGATATATGATATCGAGAACCATGCGCACTATTCCCAATAAGATGCCGCATACCAGACCCCAGAATGCTCCCTGCAGGTAAACATGACGGTGAATGGAATTATACGAAGACAATGGGCCTGTTTCTTTAATGCGAGGATCACGGATTCTGCAAATCCGGATCCCATTTTAGCGTACCCTGCATAGGACGTGGATCCCAAAATCTGGGATCCTTTGCCTTAAACAAACAGACCCATTATTTCAGCCGTTATGATTTGCGATGATATCAACTTGTATAACGGATGAATGCGTAAAGAGTTTGTAAACCAAGGCGCGATTCTAGAGCTAAAATTCTGGGGGGCTAGAAGAGCCATTATTTTTTTTTGGGGGGGGGGCTAGAAGACCCAATATTTTGGGTTCTTCTAACACTCGCTTCTGCTATGTCTTATTAGGGGTCGAAAAACATGCACATTATAGGCCACACAACGCGTTTTTTATGTAATTGGCAAGCAATAACTCAAAAACTAAATCCAGTATTTTCAAGAAATTTTTTTTTTCACTTGCATTTTTTTTGGGGGGCTAGACAAAATTTGGGCCACAGACCTCCCCCCGTAGAACCGCGCCTGGGTCGGAGGTGCGAATCCCACCTTATAACATGTAATGGTATAGTTGAAATCTTAGCTAAGTGTGCGACGAATATCGAGCAATAAACTTTTCTCCAACGATGGTTATATGTATTTTGTATTCGTTTTTCTGTACAATAGCAATTAAAAGGCTATTTAATTTAGTCCGGACAAAAAGTCTGTAAATGGCTTTTTCTAATAAAGCAATTTGCGTCAAATTGATGCAAGTGGTCTGACCTTCTCGTTGATACGCCCCCAGGCCACGCCCATGACAAAGCAGGTGAAGACTGGTGGGGCAAAGTAGGACTGCAGTGATTGGATGTAGATGAAGAGCTGACCGCCCTGGGCGGCTTGTACTACCGGTATCCATACGATGCTCACGCCTAGCAACACCACAATGAACACCCTATAAGAAGCCAATAGAGGGAAAGAGTTATAGGTGTGGTTTGAAGCTCCCTGTGGTACGGTCAAGCACAAACCCAGTTAGGTTTACAATACACCGATCCAATAGGCCACGCCCCTTGACAAATTGACCAATCACAACGCGTTATTTAAGGTCCGACAAATCCGCCGCCATTTTGTCCGACAAAATGTTTTACATTTTGTACTCTATGGCTGCGTTCGAGCGGTTACTCCCGGTAACACGAGTGTGATGCGCGCGCAATACTCTCCGGTGCAGGAGTATACTCCCCAACGCTGGAGAGTATACTCTCGCTGACCCGAGTGTCGTACTCCGGCCGTTCGAGCGCTCAGGAGTATACTCGTGTTAACACGAGTAACCGCTCGAACGCAGCCATAATTACTATACCTCATAAATATTCATGACCTATAGCCGAATCCCAATTGGTCAAGTCACCATCACGTGCCAGTTGATATATTTGCTGATCACCAGCGAGTAGGCCGGGGAATCCCCGAAGGAACTATTACACATGTAATATCTTACTGCGCATGTAACATCTCACTGCGCATCCTAGTAATGGCTAAGAGGAAATGTACATTTTTGGCCTTTTGCAAAATTGAAGTCCAAGGGAGATAAAGGTACAGGTGCGTTCGGTGGTTGAGAGTGTGAAATGCTTCGTGTGTGGGCATTCTTGACACGTTGTATGCGTGCGCGTGTGCGTTGTTGCTAGGACGTTGCTATGGTGGGCGTGGCCTACTGGATCGTTGTATTGGTACGGAATGAAGAAGCAGAAGATCCATTTTGAAATAAAGAACCTCGTGAGTTTTCGCTTTAGGGTTCTTAGCATTTCTTATTCTGCAAACGGACCAACCTTCCAATAATCATGAGCTCAGCATTGTTCGCATTCGGTCGTAGGCGGCGCCATATATCCATGGTGAAGATGGTGCTTCCACTGTTGAAGATGGACGTGAGTGAACTCATGAGGGCAGCCATCATTACTGCCACCATTAAACCACGCAAACCTGTCATGAAAACACTTTGATTACTACTCGTTCTGTTTCAAAGTATTCTTGGAAAACATTTCAGTCTTTAAATAATAAATAGACTACGCATAAACTACGCACGCGTGTTGGACAACATTACAATGGGTGCATTCGTTTAGCTCATCCGGGTCGACACCAGTCAACCTCGTCCACATTCTCTCGCTTGTTTTGTGCAGTTCAGCACGACCATTCCCAGTAAGGGCTAACCCGTGTTAGCGAAACGAATGCACCCAATAAAGAGCATTAAATTTGTGCTGCCACCACGAGTTGGCCAATCAAACATACCTCGCAATCAAAGATTAAAAATGACTTGAAGGTCATTAGTTTGAATTCAGTTAATGTTGGGGAAACCTTTTTTCCAAATAAACGCAACGGGAGTCACCATGGGGCATAACGTTGTTCACGGTCATATAATAGAAACACTGCAGACAATTTTCTTCGCATGAAGTAGGAAGATTATGCAGATTCTTGCTGAAGACTTAACACGCCGTGATGATCGTTGATGCGTGTGAGTAATTTGAAGGATTGGTATCTATAGACCTATAGACCGATCCGACGGCACGCTATACTACCCGCCATTAATGCGGTGTCCCCTTCTTTTTTGTGTGGCAACATAATAATCTACGCTCCGCCGCATATACCGCACGTTGTACGTCCCCTAAATCAAAAAAGTCGAGGACACCGCAGAAATGGAGGATGGTATATCGTGCCGTCGGATCGGTCTATAATTTAATACCTGTGGGTAGGAGTTCTAGTACCAGCTTGGGATAGGCGATGTTAGAGCAACCGACTTCGGAACCACAGGCAGCCAAGCAGCTCTCGGCGTCAACACAGGCAACGTCATCTACCAATTGAGAACATTATGATTATCACTTCGTATTGTACGATTTTTTCTAAGAGCGGAAATCCTTTTGTTAAGATGCTTCATAAAAACATGATTTTCTATGGTTGTAGAGAAACAACAAATTATGTCCAAATGACGGAATGCTCAAAATAAACTCCTCAAAAAAGTTCTGCAACAAACGTTTTTGATGATTATATCATTGTTGTATCTGATCTATGAACAGTCGAACTTGTAGCGTGATTATTCCTCTTTACAATGATGTGTCATTTGTTATGCTAATGTAAACGTGGAATGTACAGTCCTGATAAATATGCAGCAATGTCAAAAATAAAATGTCGCACAATTCGTCGGTTTCAGTAGTCAATAGCACTGCGCACCGAAATAGCACCGAACCTCAGACAAACATTGCACCGTGGCCATGCAAACGTGTGGTGAGTGGAAGTATTAATTTGTTCACGTCGCGTGTGGTGTGACGTCATTAGTGCGGAACGATATTATCAATCATTTCGAGGATGGACTGAGTTTGATGAATGGAGTTTATGCGCTGATGCGTGAAAGCACAGTCCAAACATGGTGTACATGTATTCTCTTTTGCATTTTGCAACATTTCACTTCCGGACTTTGCCCTTTATTCAGCAGAAATGCACATTCCATGATTTCATCATCACAACAGATGGCACATCATTGTAAAGAGGAATAATGAAGCTTTCCAATGATACCAGTTTCACCGTTCATAGATCAGTAACAAACAAGATATCATTATCATCCTTCAAACGTTTTATCAACTTATTATTTTCCAGCCCTAGTCTGTGGATGAAGTCATGAAATCTGGCCAAGAAATCACCAGAACTGTGCACTAAAATGGTGAGAATGAAAGATACTTGAGTCTAATTCGTGGGGTACTGTGGCCTATAGTGTGGGGTACCGTGGCCTATAGTGTGGGGTGCCGTGGCCGTGTGGTCTGGTGTGCTGTACCCAAGGTCTTGTGGTCAATCTACAGATTGTGGGTTCGAATCCAGCCATGGGCTAGTGGTGCTTGCATCCTTGGGCAAGATGCTTTGTCACATGTTGGTCCTCTTCACCCAGGAGTAAATGAGTACCTGTGAGTGTACAGATGGCTTTGTGCTTGATTAGCCTCTGTGCACCGTACACTAGCAAGGGCTGGATACTCCCCAGGGAGTTGAGATGATTTCAGGAATGTTAGTGGGGCCCGATGACCAGGGATAATAATGGTAAGCGCCTTGAGCACCATGTGGGTAGATAAATTGCGCATTATAAATGTCTCTGTTGTTATTATTCGTGAGTTCTACCATATTTGGAATGTCCTCGACCTACCTGTGAAAAGCACCCGTGCTATCATACCGGGTATAACGATCATGAAGAGTGGTAGTAGCTTCAGATAACCAGCTAGGACGGATGCACCTTTGACATGGCACATGTTCTTGGCTGCTAATGCTCGCTGTACAATCACCTGATGCCAACAGATTAAGAAAATAAGTGAAAAGCTACAGCCGTGTATAGATCCCAATCTAAGTAAGATTTCTTCCTGTGGCCTAAAATTTAGGTCAACCTTTTCTTAAAAACAAAAACCGATACTTTATCCCTCTTTAGGCAATTGTAAACAAAGCGTTAGTTAGTGTTTTAGCCTATAAGGGATCGCCATTAAGGTACAACATAACCTCCAGTCCATGGTATAGCTCGTCTTCTCCTGAACACATTATCCAATATATTATCTAGTGTAGTATAGAGTCTCGAATTACGTCTATGATCGACGCAGTGTTAGGGTCTCGAATTACGTCTATGATCGACGCAGTGTTAGGGTCTCGAATTACGTCTATTACCTGATCGGAGCACCAGTACCACACGCCAATGAACGTGATACCAACCATGGCCCCGGGCCACGGCTGATCCGAATCCAGGGGGTGTCTCATCATGTTGAAGGCGTCCTCTCGTGGATAGCCGCACGTGGCGTTGGTGGCGCCCCCAAGCGTTGAGTTGGGAATAGCCTGGGAGTACCTGACCATCAGGGTTTCCATGCCGCCGACTTTTACGTAGCTGATGACCATCAGGACAGCGCCACCAACAACCATGATGAAGGACTGCAGGGCATCGGTATAGATGACAGCAGCAAGTCCACCTGCATCAATAACAGCAAAGAACCAGGATGTTAATCCAGGGGTCGATTTCACCAAACTCTTTGTAACTTACTATCAATCGTAGGACTTTTGGTGCATTGAAGCCCTACGTGGGACGGCTCCTTACGATGGGTTATCCTTCGTTACTCGAGTTACGATCAATCGCAGGGCTTCCTGAAATCGACCCCTGAATATATTGGAATTCCTCGGGCCACTGTACTTGACGGGATTGCTGTTTTACCACAGGTAAGCCTATCCCCAAATGATACTAATGGACCAGGGGTCGATTTCACGAAGCCCTGCGATCGATCGTAACTCGAGTTACGAAGGATAACCCATCGTAGGGGGCTTATCCCACGTATAGGGCTTCAATGACATCAAAAGTTCTACGATTGATAGAAAGTTACGATGAGTTTGGTGAAATCGACCTCTGGGGCAATAAGTTGATTTCACCAAACTCATCGTAACTAGCTATCAATCGTAGGACTAATAAAGCATATTGGAGCCCCACGTAAAAGTCGTGGGATACGATGGGTTATCCTTCGTAACTCGAGTTACAATCGATCGTAGGGCTTCGTGAAATCGACCCTTGTGCAAGATACAGATTGCCTATACAAGCTTCAGTTACACCAGACAAGACGCACCTGTTATGGTATAAAGAGCTGTCACCACCAGGAGTACAATGATTGCAGTGTAGAGATTCCAGTTGAAAGCCAGCTGGATGAAAATTGCTCCGGCGAAGATATCCACCTGATACCAAAATGAAAGGACTGATTAAACTATACAACTCAAGTTATATGAAGTTGGTTCCTCTTCAGAGTCTGTGGTTATTCTGAAGATTGAGTATTATACTGATCGTGTTTGTCGAAGGCAAGATATCGCATTCCAGAAAAGGATCCAGATCAGGTCATTCCTTAAAGGTTGTATCATACTTTGGTTTTTATCAAAGAAATACAGATTCATGGGCAAAAATATCAAGACAGATACAGTAACAGTCATCTGTGAAAATTTCAGTCCCATACGGTGCCCAATTTTAATAAAAGTGAACACAGTGAAAAACAGCCACAGTATTTCTTAAGAATTTTCTCTTTTATTTTTGATCTTTTAAAAGATAAAAAAGATTTTCGGTCGTTGTTTTACTAATTTTCTGGATAGTACACCATTTCAGGCAGAACAATTTTAACGGTATGTTTCTACCACCACCATCTTCATACCCTGTAAGTTATACGTAAATCTGTGAACATTTCTGTTTCGGTTTCTTACCCAAGTATGATACTACCTTTAATCCTCACCCTACTGATGACAGGTGGACCAAACGAGATGCAGTGACGGCAAACATCATTCCAGAATTCCGATCAAATCATACCGTTAGGTAAGTTTGATTTGCTGAAGCGAATATACCACTTCAAAACTACCTTAGCCAACATTAACATTCGAATCCAAGGCCGTGTCCCAATGGACCCATCCGGCCTGTCAATCAAACTGTGGGCATTGACCAATCGGAGGACGCCTTTTAATCAGGTGACCACGAAAACCTCAGTCAAACTCGGGCACAGCTGTATGTAAAACACACACGTGGGCGGGGCTTAAGAGCAAAGCCGGAACGGTCCAATGCGCCTGCAAATTTACGCATGTACCTATGGCAGCCACTAGCCAATGACTGCAGCCATTTCCATAGACTTGTGTGTTATTTGCGGTCGCAGCCACAGAATTGGGACACGGCCCAACTTTTCCTTTGGCCACCTACAGTTTAGATCTTGCTATAGTTTGAGGTTGCTCACCGAGATCTTAGTGAAGATGTAGAGGAATAATGAGAAGGTAGCCATCAGAATGCGTAGGCGCTGGCCTCCGTACCGCTTACGGAGATACTCAGGCATCGTGTAAACCTCCAAGGATAAAACAAACAAATATAAGTCTCTTCAGTAGAGATGTTGCAGGAATGTATTGGTGAACAAAGTCACCTTTTCCTGAAGTTTTCTTGTATGATAGCAGATAAAGGTGACCAGTATGATTATTGACTTAAAGGTATAATACATGATTGGTTAAGGTTACAGAATCGCACTCACACTTTGTCAGATCTAAGATGTGCATGCAATAATGCACTTGAGAAATTTGAGCTCAATCAGACATCTGAGTCACGAGAAAACAACAAAAGCCCGACTCAATTTCTCCAACAAAACATATGGTTTTGATCTTACCCCGAGAAAAAACTGTTTTCGGTCTTTGTTTTTACAAATGACTGGATAAATACACCATTTCCGGTGGAAATGTTTTAACGGTATGTTTCTACCAGCACCATCTGCATACCCTGAAAGTTATACGTATATAGGTGAACATTTCTGTGTGGGTATGTTACCAATCATGTACTGTAATACAGTTTAAACCGAGATCAAAGTTTCGACTGGTTCGGCCAGAATGAGTAACAGAAATTACGACACAGAATCTGCTCTTACCCCAGTAGACAGGTACACAGGAACAAACACCCAACCTAGGAGTATTAAACACCACACTGCCTGTGAGAAAAGAATTGAATACATGTATTGAAATTATAAGCCAATATATTCAAAAGAAGTCAATATTTGTGGGATGCTGTGGCCTAGTGGTATGGCGTGTCGAACGCAAGATCTTGTGGTCGATCTACAGGTTGTGGGTTCGAATCCAGCCATGGGATAGTGGTGCTCGCATCCTTGGACAAGACGCTTGCTCCTCTTGCTCATACTTCTCCTCTTCTCCCAGGTGTAACTGTGATGGTAGAGATGGCTTTGTGGTTTGTTTAGCTTCTGTGCACCGAATACGATATTCGGGGATGTATACTCCCCAGGGAGCTGAGATGGTTTCAAGAATGTAAATTATGGCCCGACGACCAGGGATAATAATAATGTTGTAATGCGCAGTAGAGTATATTCATATACAGTAGCTGCGCAATATAAATGTCATATTTATATTATCATTATCATTATCATGTATTAAAAGGTATTGCTCAATGATGCTCTGCATGTTGGGGTGAGTGTTGCTTTGTTCAAACTTTTCTGAGACAAATCCGGAGATCTTAATAAGAAGTTCATTTTATGCTGTGGTTCAAGTCCTTCAGAGCTGAAGTGGCCCGAGGAACATTTTCATAAAACTTCAGGATCCACGCTTAAAATGAATTATCAATATTCTCACAGTAACCTAGAGCGTGATATTACACTCTAGCTTATCAATTAACATTGATATACATTTAAAGGGCCGCCTTGGCAATATTTGCAGAATTTAGCAGAATAGTTTGCGAGATGTATATAAGGAACAAATCATTACATTACCATGGTTTCATAAAGTCCCACAGCGAGTCCGGATGCGGCCCCTGTACCGGCCAAGCCGATGAAATGCCCCGTACCAATGTTACTAGCAAACAGGGAAGCGCCCACCTAAAAGACCACAAAGCCAATGCACAATGTTCATTCAATCAAAACAGGGTAGTGATATACACGGGTTTACACTTCGAAAAATGCGCATGCGTGATAGTGCCTCGTTTTGAAGTCGCGATCAAAACCGCCGAAGTGTAAACCGGTCTTCGACAATACACGGGTTTACACCTTGGCGGCCATCTTAGATTTTGATCGCAACTTCAAAACGAGGCACTTCTACGCATGCGCACTTTTCGAAGTGTAAACCCGTCCATTGTCGAAGACTTTACACGGGTTTACACTTCGGCGGTTTTGACCGCGACTTCAAAACGAGGCACTATCACGCATGCGCACTTTTCGAAGTGTAAACCCGTGTATGGACAGGTTTACACTTCGAAAAGTGCGCATGCGTGGAAGTGCCTCGTTTTGAAGTTGCGATCAAAATGCAAGATGGCCGCCAAGGTGTAAACCCGTGTATTGGGTTGTAGCACAAGATGTGGACGCACAAGGACAAACCAAGTACACAGACATACAGATAATGAAGCAAACAAACAGACAATCACGAAACAAACCCCGACAAGCAAGCAAGTTGCAAATT
This sequence comes from Astropecten irregularis, assembly GCA_963971285.1. Classification (NCBI taxonomy): domain Eukaryota; kingdom Metazoa; phylum Echinodermata; class Asteroidea; order Paxillosida; family Astropectinidae; genus Astropecten; species Astropecten irregularis. The sequence goes on along the minus strand of OZ020249.1, from coordinate 20,981,101 downwards.
AACACACCCAAACCAACACCCAACAAATAAACGAACAAACAAACGAAAAAACAAGCCACAAAAAACAAACAAACATGCCCAAACAAACAAAGAAATTGAAATGTGATCCTAAAGGTATATGTTTCACACTTAAACAAGATTCGGTTTTTTTTCTTATGATGTGATGAAGGAAAAGTTCAAACTAATCTTACCGGCCACCACGACATCGTCTTCCCTGCTAAGAAGTACCCACGAGCATTGGTCCGATTAGACCTGTACATAGACTTCGAAAAATCGGAGTAAAAACAAGTAAAGGGTTTTGTTTACATTTAGAAAACTTGAGTAGGCCTGTAAATATAAATACCAACTAATGACACACAAATGAAAACCCTTCAAAGCTTGAACCAACAATCTAATTCTTGATTTTAGGTTTCCTGCCATGAAAAGGTAAATTGAGAAATCCGGCGATCTTCATCTTATCAATGTTCCCTGGGATGATCCTCTTCACACCAGCCCGGATAATCACGAAGAAAAGAAATACCCTGGTGCGTTCAGACTCAGTACTAAAAGCCGTCTATGTCTTCGGTTTAAACTGAAAAGTGTCTACCTATACTTGTGTCTGAACGGTCTACGATAGACTCTTTTTGGTGCTAAAAACGGTCTATCTTCGAAAACTTAGACCGCCGAGGAGGGGCGGTCTAGACTACGTAGACCGGTCTACAAATGTACCTTAAGACATCTGAACGGTCTATCTCAACCACATCATGTATGCTTCTATGCTTATAGTGACCTTGGGGTGCATATAAACTCACCGGTGATTTATGTCACAACTTGGGAAGTTCGGTTTCAGAGTTATGCAACACGAGTGACCTCTAAACACCAGAGATATACCGTTTTCAGTTTAACCCTGTAGTATAGACGCAAGGGGTTTGGGATGAAATGTTACCTCCTGTTGTGACCGCAAAGGGTAGACCTTTTTCGGTCTCCGGAGTACTGCGTCTGGACATAGCCCATATTTACAACCCGGGATTACATATTTCCCATCCACAGAGGTGACAAAACCCTAATTAGGGACGCAGCTGTTCTAAATTTGCGTCTTCTCAAAGGTATAGGCCTATTGGTCGTGTGTTGTTTCAAAATGACTTTGTTTTCAAAATGCATTTCACCCAACACATGGGTCTGTGGAAACTGTTATCTAAACCTGTCTTCAAAAGAAAACCAAGGAATATGCATTATTATACATAGGACATTTTTATCAGTGTTTCCATCCCTCGCTCTTAAACAAAGTTAAAGGTACAATACATGATTGGTAAAGTTCACGAGAACAGCATTTACACTTGTCTGATCCATCCAGCATGTGCCTGATGATGATAAACCTGAGCTCAATCGGACATCTGGGTCACGAGAAAAATAGCGAAAACCCAACTCAATTTTCTTTTAAAATATAAAGAAAAACGGTTTTGATCTTACCCCGAGATCAAAACTGTTTTCGGTCTTTGTTTTACTAATTTATGGATGGATAGACCATTTCAGGCGGAAATATTTTAACAGTGTGTTCCTATACAAGCACCATCTTCATACCCTGAAAGTTATAGGTATGTGAACATTTCTGTTTAGGTATGTTTAATACCAATCCTGTACTGTACCAGTTTAATCAATGCATGAGGAAGGGAAGTAAATTCTGCCCTCGCTCCATGGCATGGGATGGGCCTCCTTCCCTCATACAGGTGGGTAGTATCGTACGGTGACCTTGGTGGAGGCTCTTCTTACGTAAGGGAGACAGCGTGGGACCTGTTCAAATTCCTCAGCCATGTCCCAAGGCTCAATTACAGGCCACTCATACCAAAAGGCAACCCATTGCAGCAGTGCTGCACTTGTTTTACCTTCCGTTCATGACCATGGGGGAATAAAATAATATACAAGCATAGAGCTATGGTACATTCGGTCATTCATGGAGATCAGACACATCTCCATATGGGCCATCAAGTAAACACCAAAACAGTATAGCAGATAACAATTCCTGTTCTATATACCTCCATGCTATATAAGTTACAGGTAAATTATATAGAAAGAGAAATCTAGAAGAGAAATCTAAGCGTAGACTAGATATACAAAAAAGTAACGAGCCTCTTATTAAACTTACCCATAATCCCACGATCACCACAAACAGGAAATACAGCCCAATGATGACATAGTCTGCCGGCTCCATACGATTGACGAAACCAGCCATGATCTGGTTGGACTGCCGTGGTCGCGACTAGACTGGTGAATTTAAAGCTTCTTTTAGGCGAGAAGAATACGTTTACAGAAAAGTGAACTTGCAGTGCTGTAGCAATTTCTCACTGCAATGACAAGCTCAGGTTGGGACTGGTGAACTTGAAAGCTTCTTTTAGGGAGAGAAGTAGAGCTCCACGACACTTTAGCCTGCCACTTGTAGGATCACGAATAGTCTAAACTATGCAGAAGTCCTGTCTTCTGCACCTAGCACCTGAATATAATGGTGTTCAAGACTGATATGGAAGCACGGTATGTGCAGGGTGATGGGTTATCTGTCCCTACTCAACGGGAGGCAGCTATCATGCAGTACACCCCCACTGATACAACCATACGCTGTCAGTGTTATCTTGAACCATGGCATGGAGCATGTGTTTAATGGCTTCGTGATTGAACCCAAGGGCACTTGGAGTGTTTAGACAGATGGGGCAAAGGCCTAACCATAACGCTTCAATCAAATTAGCGCCATAAAAACTCAGTGCCACAAATCAGGCATAAAGTTATTTAACTTTGCAGATTCCCCCTAATAAAAACGGAGTTTTGTAAACAAACCATATTCCTGAGATATCTGTACACGCTTCCCCATGCTAAAATCATGAAGTATGAAATGCCACAATGCTAGCGTTGAAAAGACTCGAGTCCCGACTTCAAGACTCGAGTCTCGATTTTTAGTGAAGGACTCGGAGTCAGACTCCAACTTAGATACTCGGACCAACTCGGACTCGATTGTACTCGGACTGGAGACTCGGTTTTTTTCAATGACTCGTTCCGAGCCACCGAAAATATCACGATTTTTACCTTTTAATTTTATCGCATTTTTCATACCATAAACATGCATGGACTTAAGTTGAATGGAACATGGAGGAAGGATGGAAGACCATGACGGACGGGGGGGGGGGCTATGGGGGGGGGGGGGGCTTGATCCCCCCATAAACGAATGCACCCAATATATTCTTAATCGCCTGAATTTAAGATCGTCATAATAACTGGCATACCCTCAAAATATTTCACAAATTTCTTTATTATTGTAGATTGTTCTTTTTTTATATAGTAAATAGCTTATGGAGGACTCGTTTTTCTTGGAATGCAAATACAAAAACGAACTGAACAGTTATAACTGCTGAAATGGAAATGATTGTTTAATTTTAATTATTATGTGTGAACGGAACGGATACTAAAGAAGGAGCCAAGTTCGCGAAAGGAACGTGCATCACTAATACCAGTTCATGTTTTAGTTGATGTTACAGTACGAGTTACAACTCATCTAAAGTCAAAATTATGATAGATTAGTGAAAGTTAGCCCTGACAGACATTTTAGTGTAAAACGATAACTGAAACTATTATAGGCCTTTTTACAGCTATCATGAGCGCCATTCCACTTATCCAGATAACCACATAATTTACTATATCGCCAAGTCGACTTATTAAGCCCTAAAACCGACTTGAGATAATTTATTCGTACAAGATGACGTAGTGAAAACTAAGAAGTCGACATATTGTGATAATTTATCTCGCCAAGACGACTTACTGAAAGAAGGAAGTCGACTTGTCCTGATAGTTTCCCTTGTAAAGGTGACTTAATCAAATTGACATATCTGATATGTAAAAGTACAAACCTGAAGAAAGTTTCAAAAGGTACGTCATTGTTTAAAATACTGGTTATGAATTGATTCACCAAACAAAGATATTAATCGCTATGGCAAAACCTATGACGACAATGGCATTGACTGCTACAATCCTCCGCCATCTTGGATTCTCCTTAATGGAGGCCACGTTGTCTGATGACTGATCGTCAACCTCTTCCGAGATGCCGCACACCCAGAAGGCCGTCTTCTTCCACCATGGGAACGAGGTAACTATGTGTGTGATAAAGGGATTATAAAACTATGGGATCGTTTTAGTATAATAGTTTGTAAACAGCTAGCTAGGCCCTTTTCCAAACCTCGGCTCCGGCTCCGGCTCCGTCATCCATATGCTGAAAATAGAGGTTGTGGGTTTTAATTGAAGCTGAAGCTCCTTTTTTCCCTTTCAAACCAGAGAATCTACTTCCGAACCACAGCCAAAAGTCTCTATATTGATACCCGTTATTTTAAATTTGACTCAAGAAATGGAGCTGGAGCCGGAGCCTGAGCCGGAGCCGAGGTTTGGAAAATGGCCCAAGCTGAGGGTTCACTGAAATTATGCAACTGTATTTAGGGCCTGTTTGTTTAACGCACAGGATCCCAGATTTGGGGATCCACCTCCTATGCAGGGTACGCTAAAATGGGATCCGGATCAGTAGGATTCGTGATCCTGTGCATTAAACAAACAGGCCCTCGGTGTCTCTGCGGGATGTAGAATCTAAGGTTGGGTAATGGAAGAACTACTATAACTGCAGTTTGAAAAGCGGTAAGAACAAAGTCTATGAGCTTAATGTTCAATATAAGGCACTTCACGTTCAAGTCTCCACCGACACGTTTCTCGAGAGCGGTATAAGTGCTACGGTAATGGTTCTTTTTGCAAGAGTTTAGTTACATCATTTAGATGTGCATGCTGCCACGAAATTTACTGTGACGTCATCAATAAAGCTGATTTTATTATTAGCAGTATATCTCGAGAACGGTAAGTGCTAAGGTGATGGTTCTTTTTGTAAAAGCTAATTGTTAGATCCTGTAGATGTGTATGCTGCTTTGGAAATAGCAGTGACGTCATCATGATGTCATCGGAGCTTATAAATCTGATCAAATAAGTCGGAACAGCTCCGTGTTCGTCCACTAACACTTAAATGTCTAGTTATAGTTGATACTCTCCAAAAAGCCAAAAATAGACCAAGGCAAATGACGTCATCGGAGATATAGGATAGTTCATTGGTCTATCCTGCGTGTCACGTGTTCATAGCTTTATGCGTTCGGTCATCATATCATTGGTTTGCGTCTACAGTGATGTGATTGTATGATATGCTGATATTCGGTCTGTTTGTCCGTACCTTGTCTGTCTATCTCTTCCTCTTCATCTTCCTCATCTTCTTCTTCATCTTCATCTTTAGATACCTTCATCTCAATCGCACGAGGTGTTAATAGTCTCTGCCCACGAGTGAACCATGTTAGACCAACCACCTGTCATCATGAATATTCATAACATTAAGTCTTACATATTCATGAGACTCCCACGAGGTGTTGTTAATGGTATCTGACTACAGGTATAAGATAAGTCATACCAACCACCTGTCATCATGGATATTCATATCATTTAGCTATTACATATTCATGAGACTCCCACGAGGTGTTGTTAATGATATCTGACTACAGGTGTAAGATAAGTCATACAAAAACCACCTGTCATCATGAATATTCATAACATTAAGCTCTTACATATTCATAATACTCCCACGAGGTGTTAATGGAATCTGACCAATTGGGCAATCCTTCGGGAGCTAATTGGATTCTTATGTAGTTATGTATTTGTTTTGTCCTGTTCTACTGAAAGTGTTAATTGTTGTTCTTGTGCTTTGTAACTTGTTCTTCCCGTGAAATGAAATAAATACTAAATACCATTGTCATCATGAATATTCATACCATTAGCTCTTACATTATTCATCAACGATCAAACCTAGCTCATAAATATTCATCGAGTTTGACATTTATATTCAAAATAGTTTTTCCAATCATTGAAAAAAGCTGCTTACATATTCATCAGACATCTTCTTGGTCAGAAGGCTGATAACGATGGTCACAAACAATGACGCAAACGCTACGATGCAGTTATAGTACAAGAAGTGAATCTTGGATACGATGGCTGGTCTGGTATCCTTCTCACCACATGGTGGAATAGGGTATATGATGTCAAGGATCATTCGTAACGTTCCCAGGGTAATACCAACAATCAGACCCCAAAACGCACCCTGGTGGAGTGAGCAAATAAGAAAGAGATATCAATTATCGATAATTCAAGATTGAACATGTAATGATGAAGAGACACACGCCTATTGTTTGTTGTGGGTAGACCTATGGTAACCATTGTTCATATCTACATCTTAGGATGTGTCAATTAACGTCACAAGCAGCCCTAAGAGCAAAGACACATTTCTTTTTCATCAGAGGCCAATTTCATACAGCTGCTTAGCACAAAAAAATCGCTAAGCATGACATTTCTGCCCTTATAAAAACAGGATTAAAAACCAAATGTCCATGTCTTGTGTATCACTTGGAATTGTTCTTTGGCTGTTGTTAGCTGACCATGAATATCAAATCGAATTTTCAATGGTGGTTTGTTTTTGGTTTTTTTAAGTTGTTTGTGCTTAGCATCTCTATGAAATTGGCCACAGGATAAGTAAAGTATGCAAGTTGTTTACTAAGAGTAAGCAATTTTTTACTAAAAGTGTTCATAGATGACCTTTAGGCCTCTACCGCCTTCCAAAGTTTCAGCCCTGAAATATTAACTTTTTGCATTTTGAGATCAAAATCCATGCAGCCGATTTCACGAAACGTCAAATGTTGCGTACGCAGCATTTTGTTGCGTAACTTACGCAGTTTTCCTTCCTTGGTTGCACAAGTTATGGCAGTTTTACGAGACTTAATTACGCAACGGTTGCGTAAGTTACGCAACATTTTCTGAAATCGGCTGCAGATCAGTTAACGGACCTTCTCTGTGGTTCGGCTCCAGACCACGCCCATGACGAAACATGCGAAGATGGGCGGGGTGAAGTAGGACTGCATGGAGTTGATGTAGATGAAGATCTGACCAGATTGCGAGGACTGTACAATGGGAACCCACATTAAACTCAAGGCCAGCAGAAACAACACGAACACCCTGGGGTAAAAACACAACAGAATTCATCACCTATAGGGTGCAATCGCTTAGCTAACACGGGTCAGCCCTTACTGGGAATGGTCGTGTTTTACTGCACAAAACAAGCGAGAGAATGGTGACGAGGTTGACTAGTGTCGACCCGGGGGAGCTAAACGAATGCACCCTATAACAGCCAAAGACAACGAGGGCGCTCTACCTAGCAAACAGAGGCGAATCCATCAAGAGTCTGTATTTCATTCATACGGATTAGGGCTTTCGAGATCAGCTGTCCTCCGTCGTTGGTTTCAACACCAGGGGCCGATTTCACTAACGCTTTGCGATCATCGTAAAGCCCAATTCATCGCTAAACGAAAAATTGCTGCACAAAGTAGATTTTCGATTTTCCGTTTAGCGATGGATTGGGGCTTTACGATGATCGCAAAGCGTTAGTGAAATCGGCCCCAGATGCGACAGTGTGACTGTTAGATATAGTGAGTGACGTGAACCAGCGGCTCATTTAGAGGCTGAGGTTTTTTCAAAATCTAGGCTTCGACTACGGCTGCAAGTCGTACATTCGAATGAATGACAGTATTAATGTACGGGTATTCGGCAAAATGAGGCATTTGGCTATATACGACGTCGAGGTGGAAACTTTGTTTTGAATACAAGAAAACAAAACTAGCTGCAACTTCAAAAGGAAATCGATAATTTGTACCAACAGGGTTCTTCTTTGCAGATTTTAGCCTGTCTCAAACCCCAGCCAGACGTTTGAAAATGACCATTAATGAAAAACATAGTCTAGGCCCAGATAAGTTTCAATTTATTTTTCGCTGGTTCGCACTAATCCGCAGCGGCGAACAATCTTACCGACCGACGACCATGATCTCACGGTTGCTCGCATTCGGTCGTAGGCGGCGCCATATATCCATGGTGAAGATGGTGCTTCCACTGTTGAAGATGGACGTGAGTGAACTCATGAGGGCAGCCATCATCACTGCCACCATTAAACCACGCAGACCTGACGAGAGGGAAGTCGATAGGTTAGACCTGGTAGATACTGAATTTAAATAAAGTGGTGCTTTTGAAAAAAGCAGACGACAGGCGCGGCTCTAGAGGCAATATTTTCTCCTTTTTGGGGGGGAGGGGGGGGGGGGCTAGAAGAGCCATTTTTTAGGGGGGCATAGAAGAGCCACTTATTTTGGGGGACTAGGCGCTTCTTCTAACATTATTATTATATTATTAGGAGTGGAAAGGCATATGCACCGTATGGTGCAGCCTACACAACACGTTTTTCATGTAATTGGCGCGTAATAACTGAAAAATCCAGTATCAGTCCAGTTGTCGATTTCACGAAGCCCTACGATCGATAGTAACTCGAGTAACGAATGATAACCCATCGTATATCCTATTTGTCCTACGTAGGGTTTCACTGTATCACAAGTCCTACGATTTTTAGTAGGTAACGATGAGTTTGTTGAAATCGACCCCAGTTTTATTTTTTTTTCAATTCCATTTTTTTTTTTGGGGGGGGGGACTACACACAATTTGAGGGGGGATGTCAGACCTCGTGGTTTGTCCATGACGTCATTTTTCTTACCACTCGGCATGAGTTCCATGACAAGCTTGGAGTAAGCAATGTTACTGCATCCAACCTCACTACCACATATTCTCCTACACTCATCTGGATCCACACAAGCAACATCATCTGTCGTTCAATTAAAACATACAATATATTGAAGTACATGTATTGGTTCTGATATCGTCCCCGAGTCAGTTTGAATAGGAAGACAGAGCTTCAGCTTCAATGAAACACCACAACCTATATTTTCAGCATAGGCCCTATGGATGTCAGAGCTGGAGCCTGAGCCTTAGCCTCCGTTTCGTAAACGTCCTATGTCCCCAAGTCAAATTTGTGCCCCTCCAAGAGTTTGCAACGTATTGGCCAATCACAATGCGCGGAAATCGGTCGGCTTTTTAAGGAGCCTTTCTCATCTCAAAGCTCGGATCAGGCTCAGGCTCTGCATTTCGTGAATCCCTTTCTAAAAATAATTACTGGTATCATATTGGAGGCTTTTGGCTGTGGTTCGGAAGTAAAATCTCTGGTTTGAAAAAGAAAACAGAGCTTCAGCTCCAATGAAAATCCACAACCTATCAGCGTATGGAGCCTGAGCCGGAGCCGAGCTTTGAGAAAGGCCCCTGATGCGCATTGGGTCGACAAATTCCGTGCTTTCTGATTGGCCAACGCGTTGCAAACTCTACTTGAAGGCGCACTATGATTGGGCCTTATAACAACTAAAAAACATGAGCATTATTTGGATATGCATTTATCACAAAAGCAGACAAATTCCATTTTACCTGTGAATAGCACACGTGCAACCATACCAGGGAGAACGATCATAAATATCATGGTCAGTTTCAGGTAACTGGCCAGCACACATCCAGCTTTGGCATGTGTCACGTTCTTGGCTGCTAGGGCACGTTGTACGATCACCTATGGTACCAAAACATTAATAAATTATGGCGGGAAAATTCATTTGAAAAAGGGCGGGAAACTCACACGGCAGGTTTTAAATTTGTTATAATCTTTCCATACAACAAAACTTGTAAATTTATTGTAATATCTATGGGTTTTCCCCGTTTTCACCAAGCGAATTTCCCCATAAATTAGCCATGGTTCTGTGCAGAATATTCAGCAAGAGTACAGACTCAAAGAAGTGGCGACTCGTGGGGGCGCTGTCAGCTTGCAATTACACATAAAGCCCTATACTGGGTGCTTCCTTAGCAAGTTAGCAACCACAAACACCTTCGTCGGCATCAATATTCTAGAGATAAAGGTAGTATCATATTTGTTTTTATCAAAGAAATACAGATTCATGGGTAAAAATATAAAGGAAGATACAGTAACAGTCATCTGTGAAAATTTCATTCCCATACGGTGCCCACTTTTTGAGAAAACAGTGAAAAATGGCCACAGTATTTCTTAAGTCTTTTCTCTTTTATATTTTTGATCTTTTAAAAGATCAAAAAGATTTTCGGTCGTTGAATTACTCATTTCTGGATAAATACACCATTTCAGGCGGAAACATTTTAACGATATGTTTCTACCACCACCATCTTCATACCCTGTAAGTTATAGGTGCATCTGTGAACATTTCTGTTTTGGCTTCTTACCAAAGTATGATATTACCTTTAGGCTTGTAGTATGATATTACATTCAGGCCTGTAGGCCTACGTACCGTACCTGATCAGTGCAAAAGTACCAGGTCCCCATGATAAGAAGCCCGAGCATAGCACCAGGCCAGGGCTGGTCAGAGTTGATGGGATCTCTCATCATATTGAAGGCGTCATCTCGTGGATAACCACAGGCAGTAGTGGGATCAGACATGGTGGTGTTTGGAATGGCTTGCATGTACTTCTCTTGCAATTCCTCGTAACCACCTATGTTCACCATAGCTGTGTAAAACCAAAGAAATTGCCTTGTAAAACACAACTACCTTATGTACATTAGTTAATAGTCCACTATTTGTTGTAGGCCTACCAAAAGTCAAGACGAACTATTTTGACAAAATTAATTCGAAATCACAAAATTCTTTGATGTCTCAAGGACGTTGACCTGCCCGTGTCATTGCCTGTGTCATCGTCTGCAGTGTCACTGTAATTGGGAATGCCAATATGTCATAATGGCCATGCTAATGACGTCCACAAGAAAAACAATGACGATGACAAAAAATAATATGAAAGTATGACAGCTGGTTTGTCATCAAATTAGATCTTCTCCACCGTGACGTCATCTGAGTAGGACGCCCTCTGTCGAAGAATATAATTATAAGAAAGCGGCAGACTGGTCTTAGTCTGGTTCCCTGCCAAAAGATTCCCTGCACGACTCTTTTTAAAAATCTTAGATTTGACAGACAATAGTCGGGAGCTTCTTGGGTCTGGGAACCAGACTACACAGGTCTATGATATCTTCTGTACCAAGCCGCACCGTTCGTTTTTCATTGTTATTACTTTCATCATCGGGTTAAATAATACCCTCCAAGATGGCGGCCTGATGACGTCACAGCATACGGTCTATATACACTGAAATAGGAAGGAGTTAGTGAATCAATTTTCGTTCATACCGATCGTCATGAGTACGAAGCCGCCGACCACCATAACGAAAGAGCCCAGTGTATCGGTGTACATCACCGCTCCAAGACCGCCTGATGAGGTAAAACAAAACCACCACTGTGAGTCCACACTATAGTGCAAGGAACATTCTAAGAGTTTCAGAAGCACTACCAAACACTAAGATCAATCTTAAAGGAAATACAGATTCATAGGCAAAAATATCAAGGAAGATACAGTAACAGTCATCTGTGAAAATTTCAGTTCCGTACGGTGCCAAATGTTGAAGAAAACAGTGAAAAACGGCCACAATATTTCTTAAGTCTTTTCTCTTTTTTTTTTTTTGGATCTTTTAAAAGATCAAAAGGATTTTCGGTCGTTGTTTTACTTATTTCTGGATAGATACACCATTTCAGGCGGAAAAAATGTAACGGTTTGCTTCTACCACCACCATCTTCATACCCTGTAAGTTATACGTAAATCTGTGAACATTTCTGTATTGGTGTCTTACCAAAGTATGATACTACCTTTAAGCAGATTTTGTGCGGAAGCAGCTCTATGAAATTGGCCCCTGGACACTTTATCGATGTTGTTAAAATTTAACGAAGATTAAAGGGCTGTGTAGTGAGTGAGAAGGAAGTTGATTTGACCTGCCATAGTGTAGACTGTAGTGAAGAGGAGCAATGCTACAATAGACACGTAGATGTTCCAATCAAAAGCCTGCTGGATGAAGATTGCTCCAGAAAAGATGTCCACCTTAAAATAAAGACAAATAGAAGAATGGTCGATATATTCTGAGCAACACTGAACACACCGTGGTACGTAAGAAGGAGGGATCATCTGTGTATATTTTACATGGAGCTGTGTTGAAAATGAATGAAAACTGCTAGAGAAATGCTTAATTGCTTTCCGTGTTATTTGGGGCCATGCAGCTTATGAGCCATCAATTTTAGCCCTCGAATCATGGGTGAGCAAAATAATCTTGTGCCGGCTTGGCCTTTAAAGGTAGTATCATACTTTGGTATAAGAAACCAAAACAGAAATATTCACAGATTTACGTATAACTTACAGGGTATGAAGATGATGCTAGTAGAAACATACCGTTAAAAGCTTTCCGCCTGAAATGGTGTATTTATCCAGAAATTAGTAAAACAACGACCGAAAATCTTTTTGAACTTTTAAACTTATCAAAAATAAAAGAGAAAAGATTTAAGAAATGCTGTGGCTGTTTTTCACTGTTTTCTCAAAAAGTGGGCATTGTATGGGACTGAAATTTTCACAGATGACTATTACTGCTTCGTCCTTGATATTTTTGCCCATAAATCTGTATTTCTTTGACAAAAACCAAAGTATGATATTACCTTTTTTGTAAAAAAAAAAATAATCCACTTACTGAAATTTTCATGAGAATGTACAAAAACAGCGAGTATACGGACATGACAATCCGTAACCGCTGACCTCCGTATCGCTTCCGTAAATATTCCGGCATGGTGAACACCTAAATCAACACAAAAACAGTTACCATACCAACCAATGCAAAAAGAAAAATCAAAGAAAATTAAAACAAAAATGTAGCTGAATTTTGAATTTGCAAACAATCTTTTTTCTAAATTTGAAGTATTTTTCAGATTCAAATTTGTTTTCTAAATTTCCCTTTTTACTCCAAATTTTCTTTTATTTTTTGCTTCTATTATCAATAATTAGGGCCTTTATAATTACCTATAATCAATAATCAATACCTACCCCTGCTGATGTATAAACGGGAACGAAAACCCAGCCCAATAACAGGACGTAAAAGATTGCCTGAAACAGGAGAAAAGAGCAAAAATATACAAACATGTTTGGTGCTCAAATTATTTGACACTTAAAATGACTTGACATTTTAAGGCATGATAATTGCATGCTAGTACGTGTCTGGAGTTTGTTTGAACTGTAAATGTCAAGTAGGAGGACTAAATGTAGACATCAATCCTCAAGACGCACAGCTTCAACAACAAGAGCTGGCAAAACACGGATCATATTTGTTGGTAACTTTATAATTATTTTATCCAGTCGCACCATATTTTTAAAAGCTATACAGGGTGTCCCAAATAAACGCAACACTTGTGTCAAGAACTATTATATGAAAATTTAACTGTTCATCACTTCAAGATTCAGATATGTGATACAACTATGTCTTGGCTATCACCGTGTAGAATTTTAGCAACATTGGATTAAAATTTAGTGAAAAAACTAAGACTGAATAACCCAACCTCAAAACCCGATGTACATCTTTCTTTCATATACATTATGTGTGTATTGACCACTATGCGTGTTATCCTTGCAAATTTGTTTCAATTGGTCATATTTTCGTTAATTTCAGCCCAAATATGCTTAAATTCTACATGGTGATAGCCAAGATATGGTTGTATCACATATCTGAATCTTGAATTTTAACATAATGAGTCCCAGCTAACCAAGGAAACGAACGAAATTCTGACGGAAATTTAATTGCTTTCACACTTCCAACTTTCAGAAATGGGCTGGGCTGTGGGTTCTTATTTTCCTGAGCTTATAAACACACAATCCAGTGAAAGTTTGTCTTACCTGCACTTCATATATACCAACGGCTACTCCTGATGCGGCCCCCGTTCCAGCCAGTCCAATAAAGTGACCTGTCCCCACATTGCTGGCGAAAATAGAAGCACCAACCTACATATTGTCCAAAGCAAAGGTGATGCAAAACCAATGATGATAAATAGTCTTGCAAAGTTGGTGGATTTCTGTAAGTATACTAAGAGTGTACCGCGACTACCTCTTTTTGGAATAGACATGATTCTGAGAAAAAAACTTTTTTGTCTGAAGTTATATGATCATCATGGCCTGACGTTTCGATCCTATAGAAGGGTATTTCTCAAAGGCTCATTGACAAGAGGACAAGAACATGCACACCTAAATTGATAAGAGGATCAGAACAAAGGGAGCCAGATGACCAGGGAAACAGGGAAAGCAGGCAACAGGGCTTAAAGAGATGAAACTTTCAAAATCGACGTTTCAAGCACTGTGTCCAGGTCGTCGATATTCACGGAGGCAGTTTAATAGTGACTTTGCTGTGGGATCTGTGTATACTACAGACCTATAGCCTCAAATCCTTCGGTACAAATTCCAAAATTCTTTTCGTCGGGAATGCTCGACAAACTTCGAAGTTTACTTCGTCCAGGATGAACATCATGTTCTCATTAAACCACAATCCAGAGTTTTTCGGAACTAGAGATATAGGTGCTAGGTGTTGCGTCTGGCCAGATGAAAGGGGCTACCTGTACATTTTATAGATGTTGTGGCGCATCCGGGAAGGGTGGGGTGGGGGGGGGGGTGTTGGAAGCATGATGGGTATAGGCATGTGCAAATCCTATTATGCGTGGATATCTCAACAATAATGAAAATTCTAAATACCTTCATAGGGCCCTTGGTTTTTTTTGTACGTGTTGGAATTGTGCTTAAAACAAACGTTTACATGGTGTTCTTGAGGTGAAGGATATGCAGGATGGTAAGAATGTGGATAAGATATCCCTCCCCGCCAGAGACCAATAAAAGACAATGACACCATGGACCGTGTGTTGAGTGGCCTGACATAAGAGTAACGTTTATATTTGGGAAAAGTCTGTTGACCTCCGAAGTATTATACAGTATTTAAGATAATTATTATTTTTGGTAATGAGGGTCCAAACGTGAAGCATTTGTTGAGGAGTACATGTATGATCCAGCAGGAAGTATACTCCCCTCGCAATGGCGATTGCTTCATTGACATTATGTATGTCCTCACTCACAAGTGAAGCAAGTATGGAAGCAAGGGAACAACCTCTCGAGAGGAGTATAGGGGGAAGTGTCGTGGCAATATTGGTATGCCCTTATAGGTACACTCCCCTGAAGAGTGTACCTATAAGGGCAATGTGAACATCAGAATTCTGCACCAGATGCATGCGTATTTACTGTACGTTGTAAATTAATGACCCGAAATTTCCCGATATTTGAGTATCTTTGGCTTTATAAATCAACGTTTTCTCTAAGCATGACAGGCTGCTGAATTTGGTACGAGATGCGAACACGTAGGGTAAATGTGCCATGATTCGGACACTTAAGCAATTTTGGATTATTTGACCTTCTTAATGTTTGTTTCTCTCAACTATTTTCACTTATGAACAACAAAGTGAAGTTATTATATCCAGGTTGATATTTTATGAAAGTTTTTTGTGTCCTTGAAATGAAATTGACTTGAAAAATAACCTTAATTTTAGCCATGATTCGGACACCTTGTCCATGATTCGGACACACATGAAAAAATGCTGAAAAAAACATGCCTTGCAAAATAAAATAATACCTCATCAATGCAGTGGGCAAATTCTTAAGTTGCCACCATTTATTTTCCCAAAAAAGTGTCATTTGACTGCTCAGAACTCAAAAAAGAAAATTGGTGCATGGACACATCCAGGACTTATTTTCAGAGTTTTTGAAGGCAATGCCCTGATAAAAACGAGCCATTTCGGCCATATCGTGAAATTGAACTCCATTCCGTCCGTGCGCTCCCGTGCGCACCACTCTAGTGTGTACAAAAGTCAATGGCGTAGATATTAGACTCCAGCCATTGACGAAATGAACGGCAGTCAATGGAGTGGAGTGTAAATTCGGGAGATGCCGGCATTTCTTCTAAAATGGAACATACACAAGCCACAAAATTATTTTGGCATATTGTTTAGCGACTCTGGGGGCCTGGGTAGCATAAATCAATGGAGTGTCAGAAATCATGGCACATATACCTTGGCTTCTGGACAAGGAAATTTATGCAAGTTCAAATTGGCAACGCAGCTCTCCATAATTTGGACCTTGATGGTATATTGATGAACAGAATATACCAGTTTCATATAAAAAAAATCCTGTTAAATTTAATTAATTTTCTGTGTTTTTTAATAATGCATTTTCTCACAACCCTATTTTTAACAGGGCTCTTAAGTTAAGGATCACACTTTTTTTTAACTTGAGGCTGCACCCCAATTTCCTATCAGAAAATGTGACATTTTATAATAGGAATTGGATCATGTAAAGTATGTGGCACCGTTGTTTACTCTAATAGGCCCTAGTGCACCTATCGAAAAAGAATTCCACTGATCACCATAATTTGTGCACAACTCTATAGAACCAACAGAGGGCGTTTTGAGCAAACTGGCTTTGTACAGTTTGTAGGTAAAAGAACCCTGTAAAACTCACTTTTCAGATATTCTACGCAAGTTTTCCACACATGAAATTGAGGTTTATCATAATTTGTATCCAATCAGTTAACTCTTGGAGGATATAATCCTTTTTCCGTAATGGTGATCAGTGGAATTTTTTCCCATTTGAATTTGCACATTTCCGAGCATCCGAATGCTTCCGAAAACGTTGCTTCCGAAGACCTGCCGAAGATGACGTTCGTTGTGACGTCACAGGTCATTTAAATAAAGTAATAAAATCCACTTTTTGGCTCAGGTATATACTGTTTCGTTTTTTTTTCAGCGTTTCCAACCCTCTTGAAACCATTCTAAGGCGTTCCATGCGATACAATGTCAAAATGTTGACTACAACATACATATCTGGGGCATTTTTGGTCATTACCGGATTTTTTTCTACGAAAGTAATTAAGAGTGTTCCGATAAAGCCCTAGTCGTGTGCAGCGCCACCTACCGGTGGTTCCGGGAACATTGCGTCCAGAAACATCTTCTGGTAGTGTCGGTAATGTGTGTCTTTCCAATAGAATCTTTATGTAAATTCAGATTCAATGAACTCACCGGCCACCAAGTCATAGTCCTCCCGGCTAGGAAGTAACCTTTTGCATTGGAGCGTTTAGATTTGTACATTGACTGAAAATAAAAAGAACACAACTTGTCATTACTAGAAACTAATACTTCCATTCCCCCCTAACAAACACGTTTCGATCGTTAAAGGTAGTATCATACTTTGGTTTTTATCAAAGAAATACAGATTCATGGGCAGAAATACCAAGACAGATGCAGTAATATAGTCATCTGTGAAAATTTCAGTCCCATACGTTGCACACTTTTTGAGAAAACAGTGAAAAACGGCCACAGTATTTCTTAAGTCTTTTCTCTTTTATTTTTGAGCTTTAAAAGATCAACAAGATTTTTGGTCGTTGTTTTACTAATTTCTGGATAAATACACCATTTGAGGCGGAAACATTTTAACAGTAGGTTTCTACTAGCATCATCTTCATACCCTGTAAGTTATACGTAAATATGTGAACATTTCTGTTTTGGTCTCTTACCAAAGTATGATACTACCTTTAATTTAATACTAATTTCAATCTTTACTTTTGTACTTTTGGTGTTCTGGGTGCCAACAGTTTGGTAAATGTCTGTTTTTATCTGCAGTTATCTGTATTTATCCAGAAAAGAGCACAACTGAAGACCAAAAAGCAGTTCTGATCTCGGGGTGAAATATCAGAATTACACCCGTGAATAGATTTGAAAACACCGCAAGCGATTTTAACTGTTTTAGTCCAAAAAAAGTGGGCACCGGATGGGACTGGGAATTTCACAGAGGACTGTTAATGTATCTTCCTTGATACTTTGTGCGCGATCCTGACGGAAATGTTCGCATGTATCAGACGTTCGTACGTATAGTGGCACGGAGTAGAATGGGTGATACCCAGTCTAGCTAATCTAGAGAAAGAGACAAAAAAGTATTTCAAACTTACCCATAAACCCACCAGCAAAACAAAGACAAAATACAGTGCGATGATGACTATATCTAAGGCGTCCACTCCTTGCTTGTCTGCCATTATCAACGAATCAAACAATATTCCAGTGTTTTTCACAAATAAAAATCCCCGCACAAACAAAATGACGGTCGGAAATGAAGCTTAATTAGTAACAGTGATTGAACGGTATGGTCTAGCGCGTAGACACCACACAATGTCTGCAATGGAATGAGGGATGCAAAGTTCATTAATCGTCCGGGCCTCTGCACCGGGTACCCAGGCTTCGTGGCGCTGTTGCTCGGAACGTGCTCGGTGTCACCGTTATTACTCAAAGTTCAAGGAGTTGGCAGCGGGGGAGATGAAATAAATAGGAACATGATTTATGACTGGTGTCATGTTTTTTTTTTCATTAATGCGATATATACAGGCTTGTATATAGTGTTTACGCCGTGACTGCAGCAGCTGAGATGTATACAAGTGGACGGTGATCATAACCTCGGGTTGATGTTCAAGCAATTTGCCTGGACGTGAAGATGGGGTAGGGGCGGGCAGTGAACAATTCAGAGCTATTACAGACGAAGGGCATGCAGTTTGACACTCAAGCGATTAATTACATGTATTAAGAATCGACCGAAGCGAGTTCAGGGATGGCCTCGGCTCTCAAAAGGGACTCTAGAGCCCTGGTACGGTACGTGTACCAACAAGTTGATCTAGGGCGAGGCAATAGCCTCGTTTTCAAAGGAAAAATAAGTCTACAGGCCCTAAATATGAGCTCATAGACTGCCACGACCGATGTGAATAAAAGCTGACTGCGTTTGATACCTCGATCCGACGATCGGACACTGCAGTCGCAACTTTACCATTGGAATCAACAAAGCAGTTTTTGAATCAGCGATGACGTGTTGAAAAGTCTACGCTGATTAGTCAATCAAAAAAGCTGCTTTTCTTAGTCCCTGGATGACCTGTATGGAAATGCATATTGAAGCTCTTATCAAATTGTTTGTACAGACGAGGTACGTTGAAATAAAATAAACCACCAATTAATGTGTATGGTAATGAAAAAATTCGTGAGATAAACCAATTTCTCAAACTTTGGTCGTAAATGTATAGGCCTATATATTAGCCCAGTGTCCAAACACAATATGCAAATGATGATATCCGTTCCTGTAAACGACAATGTAATTATGCAAATGAATCTTATTAATAAATTGGATTGCTGTTCCTGTAGTCTGGTTCCCTGCCCAAAGATTCCCTGACGACTCTTATTAAAAATCTTCGATTTGACAGACAATAGTCTGGAGCTTCTTGGGTCTGGGAACCAGACTACTGTTCCTGTTGCGTCCACTGGACGGCAGTGACGTAATTCAACCTCTGCCGCCCTCTGTTGACAAGTTTGCGGGCAGTTTTCCGAAATTCCTCAGCCATGAAAAAATAGATAATGACGTCCCACCAGCTGTTGCTGACGCAGAGCCAGTTCATGACGAAATCCACCAATGGGGGTGCTTCTTTCATGACGATGTAGTTTCGGAATGAAACAGCGACGTACGGGGTCCAGGCGAGGCAGAACGAGGCGGTGATTAACGAGCACATTTTAAGCGCGCGAAAGTTCCGGTCCGTTTTTGGCACGCTGCGAATTTTGCGGACGCGTCGCGCGGTTTTCTTTCCTCGGCATCGTTGACGCGCGTGGCGGGAAGCTTGCCTCCGAGCGACCAGGTACAATTTCGCATAACAACCGACCAATATTGCCGACGGGATAAAACATGAGTAAAAGCCCAGCGTGATTAATCGGAGAAGATACCGCGTGGTACCAGTCGACCATTTCACTAGGCACATAATGGCATTGTTGTTGTACGACACTTCGAGATCCACGAAGACAACCATGATGGTGCCGAAAGAGACGATGGCCGTGATTATGATGATAGTAACGGCGCGTCGTTTGGGGATCATCACGGCATGACGTAGTGGGTAGATGACGGCCAGTACACGGTCGATGGTGACAAAGATGGCGGCGGTGACGCAACACGCGCAGATCCAGGCATCCATGAAGTTACTGGCGTTGCAGATGAAGTCCCCGTACGGCCAGGTGTTCATGGCGGCCGGTGCAATGAAGATAACAGAGCACAGACCGTAGGCCAAATCGAAGACGATGACGTTGCAGAGGAACACCTTGGTGCTGGGGGGAAAGCGCGGTGACTTTACAGACTTCATGACGGCCAGGCTGAAGGCATTCCCTGTGATTGTCACGAGGCAAGTGAGAACCACAAAGGTTGTTCGGATTCCAGTGAGAACCGGACCATAGGGAGCATTCTCC
Source organism: Astropecten irregularis (assembly GCA_963971285.1). Taxonomy (NCBI): domain Eukaryota; kingdom Metazoa; phylum Echinodermata; class Asteroidea; order Paxillosida; family Astropectinidae; genus Astropecten; species Astropecten irregularis. The sequence goes on along the minus strand of OZ020249.1, from coordinate 20,960,936 downwards.
ATCCCAGCCTCGTCGTACCAAGCAATATAGTCGCTTGCGATCCAATACTCGGTGCTGTTATTAAATAAAGCAGCCATATTGCACCGTTCAGCTACCTACTGCTCATGTTCCTCATCTAACAAGCTAACCCTTCGCTAGTCTTCCTCTCCAAGTGTTTTCTCGTCGTCTGGAGATTTTTCCCCCGATTCACGTACATAGCTTTAATTCATTCCGGCTCGAAGTCCACCGATGATCATATCACAGTAAGCCCACCATCATCCATACCCGGCAGCTTCAATCTGTGAACCCTTCAACTTCCACGGCAAGTGACCATCGGAAGTAGGCCTACATGTATCCTGACAGCTCACCGGACAAGCAATGCAAAGCAGTGAATCCTCAAATAGATTACACGCCAAATTGAGGAAATTACCGCGATAAATCATTCCTGACAACCGGGGAAGTCGGCGTCGCGCCCCGGGGACATCATCGAGTTCTCCGGTGTCTCCAAGATGCCATGGGAGAATAATAAAGAACCTGAATTATTTATCAACAATCTTCGCCTCCTCTTATCATTAAGTCATTCAGTAGACGATACAGCGCGGTTGGGTACCGACCGGTAGAAGAAAAATGATCACACTTAAAGATGTATATTAAGGAAACATACAATTAACCTATCACGTTTCCAGGCCCAACGGTGTATAGAATCAGTGAAAATCGTTATTTGATACTACAAGTGATAAATTGATCACTTATGCTCAGATATGTGGGAGTTTTTAGCTTTAAAATGATTACATCTCGAATAAAAATTTCAAAAAATAAGACCTGACGTATATTATAATGTGGCATGACCAAAAAACAAAAATTAACTTTTGCAAAAAAAAAACGTTTTCAAATCTTGCTTGTCTACAATAAAATTCAAATTTAATTATCACAAAAAATACATTTTAATTATAAATCATACTTTACATATTAATGGGAAAATATACAGGTCTATAAACTTAATAAGTGTTCTTGTACTTTGAAAACAATAATAATAATTATATACAAAGTATACCGTAGTCTCAGTTTGTTAAATTTTCATACCCCTTATGAAACATGAAATGTTTTATCTCAAATGTGGTAGAGTTAAAGGCGGGTCCTTTTTCCTTGATTGATATTTTCACCAAAAGTTTGCAAAATAATTGCAACTTGATGATCATTGAAATTTTCTTCCACCCTTTCGTCTTATTATTACATGTTCTATGGTGAGAGGTAGAATTGTAAATCCACTAAAGCAAGAAATTGGGTCTAGAAAAGAAAATGTTATAATTTTAAGGACCTTAGCTCAAATTTGTTGGTAAACTGTTTAACCCAAATTCATTTTACCAAATTGAACCAAATTATTGTAGGTAAATGATAATACACATATTATGTGCCTGTGTGTATTAATTAACAAGACAATGCACCAATGTACATGGCGCCCCCATGAGTTCGCAACGTGTTGTCCAATCACACAATGCGCCGAATTAATTTCATTGAAAAGTGAACAAAGAAAAATTTACTGGAGCGGGATTCGAACCGGCGACCTCCAGAACACCATACAGGCGCTCTACCAACTGAGCCATCCAGCCCTACGTTGGTGGTGACCCCAATAGTCAACTATCTTTGTTCGTTTGGCAGTCAGAAGCCATGAAACCACGCACACACCGCCACACCCCAGGGATCGTTTCAATGATACACGCAACAATGCTGCAACCTGGGAACGGCACATGGGGGATCACTCAAAGAGGATACGGTTTCATTGAAACGATCCCTGGAGTGTGGCGGTGTGTGCGTGGTTTCATGGCTTCTGACTGCCAAACGAACGAAGATAGTTGACTATTGGGGTCACCACCAACGTAGGACTGGATGGCTCAGTTGGTAGAGCGCCTGTACGGTGTTCAGGAGGTCGCCGGTTCGAATCCCGCTCCAGTCAATTTTTCTTTGTTCACTTTTCAATGACTTAAAAAAACTCAGTCAGTTTCCCTTGTGGTTATTTCACGAATGAATTAATTTCGTCGACAAACTGCGCATGTGGAAAGATGCGCAGTTTGTAGACCAATTGACCAACGCGTTGCAAACTCATGGTGGCGCACTATTGTGAATTGCCCATATTTGTGTTTTGAAAGAAAGGACAATTTAAAATTCCAATCATTTCAGTCCTTGTGATTCAAATGTCGATATCTGTCACCAAGTTTCCCATCCCATGATCCCAGAAAAACATTTCCACAGATTTCACTGAACCTGGATCATTATTCAATGACACAGAAGGACCAGACACCAAACAGATTCACCCACTAAAAAAACAATGACATTTAATTTAAAAAACAATGACAATTTGGGAAACCGCCACCATAGGGCTGGAAAGCTCAGTTGGTAGATCACCGTTGCAGTATTCCGGAGGTCCCTGGTTCGAATCCTGCTCCAGTCAATTGTTCTTGTAGCCACTTTACAATGATTTAAAAACAATGTTGTTCAATTCTTTAGGAGTCTGGCGAGCTGTGCTTCAATCTCTTCATCTGCTTTGTCTTTCGTGGATTCTTTACTCGATGGTAATGAATGTGAGGCAGTCGGGGCATCAGACAGCTGAAAAAAATTACAAAATTCATCCATTTTTTAAAATTGGGTTTAGCCTTAAAACTTTGGCTCCTTCACACTAATTCTTATACAGTAGCTACCTAGCTTAAGTAGTAAGTGCTGTGTATTTTACACAGTGGTATAGTGGATTGGAAATAATAATATTCAGAATATTCTTTTTACAAACTGGTCTTGGCAGCAGAAAATGAAAGTCATGTTCAAAGTAGTCTGGTACCCTCTAACAGATGCCTAAGTCTAGCTCCCTTTGTTTACTCATTATAAACACAGTTGTGATCAACATAGTCTGGTATCCCCTCCCCCCTCCCACACAAGTCCAGTATAAGACTGTAAATAAGGCTCATATAGTCTGGTGCCCTTGTCTGAAACACACTAGTTTTAGGGCATTAACAAAATGAGGCTTAAGGCTAGGCTTTGGAGTTATTTGGAATGAGGGGCTTGAGATGCATGGCAAAGCTGGAGCCTAAAGCCCACCGCACACTATGCGATCCGACATTCCGACTAGGATCCGACTGGTTTTTGGAAGGATCGCAAAGCATTCTGGGAGTCTTAACCGTGATTGTTCCCAGTAGTAGACCCACTCTGATGGTCAGTCGGCAATATTCGACTGTCGAATCACGGTTAAGACTCCCAGAATGCTTTGCGATCCTTCCAAAAACCAGTCGGGTCGTAGTCGGATCGTATAGTGTGCGGTGGGCTTTAGTCATGTGGCCCAATCCCTTCATTTCATTTTGTAGGCCTCAAATGGCGGAAGCAAAACAAGTCCCAAGCCTAGCCTCAAGCCTGGTTTCGTAAAGTCCCTTTAAGGCTGAAAATGATGCTCATGCTAGTCTGGTACCCTTGTCTTACACACCTAGTCTTAAGCCGTGTCCCAAATCACTTGCTGCGACCGCAAATAACACACAAGTCAATGGAAACGGCTGCAGTCACTGGCTAGTGGCTGCCATAGGTGTGTATGTAATTTGCAGCCGCAGCAAGAGATTTGGGACGAGGCCATAGTATATAAGGTTGACTTAAAGTCTGATTAACAACAATGTGCTGGAAAAAATCTTACCTTTCCGGATACTTCAATACCAATCTCATCTAGGACCTGGCTCACGATGGCATCTTGCTCTTCCTCATCACCCGATTCCTCAAACATGGCATCTAGAGTATCATCCACTACACACAGATAGACAGAGAGTGACAGAAATACATCAAATCCATACAATAACAGACAGAAAGACAGAGAGTCCTAAACACCAACAAACAGACAGAGGGTCTTGCATAGGATATACATGGCATCTAGAGTATCATCCACTACACACAGATAGACAGAGAGTGATAGAAATACATCAAATCCATACAATAACAGACAGAAAGACAGAGAGCCCTAAACACCAACAAACAGACAGAGGGTCTTGCATAGGATAAACATGGCATCTAGAGTATCATCCACTACACACGGATAGACAGAGAGTGACAGAAATACATCAAATCCATACAATAACAGACAGAAAAACAGAGAGCCCTAAACACCAACAAACAGACAAACAACGGGTCTTGTAGTTGTACAGAACATACTGACATAATGGAGTCATACTCCTACTCTGATAAAATAATACGATTGAACACAACAAACAGCAAAGCACACAGACAAACAGACATGAACACGGACGAACAACAACTAAACTCACTATGCAGATGCCCTCTCTGATGCAAACAAATCGAAAATATAGCACAAACACGGACAGACAAACAATCACTAGTCTAACAAGCAAACAGCCTGGCTCCAAGGGAAATGGCGGCATGAAAGCTCACAACCTAAAGACAGTTTCCATTGTGTTTCCCTGTGATTCTAATGTACAAACAGTCAAGTTTAAAGGTACAGTACAGGATTGGTAGCATACCCAAACAGAAATGTTCACAGATTTACGTATAACTTTCAGGATATGAAGATAGTGCTGGAAGAAACATACCGTTAAAATATTTTCGCCAGAAATAGTGTATAAACCAAGAAATTTGTAAAACAAAGATCAAAAACAGTTTGATTTCGGGGTAAGATGAAAACCATTCTTTATGTTTTATAAGAAAAATTGAGTCGGGTTTTTTCGCTTTTTTCACGTGACTCAGATGTCCGACTGAGCTCAAATGTTCACAGGTTTATTATTTTGTGTACATGCTGGATCAGACAAAGTGTGAGTGCTGCTCTGTGACCTTTACCAATCATGTATTATACCTTTAAAACAAACAGAGGATACAACCAAACAGACTATGAGACAAACAAACAGACATACTAAGTTCCTCCTTCATGGCCATCTTGTCCGATTCCATCTGGAAGTTCTTCATGTCTTGCATCATCTTCTCGGGACTCATAGCTTTATTCATGGAACCCATCGCCTGAAAAAAACAACAAACAACAAACAAATAAATAAATGAAACGCCAACAAACAATTCCTGGCATGAATTAAATTATCATACAAAACAATCTGAATAGGGAACTATAATGGAAGACTTTTGGAGAGTCGGTCTTGAGTCAACAGCGCACGCGCAAATCATGCTTGCGCAATTGTGAGCATGCGCGCGTTGTATTGCGCGTGCGTAATTGTGAGCATGCGCGTGTTGTTTTGTGCGTACGTGCGCGTTGTTGACTCAAGACGGACTCTCCAAAAGTCTCCCATTAACCATTTGTTGACTGACGTTAAACTTTTATGTACAGTGGAACAACACTATAACGAACACCGCTATACCGAACATTTGGATATACCGAACATCATTCTTGACTCCAGAGTTTAGTGTATAATGTATAGGCATGTTGAATATTGTTCACTATAAAGAACTACCACTGTAACAGACAATATCTGTGCATCCCAGCATGTTCGTTATAGTGGCATTCCACTGTAATTTAGCATCATCATTGTTACAGACACCAATTAAATTACCAATTTTAAAGAAAAAGGGAGTCATACTTATTTATTGTATTTTTATGTAAATATTTCTTTTGTTTACCTTTGTCGTATTTCCCATCGCTGTTGCCATGGACTTGTTGGCCTGGATTGTCTGAAACAATGAAAACAAAAATACACAAATAACTATGACAACCAGATGACTTTGGACGATGTCATGTGTATGTGTCTCTTGTGGTCTCTCTGAAAAGTAGTGTCATCACATTAAATACAGTCATGCCAACAAGATTTTCAAAAAAGTTAGTCTTAAAAAAATTATTACAACGTCTTTGAAAACAATCCTGAGGCCAGGGGCCAATTTCATAAGCACAAAAATTTGCTTAGCACAAAAATGTCTTGCCCAATAAAACAAACCACCGTTAAAAATTTCATTTGATGTTCACGGTCAGCAAACAACAGCCAAAGAACAATCACAAGCGAAACACAACACATCAGAATTTGGTTGTTAACCCTGTTTTTATTAAGACAGAAATGTCATGCTTAGCAATTTTTTGTGCTAAGCAGCGCCGTGAAATTGGCCTCTGCTCGGATGGGATTCGAATAACAAACCTGTCAATCTCCAAGCCAACTCGCTAAGCCAATTTCGTGACTAGCTGCTTCCTGTAAGCATTCTATGCTTACAAGATCCAATTTTGTGGATTAGGAAGGAATTTCCAGTTGTGCGCTTACGTGGGATTTCTCGCTTGCTCAGCTAGCATAGAGATTCGACGCTAGCCCAATAAGCGAAAAATGAGGATCATAAGCGACAAATTCTCTGGTAAGCAAAGCCACGAGATTGGCTCTGTTCTGTCTTTTCAGGAATGTCAAAGCCTAGATCTGTCTATCACCTTTGCCTGAGCATTGACTGATGAGACCCTGGCGCTGGCTCCAAACATCCTAGTCTTCTGCTTCCTGAGATTCACCAGCTGCTTAGCAAGGACCGTGGCAGCCTTCAAGACAATACAAACAAACAGACAGACAGCTCATGAATGATAATAATAATAATAATATCGGACATTTATATTGGGCAGCTACTATATGAATATACTCTACTGCGCATTACAAATTTATTATTATCCCTGGTCATCGGGCCATAATTTACATTCCTTAAACCATCTCAGCTCCCTGGCCCCTGGGGAGTATACAGGCCTATGCTACCGTATTCAGTGCACAGAAGCTAATCAAACCAAAAAGCCATCTCTACCCTCCCAGCTACCCATTTACACCTGGATGAAGAGGAGCAATATGTGATAAAGCATCTTGCCAAAGGACGTAAGCACCACTAACCCATGGCTGGATTCAAACCCACAATCTGTAGATTGACCACAAGACTTTGAGTTCAACACGCCAGACCACTAGGCCACAGCACCCCACATGGGAGTTAGGAAGGCCTGACGTTTCAATGCTAGCTTGTTTAATATATAGTGTATAATTATTTCAGGTCATTATTTTGGTTAATGAGCTGTTTGCAGCAGTTTTTGACTTGTATCGAAACTCGTGAAATTTAAATGCTGTCAATTTCGTAACCCAGGGATAAAACTGAACAGTTTTGTTTTTTCGTCAATGGCTAATCATAGAAAGACATCTGCTCCCTCGTTTGGAGAAACTTGAGTCTCATAAAGGCATGTAACGCTTCTACCGTCATCGTAATCGTCTTGATGGCCCTTGATATGTAGTTGTATATGTAGGAATTTCTATATTCACTTAATTTCACGACCAAGTTCCATCATTAAAGTCAGTAATGCACAAGCCCTGGCAGCTCGGTTCCTGTGCGATGAAAATCACATCACAAACACACAAATACAGAATCAAGTAAAACTTGTTACCAAACTGGACAGGTCCCATGCAGTTCTTGCCAAGACCAAAGCCTTCTCCAAAGCCTTCTCCTGCTCCCATACAAAACTGGAAATTTAAAGCCTGACATACTGATGGGATGCAAGAAGACAAAATAAAATTGTTCAACTTTTTCAGAGAGCATACCTGTTTGTTGCCTTGTTTGGCTGCTTTCTTTATCTCCAGAGTCTGAAACAAATGAAAATATAGATCAAAAATTCATTCCACAGAAATGGATAAAAATGGAATAGGGCTTCGCGCTCGTGACGTCACATTCAGATGTTCGGACAAACAAATCGCACATTGCCCAATTAACTTACACATAAACATTGTGAAATTTGTCCGAACATCCGGGTAACTATAGCTGTCGACATAAAGAGCGTATTCTATAAATAGCTCGAGTGTGGAGCCCTATTGACTATTGACCTATCCTCACACAAAGTCTACATATTAGGCCTAAAAAGAAAAAATTGTTGTTTTGGGGGGGGGGGGCCAGACTTTCAAACATTTAAGAATAAATACAGGATGTATGGTCACCAGGGCTTATAAATCAACGGTCTTGGGTCATTTTGAGGAGGCGCGCTTTTTTATTGCTAAATCTTACATTTTCTGTCAAAAATGGTGAGTTTTTATACTTTAGGACTCAGAGAAAAAAAAAATAAATAAAAATCCCGACCCAAAGTTTTGGCATTTTACGGTCGGTCGCTGAGGGCAACACAACAATTCATTTAAGGCCTTATTAGTGCCAGAGTCTGACTGCTACTCAAAAGCTTCCAGTTCACTAAGCCCATCCCACTCTACACGTGGGCAATGAACACACATTCCTCTCCAACACCACACTGCACGTTCTAGTCGCGAGCTTTATGGCATTTCGCATATGCAAGCACGTCAGACTTCGGTTAAACACAATTCAGACATTAATCACAGCTCTATGATTGGTCAGAAACAACTGGGCGGGGCTTGATGGAGGCGAGCTTTTGTTGGAAGGTCGGACTCACTCACCAGTTTTTGTTCTTCTCTTTCTAACTGGGCTCTGTCTCGATCCAAGCCTCGCTGCGTCTTCTTTAAGTCTCTATCCACCTGCTTCATCACCTCTGCAGAATAAAAGACAATAGGTCATCATTCTCATTGTCATTTTTTATATTTTATAATTCACTGAAATAGTAGAGAAAAGTCTGAGTTCTTTACTTAACATGTGTTTACAACTAAACGACTTGAATTCAGAGATGAACCTTTTAAAAGGAGGAAAACTCTCCAGTAAAGATTATCTTAGCATGCTTAGTTGACAACTTCTGGTGGCAATTTTGTAAATAAGCCTACAACTATGACAACAGGGTCGCCAAAAACATCTAAGACATGGAGATACTACCTACAGAGTACTGACTACTGTACTGGGACCTCCATGCACGTACCACCACAATAAATTCAGCAAAGTAGAAAGAGTTCTGTAGACTCAAGAAGTTCTACGTTACTGTTCCAGTTTTACCATCACAAATTTCATGAGCTTGATGGTCAGTTCCTACAATATGATGAAAACTATAAACCTGGAACCGAGTAAGAATATTTCGATTATGTTCAAATAGATCAGCACGGACATCCGGGTACTTTCATTCTCGTAACTTGACGTGACAACCGATGAAAACTAACGTGTAGATGGTGCAAGCTACGGACAAATCACGCACAAACCTTGCACAAACCGTCCGTCGTCGAGAATTGTTTTCCAAATATTTTTGTCAAGAAGCAGAAATCGTGTTCTGCACGACTTTCAATTGTCGAGTCACTCTTAGTTTTTCCTCAGACAATATAATCCTTCTTTGAAGTACCGTATGGTATAGCCTAATTCTGGCAGCTTTTTGTCGTAAAACCTGTTCAACTTAATGCTTTGTTTTCATCGGCTCCAAGGTCGGTGAGTTGGAATGACGTCACTCCGCACTGATCTATATCACTGAAACTGTACTCGACTCCTCCCCATAAACTTTGTGCACGACCAGAAAAGATCTGCGGTAATCCTTCCGCACAAAATCTTAACTTGGAATTTTGGCAAGTAGTTGCGGCTCAGAAGACTATACGTCTTCAAGAACAAGACTCCTAACTTCCATTTTAGAAATTAACGAAAGGTCGAAGCCTTACCTTTATCTGTTGGCTTTTTTCGAAACATTTTGGTATCGTCGTCTGTCGTCAGAAATGCTTCCAAATGAACCTTGTTTTCGTCGTGAAAGTCAGGTGTTGTTGAATCATTGAATCAATCACATAATATAGCGCCCTCAAGAGGTCATTCAATTCCAATTACAAATTTCTATTTTTAGACTTTCTATTTTAAGAGATCCACTTTGGGGGCGGGGTAAGAAAGAAACGGGGGCGGGCGGGCTATAGACCTTTATTTTGTTTATAAACACTGGTTGGCAAGATATGGGCGGCAAAATGTTGCAAATCATTTTGTCTTCTTCACAGAAAGCGTAAACAACTTCAACGTTTTTGCAAACTTTCCATAACTGTACAAAATACATATCAGCATCGCTTGTGTTGTTTCCATTACATTCAGCAATATCTGCAATTTGCGTACAAATTGGGTAAAATATGTGGTTAATTTTTATGCCTGGCTCGCCATAGTTTCCGCCATGCTGGTTGGCAAAAACGCGGTCTGTGACGTTGCAAAAGAAAGGTCTATTGTTTAATTATTCATTTGGCAAATCACAAAGCAAATACATGTACTGTACATGTACATTCTAGAACTCAAACAAAGAGGCCCAGCCCAAACAAAATTAGAGTTCAAAGATGATGTCATACTTAGACTTGTTACCAGTCTTCTTTTGATTAATATTCCGAGACAACAAACAAAATAGCAAAAAGATTTCCCATTCCAAAACCCCACCATGACACCACATATAGAATTAATGACACACATTAAAAAGGCTTGTACAGTAATCAGCATTGCACATGTTTCAATTAGGTTTTATTCCAAAATCTAAATTTTTGTTTTGCAAATTATTTACAACCTGAAGGAAGGATGGATTAAATTTTTGTAAAAAAAAAAGAAAAAAGATAAATATTTATATAATCAAATGTAATCAGAAGTTATTAATTTGCTAAGTTTATATAAAAAGTATCTCGCCATAAAAATAGTATCTCTAGCTATATCAAAATAAAGTAAATACATGTATTTACAATCTTATTTACGTTCTGGACGGAATTGACCATTTATCATGAAGAAATTAACACCTGCAATAACTTTATTTATCCTTTAATTTTGAAAACATCAACAGCTGGGAATGGACATAAAATTGTCAAACATTTATTTAGCCTTCAATAAAGATCCTGCTAGGATCGAAATGCCTCAGGCCCTCCTAACTCCAAGCAAAAATTAGAGCAGTTACAAACAATTCACAGAGAATATGTTTTAATATCTCAAAAGTCTGATCATTTCTTTTGAATTTGCGTAAAATAACCTTGAATTCCTTCTCAAATACTAAAAATGATGCTTTATCACAGGAAGATGACATCACAACCACAATTCAAAAGAATGTTTGAAACATTTTCAATTTGATGGATATGTATGACAACAAACAAATAAGCACCAAAGTATAAAAGCTAAAAGTGGTGGTGAGTTGGTATAATTTGTTTCATGATAAAGTTTTCGCAACATCAGGGACAAGCTTATCGGTAAGAGAGGAAATTTGTCTTGGTTCCTTCCGGCTTAGTGCCGCGGCATCCCTCATATATATTAGGGCCTGGATTAGGGGGAAGGGCATTTCCAGTTTTCCACGCTCAAATCCTAAACCTGAACCCGGCCTAGGACCAAGAAATCAATGGCCTTCATGGCCATGTAGTCATCTTTTCTTTTTTACAGTCTCATAAAAGTGCCCACAAACAATGAAGGAAGACGTGCAGTGTCCCTTCAAGAATGAAATTCTAATCATGTTTTGAGATGTACAGTTGAACGTCATTATAATGAGCACTGCTAAGTCTAAAAACATTGTACGTCAAAGCCATTGTTCATTAGAAAGGAAAGGGTTATTCATCGCGGTGGATACAGATAAGGAAAGAAAGTGATCAAAGTCACAGGATGTCGTGTTGGTGGTAGAGACATTTCGGCAGTTGGAACTGCTTGACCTCAGCCGGAAACTGAAGAACTGTTGTTTATTTTTAAGTGATTTTTAATAATCCATCAATCAATCAAAAGACATTTATAAAGCGCCAAAATGCAAAGCTTGCTCTAAGGCGCTGACGCACAAAAAGAAGACAAGTTTTTGATGGTACGCCTCCTGAAACAGGTGAGCTTTCAGGAGTGTCTTGAATGTGTGAAATGAGGTGGTGACTCTGATGTATTCTGGGAGTTTTTCCAGAGTCAGGGGCCGTATACAGAGAATAAGCTGCTAGTGATTTGGCGTTTTGTATGTTTTGTACACAAAACTGGGGGCCAACGATGATGTTTGGTATAGTTGTGTTTATTGTATTAAAGCGTGTTCCACTGTACCACTGGAATTTCTATTCCAGGTTGGATTACATCTCCAACTCAGTTGTGTCACGTTTTACAGTGCCTTCTGAAAGAAGTTGAAGACTCCTCTCACTAGGGTTCCACGCTCGAGCAATTTATAGAATACGCCCTTTTTTTATCAACAGCTAAAGTTACCCGGATGTTCGGACAAATATCACAAAGTTTACGAGTAAAGCCCACCGCACACTATACGATCCGACATTCCGACTGGGACCCGACTGGTTTTTGGAAGGTTCGCAAAGCATTCTGGGAGTCTTAACCGTGATTGTTCCCAGTTGCAGACCCACTCTGATGGCCAGTCGGCAAGATTCGACTGTCGAATCACAGTTAAGACTCCCAGAATGCTTTGCGATCCTTCCAAAAACCAGTTGGGTCGTAGTCAGATCGTATAGTGTGCGGTGGGCTTAAGTTAATTGAGCGTGCGAACATTCAGAACATCTGAATGTGACGTCACGAGCGCGAAGCCCTCTTCTATTCCTAGTTTTCTTTCACAAGTCCACTTCCCGTCATCAGTTCAGAACCACTGGTCCTCATCACCACAGCATAGCAGCCTTGATCTTCTTATACAAGCCGTCGACGTCTTGGAGTACTTGCATGCCTTGCAGGTGGGCCTGACGGATCCTAGCACGGTTGTAGTCCACCCTGTCCTGGACTCGCTTCTTCTCTCTCAGAGTCAGAGGCCCGGCCTTCTCCGCCAGAGTCCACAGGTCTTGGCATCGGTCCGTGATCTTAGCATCCATCCGGATCAAGTCTGCGTCGGCCGTGGGGGTGTCCTTCAGCACTGCCTGGCATGCTACGACCACCTGCAACAAGATGAGACCAAGATTGGTATGAAAAATTGCCTCAGTCAACAAATTGAACACTCAAAGGGCAAAGCGACGATAGCGCTTATACACGTTGGGGCAAAGTCTCATATAAAAATCAAAAACCCAATCGGAAAATTATTCTAGTATCAAATGACAGACAGTCATAATTGTGAATATGCATTTTCTATTTATGATCCACATCAATACGTTTTATTTTTTATATTCAATCCGACTGATTTTGTTCAGATGGTAATAAACGTTTATGTAAAATTTAATTACAATTTAGTAGTGCTGAATAAATTTCTGTTGGAAATTTTTTTCAGAGAGATGATCCAGGCAGCATTTGAAACAATACGGAATTTTGAAAGGAGCGAAACAACATCAGAACCAGTGATCGAACCTGGGATTATTATTGGACTGAATAACTTATTAAACGGAGACAAGCTTCCTAACTCGATAAAGGAACACACTTACCTCTGTTTGGAAGGTGTCCATGATCTTCTTGATATTGGCCGATTTCTCTTCCTCGAAGATGATCCCTCCCTGGACCACAAACTCCAGGAAACCAGCCTCGTCTCGAGTCTGCCGGACAAAGCGCAATACATTGTAGGTTTAAAAGATTAAGAGAAGTCTTCTTTATATTGCCTTCACATCAGCGACATTTAGCCACTTAATACGTTTATTTAGGTCGTGCAGTTCACATTTTACCCCGCTTAGAGCTCTTGGGATGAAAATGCAGTAATATCTATCAAGGGGTTTATAAAAAACAAATCTGATTTTTGCTTAGCACATTTCAATCCTATTTTTGCTAAGTGCATTCCATCCTAGGAGTTCAGGGCTTACTAGGAGTTTGGGGCTGGCTACAGATGTAGCTGAAGAAAGGCAGACCAAGGAAATGATGGGAAGGGCACATCAAGGATTGGATGGGCCTCAGCTTTGCTGAGTCGCAGAGGGCAGCACAGAACCAAGAGGAGTGTCGAAGACTAGTTGCTGCGTCATCATTGATGACCCAACGACCAGACGATTAGGGCATCAACAACAACATTCCGATCCTTTTTAGCTTAGCACGTTCCAATCCTATGTTTGCTTAGCACATTCTAATGCCATTTCCTACCAAGTATCTAGAACGATGGATCGCATTAAATCTAGCCGGTTAGTAGGTAAAGTCCTTCAATACTCACCAGCAGCTCCAGATTCTGCTCTGCTAGTGCTGCTTTCAATCCACCGATACAATCCTCGACGGAGGACTTAGGTCCGACCACTATTCCTCCGTGAAGACACTCCTTCTTGAACTGTTTGAGAGCTTGATTGTAGGCCAGGCCCATCTCGTGAATCCTGTTTAGGCTGAAGTTGCTCTGCATGAAGAATTTGTCGAGCTGAGACACAGAAAATGAGAAAAAATGTTCATTTGATTGTTTCTGAGAAGTAATCGAAGAAATATTGACTGGGGCTAGATTCGAACCAGCGACCTTCAGAATACTGTCACTGGTTCGAATCCCACTAGTCAATTTTTCTTTGTTCACTTGTCAATGACTTAAAATTAATCCAGTCAGTTTCCCTTGTTGTTATTTGATGATTACCTACTTGTTTCAAACGGGAGTGAAAGCAAACATTGGCTAGGAGGTCGAAGAACTCCATGAATAACAAAACTTAAGTTGATCTTGTTGCTCCTAACAAAATTCTTTCAAAAGATTACAAATGAAACAATGATGAAATGAAACGGAAAAGTTACACATCACATTCAACAGAAAATGCAATGTCTTGTTGCAGATTAATATTTACAAAAATTGAATTTATAAGCAGTGAAGATCTACAACATAGTTGTTTTTTGCATCTTTATACTTCGCTTCCATTTTACAGACCAACCCAACTCCCAAACATCCCCGGCCTACCTCCTCAACATCCGTCTTCTCCAAGGGCTGGAAATCATCAGGGTTTGACCTCTTGACCTTCGACCTCTTCTTCCTCTTGTGCCTTCTGACCTCGATGGCCTCCATCTTTTGAATAGCTTTGTCTTTCAGTTTCCGCTCCAGCAGATGTCTGACGAGGGCCTGGATGGCAGTGTGGACACCCCCGTCGGAGTTTTTAGCTGAGACAGCGACACTGCCGTGACAGAGAGAGAGAGAGAGTTTGCAATCGAAAACAAATAGGCATCAAGTCTTTTACCGATATTGTTGGGTTGATGGCCTCCAAATTGTAGCACTTTATGCTTCTGTGAAGATTTAGTCTGATCTAATAAAGTTTTCCTTGTGTTCATAACAAAAAATAATCCTCTCCAGGTGAACTGTGATGTCAATTTTCAAAAAGTTCATCCTCAAGAAGAAAATGCTTAGAGTTAGGAGGGCCTGACGCGTTTCGATCCTACCAGAATCTTTCTCAAAGGCTAGGATCGAAACGTGTCAGGCCCTCCTAACTCTAAACATTTGATATATTTCAGGCTATTTTGGCTGATGAGCAGCTTGCAGCAGTTTATTACTTGTATTGACCTCAAGACAAAAAAAAACAGACAATAAGTGTGGACGAAGATATATCTGAGCTCTTGTTACCTTCCAACAAAGCCTTGCTGCTCAGCCACTTGCTCAAGGAACTCCACCTCCTCCGGTAACTCCACCTCTTGTTCGTGCTCATCCTCGTACTTCCAGACAGTCACATCCCTTCCCTCCTCCGTGCCAATGTACTCCTTCTCCAAATCCTTCTTCTCCTCTTGCGAGGAGTTTTCTTTCACCGACTTCTCCTTTGCTGGTTTCTCTTTGTTGATGATGAGAGGTGCACGGTCGGAATCGTTCTTCTCCGTAGCTGGATTGTCACGTTTCCGACGTTTCGGTCTCCCCTTCTGTGTTCTCCCTCAAGGCTTCTCTTTCTTCAACCTAGCAAGGTCAAAGGTCGAAAGTCGTGATTGTTTACAGTACCTACCGTCATTTTGCCATTATGACAAACTTTTTACAAAACTGATGACTCAGCAGGAGTTCCAAAGTAATGTTTTCAGTAGTCATCATTTGGCAAAAGGTTGCAATTTACAGTACAACTCACTTTCAAGACACTTTAATTCAGAACTTGTAAGCAATCTAATGCGTAGACAATATTAAAGGTAGTATCATACTTTGGTAGCATACCGAAACAGAAATCTTCACAGATTTACCCATAACGTACAGGGTATAAAGATGGTGATGGCAGAAACATATCGTTTAAGTTTTTCTACCTGAAATGCTGCATTTATCAAGAAAAGAGTAAAACCAATGACCAAAAACATTCTTGATCTTTAAAAGATAAAAAATAACGGTGAAAAAATTAGTAAAAAATATGGTGGCCGTTTTCACTGTTTTCACAAAAAGTGGGCACCATATGGGACTGAAAATTTCACAGATGACTATTACTGTATCTTCCTTGATATTTTTGCCCATGAATCTGTACTTCCTTGACAAAACCCAAAGTATGATATTACCTTTAAAGACATGTCAATTAATAAACCACCCTGCCCCTCTTAGCCTAAACATCCACATTAACAGCACTGTGACTTACAATGTCGTATTTATTCCCTAGCAGGAGGACAGGTAACCGAGTTGGGTCGGCCTTCTCGTACTCCACAATGACCTTTGACACCTTGCCATTCTGTTCTATTCTCTTTGACGAGACGACGGCATGATTGTGTATGTCCTGCCTCCACGTCCCAGCAAGCTCCACACTCTCCTTGTCCGCAACATTTACAACAACTGAAGAACCAATATATTCAAACTCAAACTGTCAAACAACCTCCTGTAAAATTCTCCAAGGCTAACATCATTCCCCCTGAAGCTGCAATTTCACGGCTCTGCTTAGCACACAACAAATTTGCTGACCATGAAATTCTTCTGTCTTAATAAAAACAGGATTAACAACCAAATTTCCATGTGTTGTGTATCACTTGTGATTGTTCTTTGGCTCTTGTTCCCTGACCATGAATATCAAATGGAATTTTTAATGGTGGTTTGTTGTTTTAGTGGGCAAGATATTTTTTTGTGCTAAGCAATTTTTTGTGCTTAGCAGCTCCATGAAATTGGCCCCAGATGGATAACCATGATGAATTTCTAGAAAACGTTAAACTATTCTTAACAAATCTTGACAACCATCTAAATGTTCTACACATCATATGGTGTACGCATCCAGTTATCTCGAATAATTTGATCTCATCATCTTCATCTGGTTTGTTGATGGACAAATTCATTGTTGCAAATTAGGCTTGCCCTTTATCGACGTAGATTTGCATAAATTCTATCTCCCCGACAAAAAATAATTAATATTCATGTCTAATTGAGGTACCCACCGCTGACCCCAGCTAGCTCGGTGGCCTAGCCGTATGGCATCTGCACTAGTAAGCAGACAGTTGTGGGTTCGAAACCTACCAGAGTCACACATGATTTTTCATGTGCACCGAGTATGCAGTGCTCGTGTACGTCAGTGAAGGGCAAACCTAATTTGCATAATTCTATCTACCCAACAAAATTCATTGTTCTTGAAAAAAAACCTTACCGATGGCGGCGTCCACGTCTTGGTAGTAGCTTTTCCTCAGGTCAACCTCTTCACTGCCAGGTAGATCCCATATTGTCACTGAGACTACGAGATGTTCAGGTACATTAACCTTCTTCACAACATTCTCTGTGCAACAGAAGACCCAACATTCAAGGCAAGTTGTTAAGTTAAGTCAACATCATCCAACCCTAACCCTCCTCAATCCTCCAAAATCCTTCTGGTAGTTTTGGAGGATTTCGGAGGATTCAGGATATAATGTCATTTTCAAGTGAGGACCACTTGAGGAGTTGCAAGGATCCAGGATAAACGCATTTTTTTAGGTATGGCCACCGAAGGATTCTGAAGGATTCAGGATTCAGGTACCTCTCATTTTGAGTATAAGTGAGATCACTGGAGGATTATATAGGATTCAGGATGAACGCAGTTTTTAAAGTGTGACCATTGGAGGATTGTGGAGGATTCAGGATGGTACTCAGTAAAATGCCCCTAAGGGGTTTGGGTTAAAGGTCATATCATACTGATGGTTTTTGTCAAAGAAATAAAGATTCATGGGCAAAAATTTTAAGGAAGATACATGTGCAGTAAAAGTAATCTGTGAAAATTTCAGTCCCATGCAGTGCCCACTCTTTGAGAAAACAGTGAAAAATTTCCACAGCATTTTAAAAATCTTTTCACTGTCATTTTAGATCTTTAAAAGATCAAAATTGTTTTTGGTCATTGGTTTTACTCTTTTCTGGATTAATAGAGCATTTCAGGCAGAATAATGTTAACTAAGTATGGTTCTACCATCACAATCTTTATACACTGTAAGTTAAAGGTAAATCTGTGGAGATTTTTGTTCCGGTATGCTACCAAAGTATGACACTACCTTTAAAGATACACACATTTTACAGAAAGTTCTTTTTACATATATAGCAGGTTTGTATCCTGCTATAGTCAATTTTTTCTTTGTTCACCTTTCAATGGCTAAAAATTAATCCAGTCAGTTTCCCCTGTGGCTGTAATTATAATGATTATATATCTACTGGTGAAAAATATTCACAATTTTACTTTTTGTGTACAATTTTGTACAATTTGGTTTTTTATTTCTCTTCGGTTTTGTAAATAATCACATGTTTGGTCTATAAGCATAGAAGTATACGATGCTTTGTCCAAATACAGACGCCTTGCTGACTCACATTGTAAAAATTAAGCTCTTTATGACATATGGTCAACATCCCATTAAGGAGGCGCCTGGTAGTTGCAACTTTGCAGAACTATTGAGAGTTTATTCATGTGTGAAGTTCATATGCTTCCAAGGTTTAGCATGGACGCACAAAAGCCGTAAATGAAGACACGGCCTCGTCATACAATCTGCATACAATCGGATTGTAAATAATACATCCAGTAACTTGGTTAAAAAAATAGGAAGTGTATATAATGCCGGCGCCGTCATTCTTCTGATTGGCCAATTCTCAATATATCATGCTGGCCTTCTTTCTCTAAATGTTATTTTGCCAGATGTACATTTTTAATATACTGCTGATTGGCCAATCAGAGTAAGGGAGCGGCAAAATAGCGTTTGCAGGAAGAATGCCAAAGCCGGTATAATACACACTGCCTAAAAAAAAAAGAGAACACTGCTGCACTAAGGGCGAAACAAAAAATTGTTGTGTTGCCCTCAGCGACCGACCGTAAAATGCCAAAACTTTAGGTCGCGTTTTTTTTTTTTTTTTTTTCGAGTCCTAAAGTATAAAAACTCACCATTTTTGACAGAAAATTTAAGATTTAGCAGTAAAAAAGCGTGTCTCCTCAAAACGAGACCGTTGATTTATAAGCCCTGGTGACCATACATCCTGTATTTATTCTTAAATGTTTGAAAGTCGGCCAAAAACCAAAACAATCGACCGACTGACACAAAATTTTAATTTTTCCACTTGAGGGCAACACAACAATTTTTTTTTTTCGGCCTAATGTAAAAACGATTCTTTCCAGATTGTCTTGGTTGTACCCACCTATGCTAACAGATGTACTCGTCCGATAGCTGTAGTCAAACTGATTTTTGAAGTAACGCATGAACACACTGCTCTTGCCAACCTCAGGGTCTCCTACCAACAGAAAAAATGAAAAATGGTTATTGCCGGCTTTGAAAGGGGTCTGGAGTTATAATCCCAGACTCCCAGTAGATGGATTGTTCTCATACAGAAACATGATGACAGCAAGACAACAACAAAATGGTTATGCCAGGAACATATTGCTGAAAGGAAAGAACAAAGGAAATGCTCAGATTGTCTGAGCAAGGGGCAAATACAACTGGGTGTTGGGAACAAAAAGGGGGCAACTGACCACTAACAAAGGGACAATGAAGTGCTGAAAGTAGGACAATGACTATAGGAAGAAGATGCAGGCAGGCTATGGTATTGGAATAAATCTATAAAAAACTGGAGATAAAAGTAATGTAAAGGGGAACAAGTCATTTACTACTATTTGATATCAGCTGTATAGAATAGTTCACTTTTTTAAGTTACCCTACTGGGTTTTTTTTTTGGGGAGGGGGGGGTAAAAACAAAGAAACAAGAAAAACAAAAAGGGAGCTGCAAATGTATATCTTCTAAATCAGGATTTCCCCATAACTTTTTTTATAAATAAAGTAATAAACTGCTGCAAACTGCTCATCAGCCAAAATGACCTGAACCTGAAATTTATAAAATGCTTAGAGTTGGGAGGGCCTGACGCGTTTGATCCTAGCAGGATCTTTATCGAAGGCTATAATAACAAGACAACATATAATCAAACATAATAAGTCAAGCTACATTTCAACGCAATAAGTAATATATAATGAGACTAAGTACTTAATACAAAGACTTTATAATATTGTTGTGAAGTATCTGTATTAATCTTTTTATAGTTCAAGAACAATTTACAAATTTATTTGAATACATTCTGGTCCATACAACCAAGGAAAAATAATCAGGAAATCCTAGGCAAACAATTTTGAACTTACCTACTAAGACAATTTTGAAGTTTGGTACATCGCCATACCCTTGGATGGGCAAGTCTATAAAAAAAAGAAAATGCAGAGAGTTAAAATGACGTATGAAATGGATGAAATATAGAAAGCAGTGGTTAATTGGTTGGACTCAAACAAAACCTCACCAGACAACTCTAGGCATTGAATCTTATTGGAACTAACCCCTCTTGGAGGGTTCGAAATGGCCTCTAGAGCTTGTACCGAGTCTAGTGATTTCAGTGTCGGCCTAGTAAAGTGTGTACTGCACTAGTCCGGCTGTCTACTGATTTTATTTTCCTTGCACAATTAAAGTGGTGCCTAAATTGATTATTTTGGACGCAATATTGCATACAATTACTGTTTTCCTAGTTGCGATGATTGTAACCCTAGGTCTGACATGGGGATTGGGACCTTAGGCTGTGTGACCCAGTGTCCCAGTGCCCATGTCAGACCTAGGGTTACGATCATTGCAACTACTGTTTTCCTATTTGTACATGGATGCCACTGGTCTAGTTAAAAAGGTTCAGGTCTAATAAAATGCGAACAGTTAGTTACTAGACCTGCTGTCCAGTGCTTTTTTTCACACAATTTGAGCACTGAATTAACCATCCCCTCTCATTTGACTTAAGTACTTTAATTATCACAACCACTACAGCAAGGAATGCTGGTCAACTTGTATCCCGACTAACTAGTAGGCCTATACCATTTCCGGTGAAATGACTTGTTGGTCGGCGTACGAGTTGGTCGGCGTACGAGTTGGTCGGCGTACGAGTTGGTCGGCGTACGAGTTGGTCGGCGTACGAGTTGGTCGGCGTACGAGTTGGTCGGCGTACGAGTTGGTCGGCGTACGAGTTGGTCGGCGTACGAGTTGGTCGGCGTACGAGTTGGTCGGCGTACGAGTTGGTCGGCGTACAAGTTGGTCGGCGTACAAGTTGGTTAGCATATATGACTAACGTAGGGCACGAGTTATCGAGTTGGTCGGCATACGAGTTGACCAAACAACGTACAAGTTGGTCGGCATACAACAAATAGGCCTACAAGTTGACCTGCTTTGACAACAAGTAAGTAGGCCTAGGCCTACCGGGACACTACCACTAGGGGCCTACCACTACCAGTATCATTAACAAGAACGGGTGCCAACAAAAAAATCTAAACCATGACTCCATTGACCATGACTCCATGAGTGCATGACAAACACAAAGACAAGTTGTAAGTTAATCAAACCATGGAGCTATAGCTCCATGATCAATCTCAACAAAGACAATGGTTCGACTTCGAATGTAGTTGCGATGATCGTAACCCTAAGGTCCCAGTCCCCATGTCAGACCTAGGGTTACGATCATCGCAACTACTTCGAATGATGCTGATTATTGCTGGTCAGTAGTAAAATGATAAATAAATAGGGTAGGCTAACGTAAGTCTCCACTCAGCATCACAATCACATATCACAATATGGTCATGTCATTCCATGGCCGAGGGCTACTCCATCATTTAACCCCCGGCTTCTTTAACATTAACAATCGAGATTTGTGCAGATCCATTCAAATCCATCATCATAAAATAATAATAAACGCACTCACCATAACCTCCACTGCAACCGGCGCCCATCTTGAATGTAGTTCCAGCCCGCGAACGAATAACCATTATGCAAATTTGTTTAAAAAGTACCACAACTTGTTTACTTTTTCCTTCTTTCATTAATTCGTGGTAAAGAATCACTTTAAACAATCATAGTTATCCCCAGGCTGTTTTTAAGGAGATAATAGTATACGATTCAGCCCTTGAATACTGAACTTAGCTAAAAAATCAGTTGGGTTTATTTTGGTTTTGAACGCGGAGGGATATGGTGTTCTGAGGCACCTGTTTCCTTGGAGAGGGTTATGTAGTTTACAAATTGACGTCATGATTGATCAGCTATGTATACAAACATACATTGGCTGGCGTTACTGTCAGTGATACAGGCAGCTTGTTACGGTCCAATGTTTTCCTCTTTGTGGCGGCAAACTTCAACTTGATTGTCTGGGGGATTTTTTATTTCCAAAGCGACGGAGCCCGTACCATATGGATTTCAATGATTATGATGACTTCAATGCATATCCCTAACAAGTGGCTATCTTTTTGTGCGGGAGGTTTGACATGTACATTAAATCGTCCGTCCATACGGCTTTGTATTGTCATTATGTACAGACAAAGTGTAGGCTAAAAAGTGGATGCACCAAGTACCATGTAGGCCTACATGCATTAATTAACCTTGAAAAAAAAACTCATTTGTCAAACCTATTAAAGTTTGTCATTGTCGGTGTATTGCTTTTATTTATTTTCGACTAAAATGGGGTAAATTTAGGATGAATTCATTAGAAATAATTATTTTACCTCCATATTGGTTTCAATATTGCTTCTATTCACCCAAGCGTATAAATCGGTACAAGTGGGGATAGATGCGCCTTTTTGTGCTAGATTAGCTTTTGTGCTAAGGTAGAAGTCAGGGTTGTATTATACTCCCCAGGGAGTTGAGATGAGTTTCATAAGTGTTGATTTTAGCACACCCAGATCGGCCCCGCCTTTCATCGGCTGTTCCGCTATAGCAGGCCTTAATTGTTAATTAACACGTGTGACATGCTATTAAAGGTACTATCATATTTTGGTAGGAAACCAAAACAGTTTTTGCCACAGAATTACGTATAACTTACAGGGTATAAAGATAGACCGGGTACAAACATACCGTTAGAATTTGTTCAGCCTGAAATGCTGTATTTTTCCAGAAATGCGAGTAACTTGAACAAGACAAAAAAAACAAGTTAAGATCTCCAAAACCTCATAATTACAATTACCTCACAATTTCGCTTAACAAAAACCGTACTTATTACGGTTTTGGCTGTTTTCTACTGTTTCCAGTGATCAGTTGAACTGAAAAAATCACAGATATGTTATTTATTTCATGAAAAATCAAATTATGAACATACTGCAGCCGTTCCAGCAACTTTACCAAAGTATGATACTAAATGATTATTGGAAATTATATTTTACCTTTCTTTTTATATACCTAATCTTATTCTCTTTGTTAAACCTTGTATTATTAATATTGCACAAGCGAATGATACATTTTATTGATACATAAACGATGTTAGACCACATGCGTTCATATGGTGAAACAAATTATGATGATTCATTTATTTTGTGTATTGTACATTATTTGCTGAGTATACGGAGCTTTAAAGGTACTATATTTTGGTAGCATACCGTAACAGGAATCTTCATAGATTTAACTTACAGGGTATAAATAATGGTAGAAACATACCGTTAATTTGTTTCTGCCTGAAATGCTGTATCTATCAAGACAAAAAGTAAAACCATTTGACGAAGATCAACATGACTTTGGCAATAACAGTTAAGCCTTCTAGGCCTATATCGCAAAATAAGATGTTTGGTTTTAAAAACGACAGTAATACAGAAGCCTTTTCGGGGATAACATTAAAATTTTGACCCAATGTTTGAAAAATGGGCCACTCAATATAGGCCTACACAAAGCCGTACTATTATAGCATTATAGTTATTATCCAACAGTACAATGACCACAAACCTACCAGCCTAGGTTTTGACGTCACATAACCTGGAATTCTCCTCAGTGCACCTATACTACCGGAAAGCTGAGTAAAAACTTCCTTTCCCAAACCAAAGGCTTGCGTGTGGTGCACTTTCCGTGTCGTTTCCGTCACAGTATTTATAACTTTGTTTGTGAGCTGTTGTTATTTTGTGCACCATAGGTTTGATACCGCCAAACTGTGGTGGATACTCCAAATAATTATAATTATGTGGGTGATGGTGAACCGTACTTTTTTCCGACAGGTTGTATGTTGCAAATGTTTTATTTATTTGTAGCATCGGAACCGTTGTCACGTTTGACCGCCGAGTGACATTGTCCTGGTTGTTTTTGAAGTGAAGTTGGTGACAATTTGCAACTTGATAATGATGATTTCGTGTCTGATCCGGTTGTTGTGCGATGAATCATTTTTTTTAATCGAAATAACATTCTTACATTTTGTTTTTAAAAGTTTAATTTTCTGTTATTATTCCTATAGCTTGAAATGATTTTATTCTTTCCATTCATAAATTATTTTTAACCGAAATAACATTCTTACATTTTGTTTTTAAAAGTTTCCTTTTCTGTTATCATTCCTATAGCTTGAAATGATTTCATTCTTTCCATTCATAAATTTGTATATAAATTTGTTATTTGTATCATAAATTCAGCCTTTGAGAAAGATCCTGCTTGGATCAAAACGCGTCAGGTCCTCCTAACTCTAAGTATTATTTTGATATTATTTCAGGTCGTTTTGGCTGATGAGCAGCAGTTTATTACTTGTATTTGTATATTTTTGTAAGAATCATTATAATTATTGTAGTCTTATTTCATGTAGTTAATTGAATGAAATAATTATTGTATGAACAGGAATGAGTAAAAAAACCTTCCCATTCCAGGCAAATTGTGTGTATCGAACAACCATCCCAACACTATATATCAAACAATAATCAAAACCCAAACATCCAAAATTCCAAAAAGTTCAACATCCAACGAAAAAGTAGTAATGAAAGTGTAGTGCAGTTAGATTTATATATACATGTATATATGTTTATTAATAGATTACAAAATACGCTTGAAAAGGTTTTTTTTTTGACTGGGTCAATGAAACAGCTGCACTACACCACTATTGCCTTGTTGTTGTTGTTGTTTTTTCCACTCCTGATACACTTTTTTATTTAATTTCGATGTACTTTTTTTTATGAATGTGTGATCGATCATTCTACCTCTATTCTATTTTAGCATGTAAGGGCCCCGTGAAAAAAATATGATTGTATGAGAAGTGATTCAATGTAGAATCATACTGACAAAAGGAAAAACGGTGCTATATACACTACTACTGCCGACGAGTATGTCAACAGAACTGGGTCATTGTGCAGTGACTTTGGCCTCTTTTTTTCCAAAATCGGCAAATCAATTTATGTTATAGGTTATCACTTGAATAAATAATCAGGGCTAATCAGGGGTCAGGGGTCAGCACTGCAGGTGTTGGGATTATACTGGTGAATTTTCGATTCTTATAATAAATGAATCTTTGATGCATGTCGAACGGAGTGAACTGGGTAAGATTGTGCTTTTAAACAATAATTAAGCAGCTGAGAGTTGTCACTTTTAAGGGTTTCAATTTGTGGGGACTTTCTCGCCCTAGAACAATCACGACAATGGAACATCCCGTAAGGCCAGGACAAGGCTGGTGCGTCTACTTGTACATGAACCCACAATGCCAAAGTTGCCAATTATAATTACCGATTGTGAGGGGATGCCTATAATCGACTCTTATAACTTTTATTTGGTCATTCAACGGTCGGGCAAGTCTTTTTAAACGATTTAAAGAAATCATCAAACAACCAAAAGGGAAACTGACTGAATTTAAAGTCATTGAAAAGGTGAACAAAGAATAACTGGAGCGGGATTCGAACCGTCGACCTCCTGAATACCGTACAGGTGCTCTACCAACTGAGCTATCCAGCCCTACGTTGGCACGGTGGTGACCCCAATAATCAACTATTTTTGTTCGTTTGGCAGTCAGAAGCCATGAAACCACACACACACACACACCGCCATACCCCAAGGATCATTTCAGCTCAGCAATGCTGCAACCTCGGGAACGGTACATGGGGGATCACTCAAAGAGGATACGGCTTTTTAATTAATATAATCATCACAAACGAACAAAGATAATTGACTAATGGGGTCATCACCAACGTAGGGCTCAGTGGAAGGCTCAGTTGGTAGAACACCTGTACGGTATTCAGGAGTTCACCGGTTCGAATCCCGCTCCAGTCGATTTTTCTTCGTTCACTTTTCAATGACTTTGAATTCAGTCAGTTTCCCCTGTGGTTATTTGATGTTTACAATTGAAAGAAGTTAATTTCCAAGGAATGATTCATACTTAGCTAGGAGCGAGTAGTATACGATGAATCAAGTCACTGGACACTGAGTCACTCAGGGTCACTGGTCACTGGTCACTAGTGGTCAGCCTGGTGTCAATCAATGCCCGCAGGAAGTGAAAGTATGTGACAACAATATTGTTCTTGGAAATAAGGATTAATCATTTCTTAGATGCTGTCTACATGTGGCAAAACAATTATGAGGAAATAAAGATATTATAGGCAAAAATGATAGTAGATACTAATGGTTACCAATACCAGTTACATGGCAAAAAAATGGGTTTTGATAATTTCATTGAATAATAGAAACAATACTGAGGAAAAGATTATAATGTGTAAACAGTCTTAAAAGTCCAGAATATGAAATTAATGAACTGTATGTAATACGATAATGAACCATCTTTTCAGAGCCATCCAAACTCATAAAAAGGGTATAATGTCTCATAATGTTACCGCAAATCAATCACACAATATTAATCCTCAAATAAACTTATAAAATCAATAACCGGAGAAACTGAAGACAATTTCAGCTTGCTGATCGAAACGTCGACTGGCAGATTTCTTTAAATGCGCAAGATGAAAAGATGAG
The DNA here is from genome assembly GCA_963971285.1 of Astropecten irregularis. Lineage (NCBI taxonomy): Eukaryota > Metazoa > Echinodermata > Asteroidea > Paxillosida > Astropectinidae > Astropecten > Astropecten irregularis. The sequence continues at coordinate 20,934,232 of OZ020249.1, read as the reverse complement.
TCAGTGTGATGATAATTTCCACCATGACACTTGAACTTCTTCTCATAAAGCCAGTCCAACTCAGGACGATTTCACCTAACTCATCGTAACTTACTATCAACCGTATATGATTTGTGATGCATTGCATGCAGCCCTATACGTAAGATACCTGTGTTATCCTTCGTAACTCGAGTTACGATCGATCGTATAGGTCTTCATGAAATCGGCCCATGAGGGGCTGGGGTCGATTTCACCAAACTCATCGTAACTTACTATCAATCGTAGGACTTATGATGCATTGCAGCCATACATATGATACGATGGGTTATCCTTCGTAACTCGAGTTACGATCGATCGTAGGGCTTCGTGAAATCGACCCCAGGGGCCGATTTCACAAAGTACTAAGATTGATCTTAATTAAGTGTAAGATCAATCCTAATTGCTAAGTAAAGTGTGATGTCACAATACGAATCACTATGGAGATACTGGCTACTCAGCCTATTATCTAAACATGGGCATTAACAAGTCACATCAACAGAAACACTAAAATCTGATAGTAAAACACGCTTCCAACGTTATGCCGCCAAAGCAAACTGTAATTAACTGGTGACTTAAAGTTTCTGCAATTATTTCTTCATGGTTTAGACACAAAACAAAAGGAAACAAACAATAAAAACACCTTTAGGGAAGTGACTGCTAGGATAGCGTGTTGATCATTCTATTTAAAGAGTGTGAAATCACCCCCCCCCCCCCCCCCCTCCCCACTCCACCGGCCGCAACTTCACTTTGAAGTACTGCTATGCCGCTTTGATATACCGGATTATAGCTATATAATTTGGAATGAGTTGTAAATAATGACAGCTATGCCGCCACATGAGTCATTACCACAACTTTCCCTTTTCAGGAAAACACCACGCGCGGCGTACACGTACGTACACGCAGCCGGTACGGTCAAACCACGCACGGCGTCCGCTGTATAACAGCTATACTGCGATTCAGTCAATTTCTGAAGCTTCAACATGTAAACATTTTGGGCGGGACATCGCGGATGATGATACAAGTTTAGGATGTCCTTGTGTGGGACGTTCGTCATTTAACTCTTGCCCAGCCAAGGATTAGGTTGATCAGTCTACCAGCTCTTAACCTGCCATACAACACAATTTATTTTATTAGCCTCTGAGAAAGATCCTGCAAGGGTCACTTCAGTCGTTGAACAAACTCTGACGTTCAAAGTTAAACAGACGAACGAAGCTGTAATTGTTCTGTGGAGTTTTGTAATTCACGACTACTTTGATTGCCGCTCGACAACCATCTGTTTTTTCCACGTGGTGTAGGCTGGAGGTAGGTGGGTCCTAGCCTTGGTTTCACACTGATGATCGCAGCCGTTCCTCTCCAACTAACTGTCTACCAACGCTATAGGAGGATTGAGATCGGAGTTCTGAAGGCATTCACTGAGAACCAGTGCCGCCGTCATCAGTGGACGGACTGCCGCTGAGAATGAAAGGACTGGAGCCCAACTGGACCTTCTTCAACGGAGTCAACATGGAGAGAATGCAGCATCATCCTTGGCTTCATGCTGGCTTCAATGAGGTGAGTGATGTTTGCTGAACTCCAAATCAGCATTTTATACATCTCCACGATAGATATGCCATCGAGTGTTGTAAATTAAACGTGATTTGTTGTATTTTATCTGCTGTCGGAATACGGCTCTTCAACCCGGTGTACTGAACTCGGTGTTATATCCCTGCAATGTTTCCTTCCCAATACACTTTATTTTCGGCCCCAATTAAGAAAGTCATCTGCTTGTATAACTTGTACCATTTTGTTAGTGATTTTACAGAGTTGCAGTTTATGAAATTTCGTTTCATTTTAGCGCAATGAATGGTTCATTTCATAACTTTGTTGTCGGTTGTTGTCGGCACAGTGGTCGGTAATTAGACCCAAGTTTTTAAGTTAAAGGTACAGTACAGGATTCGGTCACATACCCGACCAGAAATGTTCACATATTTACCTATAAGGGTATGAAGATGGTGCTGGTAGAAAGACATAAATGCGCCTTAAATGGTGTGTTTTATCCAAAAATTTGTCAAACAAAGACCGAAAACAGTTTCGGATATCGGGGTACGAACAAATCCATTCTTTATGTTTAATAAGAAAAAATGAATTGGTTTTTCGCTATTTTCTCTTGACTCAGATGGCCGATTGAGCTCAAATTTTCACAGGTTTATTATTTCATACAGTACATGTTGGATCAGATAAAGTGAGAGTGCTGTTCTGTGACCTTTAACAATCATGTACTATACCTTTAAGAAGTCTGCTAAGAAAGTACAGTTAACATCAGTTAAATCATTTCGCTCAGTTAGTTGGTAGAGCGCAAGTGCGGTGGTCCTGTAGTCGCTGGTTCGAATCCCGCTCCAGTAAGTCTGTTATTCATTGTTCACTTTTCAATGATTTAAAATTAATCCAGTCAGTTTCCCTTGTGATTATTTTGGTCACTTAGTTCAAAGAGGACAGTTTGCTATATAAATTCTGAACTATTTACCCCAATTATTTCCATGATAGAAATGTACAGTTTTTAATTGGGTAGGATGATTTTTTGGCATGAAAAGTGGGGATGAAAATTTGGTGCTACGGATCGAACAGAATTGCACTATATATTGTTGGTATAGGCAATAGAGACAATGGCATTCACTAGTTAAAGTTCACTCAGTTACATTGTACACTGGTATGCCAATCAACTTGTCTTGGAAGGATTTTGGTGTAACTTTTAGGCCATTTTATTCATCAGTGAAACCTAACAAATTTCCTTTGGTCCCCCATTGTAGTTTTTATTTTGTATTTTGGCCCAGAACTGACTTTTTCCCATGCAGAAATCCGCGCTATCTTCCTCAAATAGGTATCTATGACTACCAGGAACCATTTCGAGCAAGAAAAATGTCAATCAACTTGTCTTGAAAGGATTTTGGTGTAATTTCAGGCCATTTTATTCATCAGTGAAACCTACCAAATTTAACACGCCAATCGGAGAACGACACTCCTTCCCGCATTTACGGCAGGGAAATAAACAAGTTTACACTGTAATTATATAAAAAAATCTCCCAAGTGTTGTATACGTTTTCCCAATTGAACAATAATACAATACTATTTCTAAGGGACTGGCCCACGATCGGCAAAAATCAAAACTAAGTCAATTACCATCACCCCCCCCCCCCCCCCCCCCAATCCGCCATTATCAATTAATCCCCCTTTCTGTATAAAAAGAGCTAGAACTATTGTAGATATTTTGGTTAAATGCTCACAATGTTGACCTGCTTGCGTTTTAAAAAGGGAAACAAAATAACAATAGAAACAGCTGGGGTGTGCAAAGGCGCGGAGGGGGGTTGCAACTGGGTCTGAGCCGATGCCCCCCCTTATAATTCTTGATGGGTGCATTGTTGAATTTGAACACTTTTCCCCCAAAAACCCACACGCGGTTTGAACAAAGTAACTTATTTATGTGTTTCGCTAATTTCTCTGGATGAACAAAATATTGCAGAATATTTGTAAATGGAAGTTTTTGGTTTTTTTAGAATGTACCAGTGAAATTGAGATATGTTAAGGGATGATGTATGCAACAGACGCATGGACTCCATCACAACGATGTTATAAAATTAATGTCTATTTTCCCGAATCTTTGTGAGTTGCAGCAGTACGTTCATAATGTTTTAGTGCCTAATATTAATAGTCCGCCTATACGGTATACACAATTATACATGCAGGCATTTTATCAAAAAAATATGGAAAATAAGCATCCTACGTCACTATGCCTATAAACAGAACTTTCATACGGAGAAACTTTTGACCACCCCATCTCAAAGTTGGCCCCTATAGTTGTTGCTTTTAAATAATCGAACAAAGAACAATTGACTTTTTAGTACACCACTTAGTAAAGGACTGGATAGGTCAGTTGGTGGGGCGTCTGTACGGTATTAGGAGGTCGCTGGTTCGAATCCCGCTCCAGTCAATTTTTCTTTGTTCACCTAACTTTTTAATGACTTTTGTTTCTTTGGATAATAAAAAGCATTACTGTGCACGGTTTGCATTGTTATCGGCTCTTATATAATGACGAAAAAATATCTTGGAAAATTCGCACATGGGGTGGTATTTGTTAGACTAGAAACGCTTGGGAATGATTGATTGCGTGTAAAATTAATTGCACGGTGGTATTCTGCGTAAGAACCATTGTATGCGATGTATTTACCCAAAGTAACTGTGATACCGTCGATAACTTATATGATATGATTGAGACATCAAACATTTTATTAATTAATTTGCGGTTTACATCAAAAGATTATTTTCGTGTTATTAAATCGTCTAGCTGCAGAAAGCCGACAATGATTGTATGTAAAAAATGAAATGATGGATGTATTCTATCCGCTTTGAGTAAACTCGACAATATGCCTAATTATTATCAAAGTTCCATTGAATTCTGGTTTCCCGCCGAAATGTGGCAAAGGGTCCATAAACTACGCATTCACATTTTACTGCACCAGCTTGCTAGGTGATGAATAGAGCAATTTTATTTTGTAACAAGCAATTTCCCAATTAGGGGAGTATTGTGCCCGTATGTCCCCTTGCAGGCTGTGTAGGCCTATATATTTCCATCAAATCACAATCATTATTGTTCCCTCAGATTCACTAAGTCAAAGTTCGCAAGATATGACGCTGATGAACAATCTGAGTCCATACAACTGATTACAGTCACTTTGGGTCGAGGTAGGACCCACTATATAACGTGCACCTGTATGGAACAATTTTAGCTCATGTTGTATAATACTATTATGCTAATTCACCACCAATTATAGTCATGTGAAGTCACCGCACATATCAGCGCATGCGCAACCACGGGCAAAAAAAAAAAAAAAAAAAGTTTCACTCATGGGAACATTTTCCATTATACAATATGCGGGTATTCTTTCATGTACAATGTACTATTCCTGAGTTAACCATTGTCTTTTTTTTTAAGTGGTTTTACGCTTGTTCAAGTCTCGCTGCGCAGCGACCTTTGACCTCAATTGACTAACCTAATATGCCGGTGTTCGATTAGTCTCGTTTCGTGGCGACTAGAGTGTACATTTCTGGGTCAGACAGGAAAAGGCTGAACATTATGCACCCTGGCCGTGTCAGATTCCCATTTTGGGCCTGAAGCCTAAGACCATTTTCGTCTGTTTATAAGTCTACATTTCGCTACACCACTGAATGGCTTACTGAACCTAAAGGCATAATACCGGGATTGGTAAAGGTGACAGAACAGCTACAGACTTTATAATTTTGATTTGTCATGGGAATAATACCAAATCTGTGAAATTCATTGTAGAAAACAGTGAGAAACGCTCATGGTATTTTCAAATCTATTCACAGGATTTTTGATCTCACCCCGAGATAAAAACTGTTTTCGGTCGTTGGTTGACTAATTTCTGGATAAATACATCATTTCAGTCGGAAATAATTTTATCGGTATGTTTCTACCAGCACCATCTTCATACCCTGAAAGTTATAATATGTAAATCTGTGAGCATTTCTGTTTGGGTATGTCACCAATCATGTACTGCACTTTGTGCTTAAACTTTGTAGGGAAAGTAAGCTATGGTGCTGTCTCGCTCCAAATTAATTTGTTTTCCTAAATTGAAACTTTGCAAAGAAGTTTCCATAGTGTCTGCGTACTACGTGCGTCCAATTAGGTCGGTAGTCTTTATACCAGTATCGGTATATGTCCTATGCCCATTTATTACAATGCTCTTTGAAGAAAAAAATCTCTGTTACTTTGTCCAGTTAACGGTTCCTAGACCTATTTTACTGACAATTGACAACCTATTTTCCCGAATTTTTGTCTGAGGTGGCAGAGTATCGAGACAGTTGACAATAAAATAACATTAATTTCTTTTGTTTGCTGAGATGTATGTTCATTGACCTTTCATGAGTAGAGGTCAGGATTTTAATTGAGTCATTTTTACGAAAGGCGATGTAGTTTTTGGATGCTGTTAAGCGTTTATGTGTTCCTGCTTACACGCCAGGTGCTCCCGTGGGGGTGGGGGCAGTGGTTGAGCCCCCCGGGCTAATGTACTTTTACTCCCGTCCCCGACCCAGAAGTATGTCATCATGTTTTCGCACAATTAAAAAATGTTCTTTATTTCATATCTTTATTACCTAGTGAAATGCAATGCGCGCGCAGAGTATGCGATACCGCACGGTCTGTCTGTTTGTTTGTTTGTTTGGTCTTTTCTCCAATCATTGAACTGTTGACACTCAAAACACAAAAACAAAGAAACTACATAAGTGGACGGATAAAACTAACCAAACCATTGTGTAAAGAATCTTTAGATTACATTGATTATTATTTTTAATTCGTGGAGAATTCTCTTTAACTTTTGAAAACAAAATCGTATCCCAAAATTAATGTTTGTTTTTCCGTCGGAGAGTCACTACAGGCACTTTGATGGGTAAATTTTCAATTAATAGCGATAAAGATAAAGGGTTTAATGTTATCTTAATCCAAACATGATTGTAATTAGTGGATTAATTAGCCAAGCCCACTTCAAGCCACGTCTTAATTGTTTCAAAGCACTGATTGAACGGCATGCCATTGTGGACACGGTATTACAACATTTAAATATTACAAAGCCGTTTCATAATTACGATTTTTACCACAGATTTCACGGACGTGCTTACACTAAAAACAACATTCCGTAACTCCCTCCAAAAATACCCTCACTCCCCCTAAACCCTCACTAGATGATTAAAGTTTAAAACCTCTCGATAAGAAATCTCAGAAAGCCTTCATAAAGATTGCGTGACCGCGAGCTAAACAAACAGGGATGGCCTGTTATCGCTCAAAATCACCCCACCGCGAAATATCCCCTTGTCCCCCCGTGTAAAAAACCAACAACATTTTCCAGTACGATTCAACCTCCCCTCCAAAAAAGGAACCCCTCAAACTTTCGAAAGTTTATGATAGTTGTCCCTACTGTTTCCCCGCGATCAGCAATTGTAAACTTTGCCTCCTCGCCAAGCGTACAACCGACAGAACAAACATCAAAGTGTAAACTCTTAAAAAAAGAAAAAAGACTGAAGTCTATTTGCACACAAACCCATGCCGAATTTCGAAAGGTGAACCGGACCAATTGTTTTCTAAAAAGCGAAGTTGATGTTTAACTTTCTGCAAACAGAATGAAGGATGCCGGGACAGGAGATAAGGGCTAGGATTGGTGATAATGCAGAGTCTCTTAACCAGATTTCACTGGTATATATTAGTGTATAGACATTCATTGGCCAACAGTCATACACGCATTATATGATTCGCCATTGTTTCACTTGTATTGAGCGAATCGTGTCGGCGTAAAACAGTTGTCTAGACTCGTGTACGACAGAATCACACAACAGGAAATTGTACACAGGTAGGTAGGAAAGTTTTCATGTTATTTGATACAAGTACAGTGTTATGTTCTTCAAATTATATTCAATCATTTTTACACTTCCTGGAGTGTGGCGAGTCCATGTAAGTATAGGTGAAGTTATCCTTTCCCTAAATTGAAGGTTTTCGACTTCTTATTCAGAACACTTGCAGAATTTCTTCACGAGTTTTTCCTGAAAGTGAAAAAATTGTAGCATTCATGAATTAAACGGACACGGAAATTAATGCATGTACCCGGTGTGACATCACTGTCTTGCCAACCGTCAATTTTTCTTATTCATTATTGGGGGAACTTTAAAGGCCTTTTCACACGACGCTAAACAACTCTCAACCATTGAGAAATTCTCTCGTGGTTACGAAATCTTACAAAAGTGTCATATTGTGAATGTACACCAATGCTTGGGAGTGAGTGATGTCCCTGGTGAATCCTGGAGAGATTTTGACCGGGTCCAGACCCATGAGAGAATTTATCAATGGTTGAGAGTGTTTTTTGAGAGTCGCGTGAAAAGGCCTTAAGTTTCACGGACCAGGGGTCGATTTCACGAAGCCCTACGATCGATCGTAACTCGAGATACGAAGGATAGCCCATCGTATCCTACATAGGGCTGCAATGCATCATGAGTCCTACGATTCATAGTAAGTTACGACGAGTTTGGTGAAATCGACCCCAGGCTTCCCGCCCACTTTGTGAAACTTCGTCATTCCTTGGCTGAGCTGATGACTCATGCTAAACTTGCTCAGCTTTGGGTTGTCCGTGTGGTATTTTTGGAAGGGGATATTTGGCTACAATACTCGGCGTTTTGTGGAAAGACTGCGGTGCGCCATTTCTAAATATGACGTCACTGATTTCAACTCCTGGAAAGTACCTTGAATGTTTTGGCCAAATTCATTGGATAATGGGCTTTGGTATACATGTATAGGACTCGTTTTTTTTCCGTTCACGTCCCGCTCGACCTACATGCTCTCATTTCACTGTACTTTACCCTTTTCACCGATGAATAGAAATTGTTTTACTGATAACATTTCCCGCACCCGGATTCGAGTCAGGGTTTCGCAATGGGCTCTCAGTCGACGAAAAAAAATCTGAATCATAATGACAAAGCAAACTAACAAACTTCACCTGTGTCACATTTTAAAAAGACTCCACAACCCTCGTCAAGAGCCAATTGCCGGTTCTAGGGGAACTTATGAAAATATTTATGCCAACTTATTTAAGGAAATGCTGTTAAGAAGGAAAATGTTCTCCTTGTAAAATTGCTGGGCTGTGTTGACGTTTTTATAGCGGAAGTTTTGCCGTTTGTAATTTTGCAGCTGCGGGAAAAACCCTGGACTGGGTTCATTCCGCTCCATTGATCCACTACCGTCAATGAAAACAGACTACAACCAGAGGATAACATCAAACAAAATTTAGGCACGAATTTCCTTCTGTAAGAATGCGGATGCCATTGCCATGTTTAAATTTGGACTTGGGCGCCATATTGTTTGACGTCAGTAGGCCTGTAATCAGTCAAAGTGTTGATGCATGTAATCATTAATTGTGTTTGGTAATTTACAGTAATTAAATGCTGCAAATTGTGCTCATCAGCCAAAATAATGACCTGAAATTTATAATAAAGCTTGGAGTTATGAGGGCCTGACGCGTTTCGATCCTAGCTGGATCTTTCTCAAAGGTTTAACAAAAAACAAACTTTTGTTTTTTACTGATATGGAGTTTGCACCGAAACGCATACAGGGATGTGCAGAAACCATTTTGTCTGACGTATTAACCTATTACCAACTACATGTAAGTAGGTGATGAAGATAGTTATCCCGTTTGCCCTAAGTTCATGAAGTGTACACTTTTTTCAGAATTGCGTGTCTGAGATTTTGCTCAGAATCAGACGGGTGATCAACATCACCATGGTTGAAGATTATGCAACAATCTACCATCCCCTTGCACTGTGTGTGTTACCTTGGTCCTGTACCAATGTGAAAGAACACTATTCTTATCAGTTACGATCAAACTTTGTCCCATTTTTGCGCAATATGCCACTTGTATCTTAACCCACGTTACAGTATCACCTGACGTGATATAATAGTGTACGTGACTTGATACAACAGGTGGAAAGTTACAAGGTGGATTATATCAATTAAATTTAGTGTCATACTTTGGTAAAGTTGATAGAACAGCTGCGGTCTGTTCCATTGTCAAAGAAAAAAAATCAAATTTTCAGCTCCATTGAAAATAGAAAACAGCAAAAACCCGTTGCAATTGTTACGCGAAATTGTAACGTACATGTATTTGTAATTGTGAGGTTTTTATCTCGGTGATCAAAACTGTTTTCGGTCTTGTGTTAGTCATTTCAGGATAAAATTAATACAGCATTTTAGGCGGAACAATTTAACGGATAGTTTTACCAGGTCCATCTTTATACCCTGGTAAATCTGTGGAGATTTCTGCTTGCTACCAAAGTATGATAGTATGCAGTACCGTTCCAATGTTCGCGAACCTGAGACAATAGTCAGATCTGTTAAATGGGATACGAGTAAAACTATTTTGCCTTAGCTTTGCGCACCTGGTGACCTTTGACCTATACGATGTGAAGTTGCCAATTTCATATAAAAAGTATAAATTAACTAACGATCACGATAGACTGTCGCAGTTTCACCTTTACCTCCATCCGGAAAGATTACAGCTAAACTTTTATTTGAATAATTCTTGTCTAGCTTTCCTGGGTGCCGCTGCAGGGCTTATTGAGCTAAGTGATTTCACTCATCAACTCCAAAGGTTAAAACGCTGATAATAAGCAACACTCGACTTGATAAAGAGAAAAAATCATGCCATTTGAATTTCCATTCTTTTATCAGCTAGAAACCGAAGTCACTTTTTGACTGTTTGTGGATAGAGGGACGAACCTTTAAGTGGGTTTACTTAAAGTGGGTTTGGTAAATTGACTATGGGTACACAGATCACGGTATTAGCCCGTGTGTAAACAAGGGACCTTATTGTCATGGGGGTGTATTGCTTTCTGGGGGTCGTTGTTGGTGGGTTGTTTCTGTAATGCGCGGGTGAGCACACGCGGTCTGGTCTTGAGCCAGGCCCCGTGTCGACCAGGCGACCTACCCGCTTCTGTATGTTACGGCGCGGCGGATGCCCTTGGACCCAACCACGGAGGAAGGAAAAGGCAACTTCGGCTCAGTGGACCATGGAGTTAGACCTTTATGAGTTGACGTACAGCGTCACAGGGCATGATATGGGCTATAAAATGGCCTTGCTATCCAAAAGCTCAAGCTATTATTAAGCACATACAAACATCTGTCCATGTTTCAGTGCTTCTTCAAGAAACACCTGAAGTCATGCACTTACCTGTTTGCTTGCACAATGTTATGTACACAGCGTTTTCATTGTGTTCTAGCGGTCAAGCAAAGGTCAACATATTAAAAACATTGAGATCCCATAAATGGACAGAGAAGCAATTGCCTTTTCACACCTCCACCCAAACAAGCCGACTGTTGACATAAATAAGTGATACTTCTTTTTCGTGTTTTGATCTGTTACACCGCACCGATATGTTAAGAGAAAGTACAGCCATAAGTTCAATGAATATGAGCTGCGGTGAGATCAGAGATATAAAAGAAACAATCGGCTCAGCTTTTTATTTAATGAATTAAAGGTACTGTAAATCCTTTTATATGCATTTTAATCTCCTATACGGTGTAGCTTTTGATGTCGTCCCTATTCAAATCAATCCTGTTTACGATATGTTCCTTAATGGACAACAAGCTCTCGTAGATCATGTGATATAAATCTTTCCATTAAAAGAAATTAAACGCCAAAATGCCGACTCGTTCACACCTTATTGTCATTACTTCATACAAAGTTTTCAGAAAGTTTTATTCGTAACATCAACGGAAAAACACACAAAAAGGACAAACAAACACAAATCACGATACAAAAACGACACTAACCAACACTTTAGAGTGCATAAAGATAGCTTTGGATATTGCTAGATAGTTTGAATCCCATCCGGCGTGGGGTCAGACAAATAATTAATAGTTTTGTATTTTTCTTTTTGTCATATTTTGGATGGGCTTTTTTATTGTCCAGTAATAAATGGGGGGTTGAGCAGATGGAAGCAGTAATCTACCCGCTCTCCTTGTCATCTTTGTTTTGTTTTTTGTTTGCTTTTTATTTCGTATTTTTATGACATTTTCAACGAAGACTTACCGTCGCCGGTTACGCACGGCAAGGTTTAAGCGAGTTCTGAGTCCACGGTTGCAATTCGCAGGGGGAGAATAGGCCTACACAGCCCCACCATGGGGCGAGTTGTTATGGCCATGTAGAAACATATTTAAGTTATGACGTCGCCTTTTGACTCGACAAAACAGTACCCTCAACAAACCTATGATTAATCCCACAGGTTTACTTTTAATGATTTGTCTCTGCAGCATGATCGGTATTGTTAAAACTAAGTTGATCTTAAACTTCATTGTTGTTGTTTTTGTTTGTCCCCTGAAGTCACTTTCATGAAGACGCACAGAGCACACTGTTCGGAACGTCGAGAGCTAAAAATACACCGGTTCTTTTCAGTACATGGTGTCACCACAAACCTACCTTATTTTGTCTGTCCTGTGTTTGTTCTCTATCAGGTTGTGTAATTATTCATTCATTCATTCATTCATTTTAATACATTAATTAAAGGATTATTACTATATGTAAATGCAAAAGGAGGGCTTCTTTTATTCAAATTGTACAGATTATACATGCTAGACTAATTTTAACCATTTCGGCGTCCAGATTACTGTTACATGAAAAGAAGTAACCGATACACGAAACGGCCGTCGGCAATGCTCACCTTGCGAGTGTGCGTGAAAGTTGTCTTCAACAGGCAACAGGTTTGCCCTGAACAATCACCCGAGCGAGAGAACCCTTTTATGAGGGACCTGTTTCGTTTGATCCCCCCTGACGAACGCAAAAACCGACTCTCTTCTTCCGGTTGCGATGCGAAGCCGAGCTGAAAACCATGGCGGAAATGTTCCAACAGAAAAAACCCAAACAAATGATTTTCAGGCGTTGCCCCGTTTCTAAACTAAAAATCTGATAGCTAGTTTGAAGCCAGTCAACATCTGGGCATTACATACCATTTGTCTGCCATGGGGAATGCATTGGTTGATAAAACCTATCTCTCGCTCGTACATAGAGGAACTATGGACTACCCAAAGGTAGGCGATTCAAATTATTTCACCTGTAAGTGCATAGTGCGGTTTGTACTTGTAAAACCACCATGACAGCTCAATGACTACACTTGTGCATCACCCATAGCTATATGCGAATGCCAAACCAGTGCAGTCATGTCATTCGGGGTTTGCAAGCCCGTTCCTAACTTCCTTAACCGTCAGCATAACACAAGCAGAGTCAGGCGTATTCACTTCAGCACAGTAAACTCTAACATATCTAGGATATTTGGGAGAAAATTATAGGCCCGTTTGGGCTGGATGTGAACCACGACACCCTGTACTGTTGACGTCCAATCCTGGTTTGGACTTATCTTAAAGGGGCACGATAATTTCTTCTGTTCTTGAATACTTTCTGAGAAAAATTGAAACGGCTACGAGAACATTTTGAAGGGGCACTGAGGGAATGATTGCACTACAAATTCAGTTGCCTCCATTTTGTATCTAAGATGGCGAAGCCTTGGGTAACGCGGCAACGACAGTGAGAGGCACCACGGCAATGATCAGGGGCACCGAAACAAATGATAACTGCTGATATTGCCTCAATTAAGTTCCAGCCACTTGGGAAAATAAAATTGGTCAGTGGCAACACGGCATTGTCTTCATAAAACTCAGTGGTCAAGCACTTGGCATCAGGCCAGACATGGACCAAGCAATGACCAGTGGTAGCAAAGTAATGACCAGGCGCAGCAAGCCAATGGGGTCACCGAGGAGCGTCAAGCCAATGGTCATGGGAAACAAAGCAATGATCAGGGCCACCATGGCAAGGCCTTCAGGTCCAAGCCCTCGATCGGCAGCAAGAACATTGCCTGTTAGTTGCCTCCACTATGTCCGCAGCAACCTGCGTTCACCACCAGTCATCAAGACCAACATTTGGCCCCTCCGGTGGTCACTGGGTTACAAAGATGAAATAATGATCACCACTAACATTGCCATACTTTATCAGCAACAATCTTTGAATGATCCTGGTATGCAACTTTTCCTCGGATCAGCTGATTTCCTCTTTTTTTTTCACTTCACTCTTATCATCTTATGCCATTGAAAAACACTGCACAAAGTATGGTATAAAGATTGGAATTTCCTCTTTTTCGGTTAAGTCCAAGTTGCATGCATGCTGATTGATCGTCTGCTTGGACAGCATTCGAACCAGCGACCCCATTCGTACAAGTCCATGCCCTGCGATGTAACTTCCAAATCACTTAGTCCGTCTCCCTGTCTGTGTGTCTGTCCTACAGAAATCCTGCCACAGAGGTCTGTTAACCATGGGATGTGAAGACGACAATCATGACTGGCTGGATCTTGAAGAAGCCGAATACCAGACTAACTGTATCTACGTGGTCAATGATAAACCGTGCGAGGAAGACGCAACAGAATGTCGTGCCGCCGCCTCCCTACCTGCAAACCTCAAATACGTGGAGAGAGATCGCCAGGTGAGATTGTAAACATTTTGTTTGTCTTATAAGGATAAGATGCAATTTTCTTTAACCCAGAATTTTACAGCATTTTATACTCAGCAATCAATGGTTTCAGTTTTAACCTGACTTTGTGCATATTCCTACTTTGTGTTTATGTTCAAGTGCTGACATCAAAATCAGCTTCTAGCTGAAATTTTCTTGAGGAGGGACAGCGTTTTAAGATGGAAATATTTTATTGGAAGATTGCTGTGAATAGGCCTATCACCTATACAAAGAACAAGATCTCGCACAGAAACTGAACAGGTTTTTGTCCTTATCAGTTCTGCAGAATTTGCACTGCATCAATTATTGTAAAACAAAGTCAACTTTGGCCAGAAAACGACAAATATTTGACACATGGCCTACATTAGATTGACCTGTCCACTAATATTGTAATCTGGGAATCTTTTACTAAGATTAATGTATCGTGAACACAACTTGTCTTGATGTTGCGTCCAAGATGTGGCCGCCATCTTTTCCAAGAAAACAGCAGTGAAAACGTAGTGATTACCCTGTCATGTCATTTTGAAAACCACTGAATTTTGCTATTAGGTGGTGTTACCCCCAAATCGTATGTCATCGAATTTTGATCATGGAAACAAAAATCAGAAATTTGATAACGTTAAAATATTTGAACATTTCTAACTACATTTTTCAACCATTACTTCAACTCACGGGTAAATTTTTAAAAACAAACAAATGATGCTACATGCACTTCAGCTATAGCTTCATTTGAACGGAATTAAGTTCATTTTCAGACATTGTATACATAAAATGTGTTGCTAACCTTTAGCAACTTTCCCCTGTAAACAGATTGCCATATTTGTTTATATTGCAGTTAACTTATCCAGCAAAGTAGTGAAAGAACCTATTTGATCTATATTGTACTTAAAGGTAGTATCATACTTTGGTTTGTCAAAGAAATACAGATTCGTGGGCAAAAATATAAAGAAAGATACAGTAAAAGTCATCTGTGAAAATTTCAGTCTCATACGGTGCCCACTTTTTGAGAAAACGGCGAAAAACGGCCACAGTATTTTTTAAGTGTTTTCTCTTTTATTTTTGATCTTTTAAAAGATCAAAAAGATTTTCGATCGTTGTTTTACTAATTTCTGGATAAATACAGCATTTCAGGCGGAACATTTTTAACAGTAGTTTCTACCACCACCATCTTCATACCCTGTAAGTTATACGTAAATCTGTGAACATTTCTGTTTTGGTCTCTTACCAAAGTATGATACTACCTTTAAGTATTTCCTTCAACACTGTTCATGAGAGGCTATTTCATCCCCTAACCCTACCCCCCCCAACCCCCCCCCCCCCGAAAAAAATAATACTTCCCTTTCGTTTCCATAAACAAGTTATTGTGTGCTAGATTACGCACAGATATATAGCAACAATCGTTGAAATTCTTGGCGGGTGTGCTTGCGTGATATTAGGGGTTTCCCCTAATGAATACCTCGATGGGTTTATTATGTATACGCGCCCTTTCATTGACATTGTAGAATCAGGAACCGAAGTACTAGTGCTAATTTATTTCCTTGTGGAGCTGGAATCAGCGAGAAGGGTGGATGTAGAGAAAATTGGCACGACTAAGCGAACTTGTAACGCATTCACTTTTCACGAGCATATTTGGGCATTTCTAAAAAACTTCATTATACAATAACAAACGCACAAACTGTATGCCTTTAATTCAGTCAAGTGTATTTTGTTGTACGAGTTATTATTGTGAAATAGTTGAAGTTGTATTGTTCAGTACAGGGGTGGTGGAAAAGGGGGCGTGGCTTGAATGAAAGGGAGAGTTGTATATGTTCCCCCTTTGTGAATCAATTTTGGACCAGTTCCAGCAGCTGTCTGTGTGCTAGGCTTTGCTCGAGTCGCACATACACACATACATCAACATGTAGGGTGAATGTTCGGTCAACCATCACTTTTCATGGTTTTTCTTCTTTAGTTTTCACCAAATTATGTGCATAAACCGATCATGCAAATGGTGGAATTCTAAATCCCTAACTATAGCACGCCTCCAGTTTTTTCATCGGGTACAATTTGCAAAATTTAAACTCCCTAGACGGTTATTTTGAAGCACTCCCAGAGCGCCTGGCCTTAAAGGTACTATCATTCTTTGGTAGCATCGAAACAGAATAGTCTTCACAGATTAGGGTATAAAGATGGGTGATGGTAGAAACATACCGTTAAAATTCTTCTGCCTGAAATGATGTATTTATCAAGAAAAGAGTCAAACCAATAACCTGAAACAAGTTTGATCTTTTAAAGATCAAAAAAAAACGGTGAAAAGATTTGTTGTAATACTTCTCAAAAAGTGGGCAAAGTGTTCCCTTGATATTTTTGCCCATGAATCTGTATTTCTTTGACAAAAAACAAAGTACGATATTACCTTCAAACAAATATTCATTAGACAGAATATTGTCAGATTTTGAATAGTCATACTTGTCGTAAGTTCACGGTGCCAACCTAAACAAAGTCATTCATTTTCAGTGATGTAATACGTAAAATCCCACCTGACATTATTATGAATGGCTAGATCATTCGATAAGTTCATCATAATTTTTCAATTCAACGTTTGTTTCACGGCCACCTCTGTGACTAAGCTTGCATTAATGATTAATCCCCCTACTGAAATCAACAAATAATTCTGTCCCTCCTATCCGCAAATGAAATGGTTTCATTCTTGCTGAGCAAACAAGCAGCAAGGTCCGGTTTCGAGGGTGACTCGTAATGAATGGAACTCTCTTCTATACGTAAACCACACTTGTTTGCCAGGAGGAAGTGAAAGCTGGTAAATGGCATTCAACATGGCTTCAGTATAACGTGAGAGTTTCAGCCATACCGAGAGTGTATGCTATTATTCAAAGGAAATTGTTGAATTAATACACCTATAAATTGCTCTGTACTCTCAGTGCCAGGTTACTTTTCTTGACTATTTTTCTCTGCCCTCCTTTTTATAGAAGAACAACCGTTTTTGTCCTCTGAAACTTGTCCGTAGTCTGGTTTACGTTCACCGCGTGCAGTCGAGTTTAGGGAAAGACACAAACACCAAATTCACACGTGTTGTCTTTTTGTTTACTGTGGACAAAAATTATGCTGTCAAAAGTGAAACTTAAATACGGTTTCGTATGTTTCTCTTGTGCAAATTTGAAGAAGAATTGGTGATAGAAACTAGGGCATTTAACGGTTTTGCATTTCCCTATTTCAAAGGCAGATTATTTGCTTTCCAATTCCCTGACTCGAAAGTCAATTATTTGAGTTATTTTGGGGGAAGAATTCATCCAATATTGATAGAGACTTTCAATATTGGATGGACATCGATTTGGGTCTTGTCTTTCCAAGAGACGAACTATCGTTTTCATTTGAAACAAATGATAAAATATAATAGATGTTCACAATATTGTCTCTTTCGTTTCCTAATAGCAAATACATCAATGATCCATTACGAACTTACGAGTTTTCAAAACTTACGATTGTATGGGGACAACACGAAAGTCAGGGAGGAATTAGATATTAGAAGGGGAAGCCATGGACAGGTTTAGAGTTCAAATTGAAATTCAGATGATCCCTGCTAACGCGAGTGACAAACTTGAAGATATTAATGAAAGTAATACAAAAGAAACATGAAAAGGAAAAATGCGCCACCCTGATGTGATAAGATTAATCTCATTTCTTTGTTTAATATCTGCTTAAAATGTTAAATTAAGCAGAAATGTTCTCAAATGTACATATAACTTATAACTCAGAGTATGTTAAGATGGTGATGGTAGAAACCTACCGTTAAATTATTTCCGCCTGAAATGGTGTATTTATCCAGAAATAAGTCAAACAAAGACAGAAAACAGTTTTGATCTCGGGGTATGATCAAAACCATTCTTATATGTTTTAGGAGAAAAATTTAGTCGCTTTTCGCTATTTTCTCGTGACTCAGATGTCCGATTGAGCTCAAATTTATTTTCACAGGTTTATTATTTTATGCACATCAGACTAAGTGTGAGTGCTGTTCCGTGACCTTTACCAATCATGTATTATACAAGACAATGGCAGGAATAATAATGGACTTTTGTTTGTTTTCTCTTGTGTACAGATTGTGGGCGTGGTCGCACAAGACTACATCCCCAGGGGGACTCGATTCGGACCGCTGGTCGGGCAGATATACAGAGAAGAAGAAGTACCCCAGGATGCCAACAGGAAATATTTCTGGAGGGTAAGTACCAAAGACCGAGATCAGTCATCCAGGTCGTGGATGTCATACCGGGGTTTTGGCCATCCTTTCCCCGGCCTTGCTACGGCCTTTGCCATCATTTCCCGGCATTGGCCTAGGTGGATTTCCTGTTAAGAGTTCGCTGTGGTGGACCAACACTTTGTGTTGGAAAGCAGAACTGGGGTCGATTTCACGAAGCCCTACGATCGATCGTAACTCGAATTACGAAACGTCGTATCTTACGACTTCTACGTGGGCTGCAATTTGCATCATAAGTCCTACGATTGATAGTAAGTTACGATGAGTTGAGTGACATCGACCCCTGGCCTTTTACAATTACTGCAAATCCAGATATTAAACTTTTCCAACTCTTACCTCTGATAACCATCATTCACCCGAATAAAATGGCCAAAAATCATAACGATTTGCTCATTTTGTTCAACAGCTTTCCTCTTATTTACAAGGTTAAAAATCGTGGGAAAACAGGGTTTCAATGAGAAACCACAACCTGTATTTTCAGCATAATTGATGACAGAGACGGAGCCTGAGCCTGAGCCGAGCTTTGAGAAAGCCCCTAGATCTTCACGATTCGTTTCTTTTCTCGACAGATTTACAAAGCCCAGAAGTTCATCCATTACATCGACGGCTTCGACCCCCACAAGAGCAACTGGATGAGGCACGTGAACCCGGCCAACTCGGCCGGCGAGCAGAACTTAGTGGCCTGCCAGTACGATACGGACATCTACTTCTACACCGTCAAACCCATACAGCAAGGGAGTGAGCTGCTGGTCTGGTACTGCAGGGAGTTCCAGCAGAGACTGGAACAGCCGATTGTCATGGAAACCAAGCCAAAGGAAGGTGGGAAAGGTAGGCTAAATGATAAACTTTTGGAGGATGTTAAGATTTTATTTTGGTTTTCCCAAGGTCAGATGTCTGTGTACTTTCCAATTCTTATTTACGTCTTCAATATTCACGATAGCGTTGCACAGCAATCATTTTAGCACAATAACCAAAATATTATGTTTTTGAATATGAATCTTAGAAATGTCTATCGTTGCCGCTGATGAGATCGCAAATGTAATATCATGCTTATTTATTATTCAAAAGTTATTCGTGTTTGAAATCCGGAAACGAATTCGGTAGATTTTGTTGACTTATTCTGGACTATTCTCCCGGACTAGAGCAGGCTAGTCGAAACGTTGAGACCTCACGAGAAGTGTGAAAGTACGAACGATTCTTACTTGGTGTTTCCGCAAACCGATCCTCATATTCTGGATTTGCATGAAATTTGTTTTTGATGGTAATGCGCATTCCCTTCATGTATCACAATATGAACCTTGTACATGTATTGTGCTGACAATGTGTCCATTGCCAGAAAGTCAGACGCAGGTCCAAAATAAGAAAGCGGTATAAAAAAGGTCCAATTCTTGCAAGATATAAGAAGTAATTCATGGGATAGTTCCTTAAATGATCTTCTTTTTATTTCTTTTGTCTGTTCATTCAGGAGCTACCCCGAAGACGGATTCTGATGTTGTTTCTCCCGTCAGTGAGTTCAGAGATGAGGAAGCGTTAGACTTCAGTATGCCATCTCGGAGTCACTCCTCCGGTAAAACAACAGCCACAGACAGGCCATCGGCAGCAACAGCTGTTGATTTCCCGGAGCGTCTATCAGCCATCAAGCGGAGTATTTGTCTGCCGGCGGTACCATCTCTAGGTGTCGGCGTGACCAAGAGGCAGACGTCCGGGTTGGTCTTCGGCCAGCAGTTGTCCAGTCCGCAGACATCCCCGGTACAGACGGGAGCTGCCGGGGCGATGCCGCAGAGCATGGCCGAGCTGAAGCCGCAGCCTGCCCACCAGATTCCAAGACACATCGCCGAAGCTGCCAGCAAAGCCGGTGTGATCATCCCACAGCCGATATCCATGAGGATAGGGCGTCATCAGGGACTCCCTTTTATCATGCCTCAGTACATGTACAACCCTCTACTTGCCAGGACCTCGCTCCACGATGGTATGAGCGTCATACCCCCTCCGTCCGTACTGAAGGGCTTTGATTACCGTCTTCCTAAATCCGATCCAGACCACCGGCAAGATGCCAGTCATATCAGTAAGCCCACCGTTCGTCCACCCGGTGCCTTTCCCGGGGCCACCGCATCACACATAGGTGGCATCTTCCACACTGGGATGCCCAGCTTCCAACTTCCCATCTCCTTCGCAGATGCCAACTCTCACTCCAAGTCCAACCGGCATCATCAGCAACCTGTCCACCAAGCCAAGGGATCAGAGATCGACTCCAACATGAGCAGACTCGTCACTCGCAAGAAGCAGGCCTCCAACAGCGAGTACGGTCACAAGTCTCTGGAGTACCAGCTGCCGAGAAAGAACGGGAAGATCATGTACGAGTGCAACGTCTGCAGGAAGGTGTTCGGTCAGCTCTCCAACCTTAAGGTACACCTCAGGGTTCACAGTGGTGAGCGTCCCTTCCGATGTGAGGTCTGCAGTAAGGGCTTCACCCAGTACGCCCACCTCCAGAAGCACCACCTTGTCCACACTGGGGAGAAGCCACATCGTTGCAACGTCTGCCAGAAGTGCTTCAGCAGCACCAGTAACCTCAAGACCCACATGCGACTCCACAACGGCGAGAAGCCTTACAACTGCAAGCTCTGTCCTGCCAAGTTCACACAGTACGTCCACTTGAAGCTCCACAAGCGGTCCCATCTGGAAGAAGGCTACGTCTACGACCCCTCGGAGGAGCTTTATGAGGAATCTTCCCCACATTCTCCATCCCCTCCAACCTCTCCGGAGTCTCCCCCGCCGGCCAAGAAGATCAGGAAGGACTTCCACCAGGGTCTCCATCACCAGAGCCATTTGGTTAGCACCGAAGTCGCTGATTATTTTGGGCAGACCAGAGAGGGGAGCCCGAGGCCGACGACGGGAAGCAGCGAGGAGAGAGGCGCGCTCCCCGAGGACACAGACACCGGAGAAGGAACCACGAAGGAGCCACGAGAACCACACTCCGGAATCCCGAGAGGGTCTCCCCCACCCCTGGTGCCGATACAAAGACCATCTCAGACTCACACTCCAACTGATGTGGAAACCGCAATCCCCGACTCTAAATTCCGTGCCGCGGAAGCCAGTTCCGCGAAAACGGAATTCCGGGACGAAACCACGGAAACAAGACAAACTCAAAATCTACCAGCGATGCCTCGTGACGTAAGCGGTGACGTCACTCAGCGGGAGGCCGGTGGACCAATGAAAAGTAATAGTCAGTCACACTCGACCAAAATTGAAAGTGTTGTCCAGAAGATCCTCAGTAAAGCGATTCAGAGTTAGACAGACTGTAAAGTGTGGTCCATGTATTCTAAGCCTACACGTTCTAGCCGAAATAGTTTATACCCGGAACAGTTTTTTATTCAGATGATATAGGAGGGATATGATTGACCTTTCCAAACAATTACTTTACGATTGATTCTTAAAACGATTGATTCTATTTATGTAATTCCTAATTTATTGATTATTTAACAATCAACTCTAATAATTTATCAATAACTGAAATAAAACCGTGTATTGTCGAAATCGCAATTAATTTATTGATTTTTTTTTTTAAAAACGCCGATTATTCAAGCCACTTAAGAACCAAAGAGTATTGAATATAATCACAAATTAACCAATTGGCTTTCTCTGTTTGTTTTAGACTTCGGTGACCTTAATATTATTAGACTTTCCAGTAAAGTATATAATAGGCGTATATTTGCTTATAGGAACAGCTCAATTTCTGCTTCCGGGGTAATGTATCACATCCCAAGTTGTTGCAATGGTGGGCTGGACATTAAAAACGTTTCTTTTATAGCCTGGGGCCAATTTAATGGCGCTGCTAAGCACAACAATTTGCTTAGCACAAAAATGTTTTGCCCAATAAAACAAACCACTGTTAAAAATGTCATTTGATATTCATGGTCAGTGAACAACAGCCAAAGAACAGTCACAAGCGATACATAACAAATGGAAATTTGGTTGTTAATCCTGATTTTATTAAGACAGAAATGCCATGCTTAGCAAATTGTTGTGCTAAGCAGCGCCGTGAAATTGGCCCCTGGTTGGCACAACAACAACTTAAAACATGCACTAGGATGAAAGGGGGAGTGGCCTGTCTAAAAAGGAGGGAGTGGCTTCAGAGTGCTTGGCAAGGGGAAAATCATATTTTCACCGATTTTCTTCAGCTAGGTGGTTTCCACCGAATTCGCCAAATTCGATACTAGTTCATGCCAAATGCCAAAATCTTGTTAATCAAAATTCCCACGAACAAATCAGCGAGACAGCAAGGCACACGATTGTCTTGAATTCTTAATTAATCTTGATTGATTAAAGCAATATTAATTTGTCTTCGAGTTGATAACAGTACTATTTTATTGTTTCTTAAATTATGAGTAACAATAATTCTAAATTCAGGTGGACGATTATTCTTTGTATATATAGTTCTGTTATTTCATCTACATTAATTTCGGTTTTCCTTTTTTTTTTACATTCGTGTTAATGTGCGTAGTGCTTTCAAACGGGACAGTTGTTGTAGTTATGGTATATAAAAGTTGATCGTCATTTTTGGACCAGTTTCTATATATTTTGGAAATAATCTTACAAATCATTTGGGTAATAATTTTACAAATTCATTCCTTGTGTATTTCAATGTTCGTTCGATAATTTGGCAAAACATGGCATATGTTTTGACAGAGTCAATGTCTTATTTATCTTAATTGGGGATGGGATACAGCCTAAACTTTATGGGGGGAAAAGGTTCCGTGTGAAAGTTTTTAAGTGAGGTCGAGATATGCTTTTATACTAGGAAATTTACTTTTCTTGGGTCAAGAAATGTAATGTGACTATAATGTCAAGAACTGTCGTTCGGGTTTGTTTATTTTCCTGAGAATTGTTTGATAAAAAAAGACAAGTGTTCTTTCGATCTGATTTTGTTTTTTGCATGGCTTAAAGGTAATATCATACTTTGGTTTTTGTCAAAGAAATACAGATTCATGGGCAAAAATATCAAGACAGATACAGTAACAGTCGTCTGTGAATATTTCAGTCCCATGTGGTGCCCACTTTTCGAGAAAACAGTGAGAAACGGCCACGGTATTTCTCAAGTCTTTTCTCCATTATTGTTGATCTTTAAAAGGTCAAAAATAATTTTGGTCACTGGTTTTACTCTTTTTTGGATAAATACAGCATTTCAGGCAGAAAAAAAGTAACAGTATGTTTTTACCATCACCATCTTTATACCCTGTAAGTTATAGGTAAATCTGTGAAGATTTTTGTTTCTGTATGCTACCAAAGTATGATACTACCTTTAATTGATTCTGGCCTACCACCACGAATTAAGTGGATATTCGTTTCAGAATATTATTCTTGTTGAGGTTTCATGATAAAGTACAGACAATCATTCGAAATTAATAGTGCCTTATAATAATTAATGATTATTTATTAAATTGATTTTCTACTAGCTTTCCTGTATATATTTGAGTACTGTTGATTATTTTGGTTGCGTCATTTACTATACGTTGTTGTCAGTGTTGTTCCGTTGTTTTCCGTGATGATGTTTTTGGTTGCCGCGACGTTTCGCTTAAAGGTATTATACATGATTGGTAAATGTCACAGAACAGCACTCAAACTTTGTCTAATCCAGCATGTGCATGCAATAATAAACCTGTAAAAAATTTGAGCTCAATCGGACATCTGAGTCACAAGAAAATAGCGAAAACCAGATTCAGTTTTTCTTTAAAACATAAAGAATGGTTTTGATCTTACCCCGAGATCAAAACTGTTTTCGGTCTTTGTTTGACTAATTTCTGGATAAATACATGTATACCATTTCAGGAGGAACTATTTTAACGGTGTGTTTCTACCAGCGCCATCTTCATATCCTGAAAGTTAAACGTAAATCTGTGAGCATGTCTGTTTGGGTATGTTACCAATCCTGTAAGCACATTAATGCAGTTGTTCATCGTGCATCTGCTATAGGCTGCTGCCTATAGTGGTATAGAATATGATATTTATAAACTCATAATCATTTTAGAAATGTGAAATCTACTACTGAACTCTTTCTGAACTTGACTTTTGAAATGATTTGCCAGACTGATTAGGAAGTCAAACCATTATTATTAACGACATGCATACATTAATTTTAATTGGACTGATAATTATGCCCAAACAATGTGAAGATGGATTTATGAGAAATGATACATCCGCATGTCATATCGGGTTGTTTGTCCATGTTGTGTTTACGACGGCTATAAAACTGGGCATATTTTAGTTAGAAGGCTCTTAATACCCATCGTAAACAATGTCTGGAGGGGATAGGATAGCATCATCCCGTCCATCCGTTGTTGTCCCAGAATGACAATTAGCCTATTGTATCATCACTAATTAAATTACTCACCCATCTCATCAGAAGACAACACTGCCCGCACAAACTCACGGTCACCATTCAAGGGTGACTAATAGTTGACCTCAAATATCCATGTTTTGTTGTTGATTCAATGATACTTGGAGATCGTTAATTAATGAGCCTATTAGCCTAAGCTACCGTGACTAAGGATATCTGAAGATATAACCAGCATAATTATTATGGAACCCCTCGGGCTACTGCAAGGGGCGTAGTCTCCTCCCCCCCCCCCCCCCCCCCCTCCCCCCTATCACCATACATCCTCAGGTATTATAATCATAGATGGCATTAATCATTAAATCGCTGCCGCGGCTATAGACACAC
Source organism: Astropecten irregularis (assembly GCA_963971285.1). Lineage (NCBI taxonomy): Eukaryota > Metazoa > Echinodermata > Asteroidea > Paxillosida > Astropectinidae > Astropecten > Astropecten irregularis. The sequence continues at coordinate 20,909,165 of OZ020249.1, read as the reverse complement.
AGATAGGAATATAATAGGCCCCTAAACAGGGGCGTAGACAGGTCCTTAGAAATGGGGGATGGTCCTCTTATAGCTGGGTAATATACTTTTATTATGTATAATTATGCATAATAATCTATTTACAGTATTATACTTAATTATATACACAAACAAGGGAAACAATGGGACTAATTGGTTCTTGTAAAACCTCTGAAAGTCCAAACTTGATAATATTTCATATTGTTCTTCGTTATTATCATTACTTTTATTGATTTATTTACTGGCATTATGCTATTATGTGGATCGGTTTGCGGAAACGCCAGGTAAGAATCGTTCGTACTTTCGCACTTCTCGTGAGGTCTCAACGTTTCGACTAGCCTGCTCTAGTCATCATCAGGAGACCAAAATGTTACAATAGTCTCCTGACGATGACTATTGTAAGCTGGCTATGACCGCTAGTCGAAACGTTGAGACCTTACGAGAAGTACGAGCGAAATAGAAATGCGAAAGTACAAACGATTCACTGTCGATCCTGCAAAGTTATTTCCACTTCAGCCTGGGTTATCATTCTGAATACGAGCAAATCACTACCGTTTCTGTCAATTTCTTTTTTCGACGAATAGAGCGGTGTGTATGATGTGGAAAAAGATTCTATAAAGGTTGCGCGATTGAATGACACAACTTGTTATGGACCATGCTTTCATAAAAAAAACTTCTTCCTTTTTTAAGAGAACGATTCACATGGCTCGTCCCCACTCATGCAAGAAACAACAATTGGAGAAAGAAAAATGAAAAAGAAAAACCAAAACAAGTCAATTAATAGAATCGAAATTAAATAGTCGATTCAGGACTTAAACAAAATTAATAATTCAACCGTGACGATTAAACAAATTGAGCTGATATTTTTGGAATTCTCGCCATAGGTGAATGCTATATGAATAACCATCAAAAATGGCGTAAATAAACCGCCCTCTACACAATATAAAAAAAACTAGATGACGCACCCACCCGTGCACAAACCAATACACACAAACATATCACACTGCTTGTTTTACCTTACTTCAGTTAAATTGTCTTTTTATTATCAAATTGCCTCTCAGTATTCCAGTTAATGAAAAGTAAATCAGGTATACATGTAGTGTCATACTTTGATATAGGAAACCAAAACTCAAAAGTTCACAGATTTACCCGCTATAAATGTAACTTAAGGGTATACATTGTAATGGTGGTGATGGTAGAAACATACCGTGAAAACGTTTCCGCCTGAAATGCTCTATTTATCAAGGATTTAGTAAAAGCAACGACCGGAAATATTGTTGATCTTTAAAGGTAGTATCATACTTTGGTTTTTGTCAAAGAAATACAGATTCGTGGGCAAAAATATCAAGACAGATACAGTAAAAATAATCTGTGAAAATTTCAGTCCCATACGTTGCCCACTTTTTGAGAAAACAGCGAAAAAAGGGGGTATTTCTCAAGTGTTTTCTCTTTTATTTCTGATCTTTTGAAAGATCAAAAAGATTTTCGGTCGTTGTTTTACTAATTTCTGGATAAATACACCATTTCTGGCGGAAAAAAATTAACAGTAGGTTTCTACCACCACCATCTTCATACCCTGTAAGTTATACGTAAATCTGTGAACATTTCTGTTTTGGTCTCTTACCAAAGTATGATACAACCTTTAAAAGATAAAAAATATTGGTGAAACGATTAACGAAATTCCCGGTTGGCGTTTTTCGATGTTTTCTCAAAAAGTGGGCACCGTATGGGACTGGGAATTTCAAATATGACTGTTACTGTATCTTTTTCTTGAAATCTTTGCCCATGAATCGGCATTTCTTTGACAAAACCAAAGTATGAATTACCTTTAATACACGAATATAAAAAAGCTCGGTCATTAATTAGCAATAGGGCAACCCCTAGACACAATACACTACTATGTATACCAGCCTGTTCTACATGAGTTAGCACGAGTCGTGTGCCACCATTACAATGCTCCACAGCAGAAGTTTGATACAAAACTTTCATGTTTCTGCTGGTAGTGCTGTGTCACGTGTGGTGTATTGTTGTGTCACAGTGAGCTTATTATTGAGCAATGGCTCTCTCCTAATGGTGATCTGAGAATTCTGTCCGGAACGTCAAGTTCAAAAACTCAGCCTTCAGAACAATGATTACGACAACAAATCTACAAAAACTGTTTCTTTCCTGTTAGTAATCTACCACCAGTCATCTGAAACTGCAGACACACATCAAAATAAGCTTTCATATTATTCTTACTTATAAAAGCCAATGCATATTATGCATTATTCAACAATTAATGAATACATACACACACACATCAACATTATTAACAAAGGTTATCGTTAACTAGCAAAATATACATATAGCTACTACAATGATGTTAGTGTATAAAAGTCACATGTCCAAAACTATAGGGTCTGAATCATGATTTTGGTTTAGCTATCTTAGTAAAAAAAAAAAAAAAAAATGGAATGGAACAAACAAACATGAAATCAGAAGATTTTCTTGAAAAATGTATTCCGATTTCTAGCCAGGTATGTAAATGACATAAAATGGGCTACAGTACACTGTAGTTGCAAATGATGAATGAGCAAATTGGTAAAACGGCATGAAAACAAATTACACAAAATGAACTTCAATCTCACTCCAAAATATCAAAATAGATGTTATTAATTACCTAAACTAGTAAAAGAAAAAACATACACAAACTGTTTCTAACTTAAAGCATATTACATTCGGTAAGAAGAGTCCAAATCAAACACTTTGCCGTACACATGTGACACACTTTTTGAACTTTGACCTTTGACCTGAGGATCCTGGAATGAGGTGGGCAAGTCTAACCATGGAGCTATTTAATAGCTTCATTGTCTAATATTTGATTAAATCAAATCTTAATTTGAAGTTGTAAAATAATTTCATAAGTACATGCATTTCTTTTTATGACTGCAAAATATTTATCTGAGAAAGACAGTTATTATTCCAGAAGATTAATTCCAAAAAGCAAAATTCCAAAAGCTACTACAAAATGATCACATCAAAGTGACATTTCATGTCATTATCACAGCAAATATGATCTAATGTAAAAAATATAAAAGAATGAGTATTTTTGAATAAACAAATCTTGTTAGAAATATAAAAGTTAGCAACTCTCTCTACTTCTGAAGAAGCGAAACAAACTTTATTAATAATCAGTTTAAAGCTGATGTTAAACTAACGTATATGAAAATAGAAAAAATGTTATAAGTTTATCGTTAATGTAAAACTAAGGCATCTTGTGTCTCCTTCTCTGGGCTACCGTCTCCTGCATCCAGAGAGACCTCCCTCATCCCTTGATCTTAATAGTTGTTGTAGTGACGTTCTCTGGAAATCAGCAGCAGAAGAAGTACACTGAAGATGGCCGGAAGGACAACTTGCTGAGGAGGATCGCCAATGGCCAACAGGGTGTAAACAGACATCACTGAGACAACCAGGAGGCCAAAGCTGCTGATGCGATGCCACTTGTAGTTGCCGAAAGCCAAGAGGACACCGAAGGCAACTTCCATGACCCCGGTGACGGTTCGGTACATTTCTGCCGTCGGCCTGTATCCCGTGTAGGACTGGAACGGAAACGCTCCGACAAACTTATTGAAGTTGGACACCTGTGCAAGAATTGATATAAAAATGGAGAATATCTCATTCAGTATAATTGCCACATTTCCATCATTATGCAACATATTCGCTCAAATGCCGACAAAATTAATTACAGATGTCATTTGCAAACAAAAGTTGACGTAATTGCTCTTCTGAAGCTTAGATGGATATTATGTTTAACAATGCAATGTCATTATGACATTCAACAAAAATCTTCCCTAAGTTGTCTAGCCATTCTGTAAAGCTTATGCATTGCGTCTTTTTGGGGACTGTATTTTTTTACACTATGATGAAAACTTGACAATTATAGCTTGAGAGACCCAAACCCCGTTAATAATTAATATCGGGGAGATTGCTCAGATTTCTGTATTAGGGCTGGCACTGGGTATATACTAATAATTATGTTAATTTCTAACAGGCCCTGGTAATTAGTGCTGTAGACTTAGATGACTTCTACATTCTTCTTCGCTGTGCACAAAGACTGTGAGGAGTCACATAGTCATACATCATCTTTTTCACAGTATTCTTCTGACAACATTGGAACTTTTGGAAGTATTGAAGTCCCAGAGTAAAATATTCAAGATTTTGTCAAACTAAGCCGGAAAACATCAAGTTCATCAAATCAACCTAATTATAAGTCGTCTGCCATACTCTATCTTCTCCCCCCCCCCCCCCCCCCCCACGCGGGCCATCTCTAGAGTCCATGACACCTAGACCCATAAACAGGGCCCAGATACAATATATACCGTTGTAGCAGTTTTATATGGGTCTACATGTACATTGTTCACCATGACATAAACAAATTTGGCCCCTGGTCCTGGAGTCAAAGGGTTATGATTAATGCAACTACAAAAGGTATGCATCTCGTAAGTTTATACTTTATCTAGAGGCTGCAATTTGGCTGCTCAGAAGTATGTCACAAAGCGAATTAAGACCAACAACAAAATTCCAACGAACCAAATTACTTGTAAAAGTTGTTGTACAACAAGTGGGTCGGCCACACCCACAATTTTGGATCATCGACTGGACTGGAGGAAGGAAATTAAGCACTGAATTTAATTTTCTTCATCCTAAAAATTGTACAGCAGATTCATGATTAAGTCGGCCAAAAGTTGGTAACGCCATTTTGTTGCAAAAATGTAATAATGCGTAATTTGCGTCAAATTTCGATACCAATCAATTTGAAAACACCTGCGATGGACGCTGTAAGATAGAGGGCGCCCTACCAAAACCAACGGTTCATAAACAAAAAGTTTAAGGGACTATCATGCTTCAAAATGCACCTACCTGGGTGCCAAATGCAGGTTCAATGGGCACAACCTTGGTGATTCCAACTGCCAAGAACCAGATGCCCAACCCAAGCGACAAATAATACAAGTTACTGGCCATGGTTTCGCTGATTTTGTTTCCTCTTGAACAAAGTTGTGGTTGTACTTGTAGCTTCAGCGTCTTTTAGAAGATGAAATTGGTAGACGGCTGAGGGCGCTGTTCCACGCGTCCGCTATTTACTTTGCCGCACCAAAACAAACTCCCATTGACATTAGTGTAAAAACCCTCAACTTCACAGTTCAAATAATCTCATCCATGAGTCTCTTAGTTTTTGATGCAATACTGCAAATGATAGTTTGAACCCTCATCTACCCAATTCTTTTCAATTGTTGGCTTGTTTGCCGATGAGAATGTTTGCCAATTGCACCAAGAAAAATACCCGAAATGTCCCTTTTCCCTAACCGACTTGCTACCAGTTTTCATGAAGCAATCCTCCACGTTCAAAACAATGCATAAGTAGTTTGAATGTGTAGGGCCACATTTTAAGCCACAATTTCTCAAGTCTCCACAACAGGCTGAAGCACTGAACAACCAGATTGTGATAACCTGTCATTATTTTAATTGCTTGACCCTCTTTCTACCCCCCACCCCCAGCCCCACCCCAAAAAGGGGGGAAAATGTATATTTGAAAATCCTTACAGGATATAAATATTTAGGCCAATGGTACTCAGCTCATTGCATTGATTTTGGAGCTATTAGTGTGGTGCACCCTTTGGGTTTCCAAAACTGCTACAAAGTCTCTAAAAATCTCCTTAAAATTCGCGGCTAAGTTATTGCTTCTTGACACCAACTCTTTTTTATTAAGTGCAAGAAATTGATAATCAAGCCAAAATTCATATCCTGAATGAAGGAAGCAAACAAATTATTTATTTATTAAAACAGACGCAAATATTATTACCCTGTAATTTATTTTAACGATGAAGTACATGTAACACTAGAACAGCAGAGCTGTCATGGCTTGCTAGTCGCTATAGCCTAAACATTACAAAATTTAACTTGCTGTAGATATGCAAATCAAACTTCTTAATTGAATACATAAATCATGTTAGCAAAATTACAAATGAGACTGATAAAATATTAAAGAATGATTCATTCCCCTTTGAATTAATTATTTGTAACACAGTACTGTTGGGTAGGATCGAGAATGGATGGTATGAGTTATCGTCAAAATGTATGCATTTGTCATGCATGATTTGGAAGTACAATGAAGATACACACTATCACATTCCATGTAGTCTAGAATACATGTACCGGTATAATACTTAAAAACCTTTAAACATTTTTATATTGTCTTTCCGGATTAAAAAAATCAATTTCTGCGAATACATTTTGAGGTAGTACACATGAATTTTATAAATTCATTAAAAAAGAAGCACTGAAAAAACAACATTTTTCATGAATTTCATCTGAATATAAGAAATGTAATGTAAAATTAGGACTGGGTAAGATCAGTTCAAATTGAACACTATGCCATACACCTGTGACACATGATCTGAACTTTGACATTTGACCTGAGGATCCTGGAATGTGGCAGATTAAACAGTTAAAGCATTCAGATTCAATTTTATAATTGAAAAATATACACCTGAGATAAACATTCAGCTACCATTTCTATACTAGAGTCATTTCAAAAACAAAATTCCATATTCCAAAAAGCTACTACAAAAGATCACATTAAAGTGACGTTTCATGTCAAATAATTGTTATCAATTGTGAAATTGAAAATTATTATAAAAAGAGTATTTTTGAACAAACAAATCTTGTTAGAAATACAATCAAATGTTAGCAGCAAACTTGATTAGTAGACAGTTTATGATTATATATCCTTGATGTAAAAACTAAGGTATCTGAAAATAGAAAATACAAAACTCCATTGATCAGTTGTTAGTGTTTTGCTAATGTAAAACTAAGGCATCTTGTGTCTCCTCCGCCGCGCTGGGCTACCGTCACCTACATCTAAGGGGACTCCCTCATCCCTTCAAGTTAGTAGTTGTAGTGATGCTCTCGGGAAATCAGCAAGAATAGAAGTCCACCGAAGATGACCGGTACGATGATATTCTGAGGAGGTTCTCCGACAGCCAGTAGAGTGTAGACAGCTCCTGCCATGACAGCTAAGAGGACGAAGCAGCTGATACGATGCCACTTGTAGTTGCCGAAAGCCAGGAGGACACCGAAAGCAACTTCTATGACCCCGGTGACGGTTCGGTACATTTCTGCAGTGGGCTGGTATCCCGTGTAGGACTGGAACGGGAACACTCGGACGAACTTGTGGAAACTTGACACCTGCGCAAGTGTTAAGAAAGAAATGGAGAAAATTATGTAAATTATTAATATTATTTTAAACTTAATTTTAATCTTGAATGTGTGAAAGTATGGAGGTATAACCTCCATGGTGGAAGCCAAAATGGGCATTCCCAGAGATTAGTCCACTCTGGTTAGCTGGTACCCAGACCCAACAGATAAAAGAGTCGTAAGGCAAGAACGTTTGGTTTTACTGTAGAAGCAGGGTACCAGCTAAGTTGGCTAACAAGTAACCACCAGAGTGGACTAATCTCCAGGAATGCCCAAAATGCGCAGAAAACACCTGCTACGATGGAGGCCCTCGCATAGAAATTAAAATGCAGTATCATGTGCAGTAGGGCATATGCCTAGTCTTATGTAATACGGTACTTGCGTGGTCAGGTGGTAAACCATAACCAACGGGTGCCAGTCAACTCGGTCCGTAACCAACTCGGTCCGAGTCAACTCGGTCCGTGACCAACTCGGTCCGAGACCAACTCGGTCCGAAGCCAACTCGGTCCGTGACCAACTCGGTCCGTGGCCAACTCGGTCCGCGGCCAACTCGGTCCGTGATCAACTCGGTCCGTAACCAACTCGGTCCGTGACCAACTCGGTCCCTATGGGAAAACGTACACAAACAAGAATCCAGTTTGCAGCAGCAGTGTACAACATGTAGGCTTCTTGAATCAATGTTTTTTAATGTCATCATAACATAGGAGCCTACATGTTTTGCTTGTGGCTGAAACCGTGAAGAAATAAATTATGTCTTATTATGTTGATACCATAATTATTTGATAAAATGGCACAATACAATTTTAATTAAAATATCAATTAAATTATACACGAAGTCAAATGCCTTATGAAAACGGGCTTTTTATGTTTAAAATTAATAAATCAATTAATGAATAATAATGATGAGTGATTTGTGTTTTGTTTTTTATTTTTTAGCTTTGTTTTAATTAATCTGTGTATATACATATATAAGATTTATAATTGGCAGGCTATATTGTTTGGGAAGGCACGTCTTTTGATGACAGGTTTTTTTTTTATTTTATTTTTACTTTTTGTCATCCCTTTTTGTATTTTTTATTCTTATAATGTTTTTAAGATATAAATGAATGAATGAATAAATAAATAGGCCTAAATAAATAGTTAAATTCACGCAATTTGCGAGACTACGTACTCGTTTTGCTGCAACAAAATTACTAGACGTTTTTGCGTGCATTTTCCCATAGGGACCGAGTTGGTCACGGACCGAGTTGGTCACGGACCGAGTTGGTTACGGACCGAGTTGGTCATGGACCGAGTTGGTTACGGACCGAGTTGGTCACGGACCGAGTTGACTCGGACCGAGTTGGTTACGGACCGAGTTGACCTGAAACCTAACCAACGGTCCACCTGTACAAAAAAGTAATTAAGGCAAGGGTCTAATGACTTCAAAATGCACCTACCTGGGTCCCAAATGCAGGTTCTACAGGCACAACCTTAGTGATGCCAGCTGCCAAGAACAGCATTCCCAAACCAAGAGATAAATAATACAAGTTACTAGCCATGATTTCGCCGACTTCTTTCGCTCTCGTACTGTCGTACTTTCAAACAAATTTCAACTTCTTCAAATAATGGAATTGGTAGGCGATTGGGGGCGCTATTCTACACGCCCGCTAATTTTGGCGTTTTCCTAAAGGTACTACGGCTACGTCTGTTTGTCAGCGTTGTTGCAATGCATCTGCAACGGGTGAATACCGAGCCCTAGTCACAGACGACTGGTTTCTGATGCAGCCGTTGGGTTTTATGGATAACCTCGGCTTAGTCTCCTTTCCAGGCTGCGTCTCCATACTCCGAAAGAAGTTGCGGTTTTGCGTAAAATTTTAAGCTTTTCTTATTCCAGTAGGCCTATGCATGTATAAAGTCTCAAAAAGTGTTCGTGTTTTGACACGGACTCATTATCCGAAATAGCCCAAGACCAGCCCGCAGGTTTTTGGGCAAGAGGGCCGAATTTCTTATCTGTTTTTTTTTTCATTTCAGGTGACCTTGAAGATGATGCAATTTTTACAAAATCACTTCATCTCTTCTAATCTCCGTTTAAAACTGTCCACTGTTTGTTCCTGTTTAGGGAATTAGGTGAGCTTTTCTCTTTCAGTCATCAATGACATTGATCGGCGGACTCAGATTTTATCATCACTGTCCCAGTGAGTGACCCTCTCATCAATTTTGTCTTCTTGCGTCACTATAGTAAAGTACTTAAGTACTTGGTAAGAAACCAAAACAGAAATGTTCACAGATTTACGTATAACTTACAGGGTATAAAGATGGTGGTGGTAGAAACATACCGTTAACATTTTTCCACCTGAAATGGTGTATTTATCCCGAAATTAGTCAAACAACGACCGAAAATCTTTTTGATCTTTTAAAAGATCAAAAATAAAAGAGAAAAGACTTAAGAAATACTGTGGCCGTTTTTCACTATTTTCTCAAAAAGTGGGCACCGTATGGGACTGAAATTTTCACAGATGACTGTTGCTGTATCTTTCTTGATATTTTTGCCCATGAATCTGTACTTCTTTGACAAAAACCAAAGTATGATACTACCTTTAAGCTTTTGATAAAGTTCATGCTATCGAAACGTCAGGCCCTCCTTAATCCAAGCATTTTTATATATTTCCGGTCATGATTACTTTCGACTGATGAGCAGCAGTTTATTACCAATACTTGTATGTATACATTTTATTAATCTATGTGGAGGTCTATCATAAGTACCCGTATAGGTAGACTAGTGGGCGGAACGAATTAACAGCCGGAAATGTTCACTTTTGTACGCTGAATTAAAGGCATTGCATACGTTTGGTAATGACTCTGAAAATTTATGGCAATAAAAACTTACTTGGTGAGAAGTACAGCTGCTTTGGATAGTATAATGCATATTGAGAAACGTTCAATTCGAAGTACCGCGGTTATGGAAAAATATGTCACTTTTTATCTCCAAAAATTATGAATCTGAGAAGCGTTATGGCCGTAACGCTTCTCAGCTATTGACTAACTGTTATCTGGCGTGAAATAACCGCTCTAGTTTGTCGCCAAAATCTCACAAACGCTACTACCTTTTGAATTGAAACTTTCACAGGTTAGTTTTCTGGTATATATATACAATTATATTGGTTTGAAACAAACAATAGGCTCAAATTACCAAACGTATGCAATCCCTTTAAGTCTGCCCACGCATACAGGTAATCGATTTTGAACCACAAAATTATAGGTCTACATCTTCTTTTTTTCCCAAATAATAATATGAATGATTTGAATATTTGGACACATGACCATTATACATGTACATGTACATGTAAAAAGGAAGCGTTATTAATAGAATATGATACGTTGGAAAAGGGTGAAATAAATGTATCACTTTGTGATTTTTATTTTTGGAAAAATATTAACATTTGACATTTGGCGTTTTTCATTTAGTCCAAGTGTGAAGTAAAGAGAACATGACCATTAGTTTTCTTAATGGCCCATCGGTACCTCCAGAAAAAAAATACCCATTCAAGTGCCGAACTAGTATTAACATTGTTTTAGTGAGAAGAATTGTCAAAATGGAGTTTGTTTTATTTCAAAGATGCAGATAATTTTTACTTGAGCCCAACGATGATTGCACTGCATGCAAAATGGCGCGCTTTTCGTTGGTGAATTTAGCGGCGAAATATCAGCCCCGCCCCCATAATTGCCTTATATGGCATCCGTGGTGAATTACATCAATGAAATTTGCATATTAATAATGGCGCATTCCTCACCGCACGTCGAAATACGTGTACGCACATTTTTACTACAACTGCTCTGACGACGAATCTATCCACGCCAGAAGTGTCGCAGTTTCACGTGAAATTTATCAGAAAAATGATGAAGAATCGCTTCGGGAAGGGACGTCATCGAAGTAAGTATCACTCAAGATGATATTCGTGTAGACTCCGTGAGGGGTTATTGTGTGTGTGGTGAGAAATGGGGGATTTTCCGCATTGTTTTGGTCTTGTTTTGGTGTGTAGTAATGGTATCGTGGTGGTTTTGTGTACATTATGAACCGGCCGGCTTTTTGCACGCAACCGGCTTTTTTGACTCAGTCTCACGTGGTTTGACCAGACTGACAACGGCCAGTTGGTCATTAATTTCACGTCATTTTCAGCCGTGACGCAGTATGTCTTAAGAGGAATTTACACTGTACATGTATCTCGATCCGATCCCTTGATCATCTTATATAAATTGAGTGATGATTAGAAACATAGGACATTTTTTCGATCATTCCCTTAGAATTTTGCTGTGTCCGGAAATATGGCCGTTGTCCTAACATACGTTATGACATCTAAAGGCATAAACCCAAGGCCATATGCATGCAAGTAACATGCAGACTAGTACTACTACTAGGCCTAATCATCCTATAGACCAAAGACATATGTGTCATCAGGATACAATATTTGATATACTTTTTACTTAATTGTAGGTACTAAATTACTTAGAATTTAGGGCATTAGTGTCTTTTACGCCACATGTATTATTTACAGTATTTATTTGGGTAAGAAACTGTGTTTTTTTTCCACTGAAATATTGCCGAAATATGTTCATTTTAGGGTTTACAATTACAGGACCCATGAATAAATTTGCTTTAAGTAACAACTCTCATTTTGGAACAGAAGAAGCTAAATAAATACTGAAAATAATATGGGTGGCGTAAAAGACACTAACCCCGAATTTAGGCCTACTTAGAACTGTATTTTTTCTTCTTTTTAATTTGTTTGGGGTAGGGCTAAAAGAAAAACTAAAAACTTGTGTTGGCCTAGACCCATTTAATTTTGTTAGAACTGCATTATTACTTTATAAATCTTAAATATTTTAAATGAAATTTGGTGATCAAATAATTTAATAGTACTAGTATTTTACTTCCTATTTGTATTTCTATACTCGTACATCCTGTTTGTGTCATGCATGTTCGGAAAACGATTGATTCAGAACTGAAAGACACTTCCAAATTAATTTGGATGAAAATTCTAGGAAAAGCTTCCAATATTCTTTGTACTTTATCGACAAAAGCTCAAGTGTAGGCAGGATACAGCATATTCCCCGAAAGTAATTTGTGTAGTCTTAATCATTGTTGCCATACTGTTTGATTCAAAATGAAATTTTATCCATTTATTCTTGATAATTAGCAATTCTGTGCTACATGTACCTAAATGTTAAACTGATTTTTTATGGCCATTTAAAAGTACCATAATGCTTAAATAAATTTTACTAATCTTATTATTTCTTGTACGAGTATGATAGAAAAAACTTAATTTTACTACACTATGCCATATTATTAGCAGCCATATTCTGCTATTTATTGATAGTGATCATAGGTTTTGTAACAAAACTTTTGTTGAATTAAGGCAAAATTCATGCTCAATATTCATGTGAAATGAGTGCTTAGTTGTTTATGCACAAAGAAACAAGTCAGCAAGAACCACAATCTGAAATAAAAATTTTATATGAATCACACTGAATGATATTTGGCAAAAAACTTTAAATTTTGAATCGTTAATTCCTCGTATTTCTAAATGTTAAAAATAAATTTCTTTGCGGTTTGAATTGCGGTTTGAATACCTACCAGTAGTACTGCATTACTTTACACTATACATGTAGGTACAAACGTTAACCACACACTGCAGAAAGCACTAAGCAGTGCCCTTCCTTACCCTACCTGCATGCTGTGTAGGTAGAGTTTAACCTCCACACTGACCACAGCATTATCATGATTGCAGAATAGGAATAAAGAATTGCATATAAGTGAATCACCTTTTGGATTTGCATTGTGACTGTACATTGCTCTGCTCTGCTCTGCTCTGAGATAATGAGTCATGTCTCCCATATAATTATTATTCAACTGGACAATACAGTATTACATGTACATTTGATTTTAAATTGAAACATATTGCCATAGATAGCACATAGCATAGTAAAGACCACCATTTCCTCGTCAATCTTCAACTCTTTCCCATCAATTCTGAAATTAATTTTGTAGATTATGTAGATTTAAATCAAGTACCATACCATGTAGGCCTATGTCACTTTCTGATTCAATTTTTATGTGATGATCATATAATTTATGACTTTCTCTGTTCATTTGAAATCTTCCATGGTTCATTTCTCAGATTTTTCGTAGAATCTTTCATTTCGGAATCTAATTAGGATACCCAGCACAGGGCATTTGTAATATATCTGTGAGTAAGTCATTAATTCCCGAAATACATTAGGATGTGCACAGAAATGACAGGTTTCTGTTTTTCTGTAATTGGATGGAAACACGCTTGTTAGTTCCAAGTAATGCATAATAATTTACTCTCTTTGCTTAAATTGTATGGACATGAACATTGTACAGTATACGAATCCTGCACGTACAGTATTTCACCCAATCACTTTGTATGTACACTAATTTTTTTACAGCTTTTATATGCTGGGTTAACAGACTTTATTTTCCTATAAGCAGATTTACGATATGTTCTGCATCTGGGTCTCTCATATTATATCCTAAGAATTGTTTTGTTGGTTTTTGTTTTTTCATAAAAAATTCATGATCTTGTGATCTTTTGGTGAAAGGTTGTCTGGAATAGGCCTACTTACTGTGGTGTAATCATAGAGCTGTTTGGTGTAATGGTGAGAACATAATGTGACATGGAATGGTGCGAAAGATATTTGGCGGGAGTCCAAGATATATAAACCTTGTATGCATGGCCCCCTGATGGCTGGACAATGTTTCATAATAATGCTATTCATAAATTAACAATTAAAATTGTCTGGCTGGCACTCTGCCAAGTAGTAGTTACCATGGGGCTTGGGTATAGTCTCGTTCAAGCTAGGCTCGAGTTCAAGTCTGATAAATGCGGCAAAATTGGTTGCATTGGGCATACATGTACGTTTTGTACTATGTGATGCAAATTGTGAATGGAATACATTTCTGCACCAATACTAATATGGTTGTTTGAGTCTAGGGATCTTCAAAACTCAATGTGTTGGATAGTCGTTGCATCATAGTCTTGAAACAAGACTATTTCTTTCTTTTTTATGAGAGCAATAAAATAGTATTCATAGTACACTGTTCTATTACCATGATTACGTGTCCTTGGAAATCTTCCAATTAAAGAGATGCATAATGGTACTATACATATTCACCTGTTATGACACAAAGTTTTGAATGGCTAGCTACTGTGATGATCAGCGTGGCAACAATACCTTCTCTTCATCTTTGATCAATATTAACGCTGTCTGACAAGGCATTGGAGGTCAATGACCTGTGTCATTTGGGGAATGCCCACCTCTCACCATCTCTGGCTCTAATCTTAAGTACATACACTATGTCAATTCATAAACTTGTATCAACCTGTTTGCATGGAACCATTTATTGAGTTTAGATTTTGATAAGAACATGGAGGCTTGAAAACTGCCTCGAAAGCTTATTGGTCAGGTACCTGTTGGTCGGCAAATCGTGTGAATGGTACGTGTTTCCCGTTTTGAAATTGATACTGACACTGGGTGACTGGAAGTTTTTCTGAGTTCGGGACGAACATCTTTATTACACACTCATAGAAGTCTAGTCTTCTAGTTCTTGGTGGTGCTTCACAAAAACTGTCTTCAACGTCAAGTGTACATGTAGATGACTCAATAGATGGCATGATGGCCTATATTTGGCTGACCTTTGACCTGAGCTGACCCTGAGAGTCCTAATTGGTGTATTTTGCTCTGCCCAGACGCTGGAGGGGAAATGTCTCATTATAATTGTAGTGTCATCCCCTCTTGATACTGAGCTACCGGTACATACAGTACATTGAGGATCTGCGTGCTACTCTGTGCCAACTAGATTTTTTCAAAGTCCGAAGACAAGTTGCCGGTGCGATCTCTTCTGCAGATTGTCGCGATCCTTTCACTCCGGCCAGATTCACTAAAGCGGAACTTTAATCCCAAGTCTTTATTGAACTAACGACAAAGAGACACTTGAAACGGTTGCTCGGAAATATCTTCAATCGTTGAGGAACGGTCTTGCACTTGTAAGACTCTTTGAGATACATGTATCTGGATTCCTTGACAAGGATCATTGTCTGGTTCACCTTCACATGAGGACAATCGTGACGCTCTGGTGAATTCCTGATTGAGAGAGACTTAGACGCGGGCTTTGGTTTTTGTTTTTCTTGTCAAGTTATCGGGCAGATTTCCGTCAAAAGCCATGAGCGTTGACGATTATTCGTCAAGCGATGCCCTTCTCTCTGCAGGTATTTCAGCATGATTGAATTTGAATGAAATTACAGATTAACTTTCTCGTGAACGATTGAATATCTCTTTAAAAATTAATTTTTAAAAATGGAGAAAGATTTCACTTCTGTATATTGAAACATGATTCCAATTTCCTGTTTCTGACCGTTCTGAATACAGCGGTTCATTTTTTCTTTTCCGATCACAATTTAACACAAAGTTAATCATTCACAATGACTAATAATATATGATACTGATACTAGGAATAATCAATTTGTAATTCTTCTCTGACATCTATTTTCCTGATATGGCCATAAAAAAATTCTTTGAAATGTAATATTTTTCTTGTTGGCGTAGACATGCAAATACAATTTTATTTTTATGAGGGTCGGTTTGTACTTAAGTGAAGACTTGGGCCAGCCAGCGCAACGTTGATGCCAGCGCAGTTAAATGCTTTATATCGCATACGCTGTACGATGTGTGCGTAGATTCTACCCACTCCTTACTTCTCTTGGTCTTGCTTTGTTCTCGCCCGTAATTCAGTTACAACTAGGCGGTCAGCGCAGATGCTGGGGACACTTAACGGAGGCCAGTGTCCAGCCGCAGCAGCACCTGGTGCTGGGTCTGCATACCCTTAGCACTGAATACACACTATTATACATCTATAGGCCTACCCCCTTTGGCTATAGACCCTGTGGTCAGCCACAAATCCATTGAATACATAGACCTCCTTTGTTTCCTCTAGAAACTAATCAATATTTGGTTTCTTCAAAATGGCAAACAGTAGAGAAGATTATAATGATTGGGTACTTTCTTTAAAATCGCAGGAAGTGGCCATTTTACTGGTACTTGCAGAAATTGCTGAACCATTTAAAATAAACACGCCTTGCATACAGATTGCTGGATATTGTGGTTTTCCATTTTCGATGAAGTTTATTTTTCTGATAAATTTACCTGATAGTGGCCACGTTTGTAGAATTTAACACTGATAAAATGATGTGCAATTGCTTTTCAGATAAAGTTTATTTTCAGATAGAATTATGAATTTATAAAGAATTTATTGTAGATTCTGAATTTACAATTTAATTGGTAATTGATTGATTTTTTTGTCGTATACATTTTGTCAGAAAAAAATCCATCTCTATTGCCCTTTTGTTTCCAGTTATGGGACGCCTTGGCTTTTCACAATTTGGGGAGAAAAGGATTACAAATCCAGTTCTAAAATTTCATTTGTATGTGGAGAGGAGTTGAAAAAGGCCTAAAATGTTGTTCTTTATGAAGGAATGACATGTTTATTTTGTAACAGTCTCATCTAAAAGATGAATCCCAAATATTTGTGAAATCGACCACAGTATACATTTATAAGCAGTAGCCATTTTGTATCCATAACCTGGAGTTGTCCGTATTCTTTTTAAGGAAGGGAGTGTCGGAACAAATGCACGTAGACACTATCCCTTGATCAGGCCATGATCAGGCCACCTGTACTGATCAAGCTATACAGTATCCTGTGGGCCTTTGAACCCATCATTTGTACTTTCCCTGATACCTCCCCGCAGGTGGCACTGAAATCCTTCAAGAAATCCAGACTACACACATGAGCACCATGAGATCCCTTTATGACCGGACTCACCTTAGACCTCTTTCTTTAAGAGAGACAGTGACCACAAATATGCCACGTATGGTTGGAATGCACAGAAAAGGCGTTCTCAGTATGTATAAGGCATACAATTCTAGCTGAGGAATTAAGTACAGTACAATCAGACAATTGTACTGGGTGGTACCAGCATTGTAACAGATACTGTACAGTTTCTTTGCTAGGGGTAGTTTCGTTTTTGCCCCACTTGTTTGATGTCTCTCCTGTCATTGTGATATGTTTGAGTAAATATGAATGGTTTAGCAGTCCTATCATGACCCCTGCTACCATGGCCACAGACATACATGTATTAAAGTCCTGGTGGACAGTTGTGGACTAAAATGAAAGATTCTGCCTATGTGGAGTGATGTGTCATTGTGTAAACTCTTTCGAGTTGAGAGGTTTTTAAAGGGATGAGTCAGTAGACTGATAGTTTTGAATGATGCCCTGGACAGGTGAACGACACCTGTTGGCATTCCCCTTTAACTTCCAACTAATAGTAAAATTACGAGGAAGTGATATGTTTTGTCCTGCAGTAACGACTATTTCCTCGAGTTTTGCCACTTTATCACAGACGCATTTATTTCCTCAATAAGCTGATAAAACAATGTCTTTCCATTTGGCCAACCCTTATCATGTAGGGCCTAGCCTACGTGTATTTATAATTCTGCATCATGCTCATCACACCCAAAACTTTCCCAGTATTTGGGCTATTATTACACATTCTGTCCGAACCGGGCCCTATTTTGAAGCGATATCCACTCAGTGTTGGCACAAACCTTAACTAATTTAAAATTTTCACCATGTCAGGGGTTGATTTCATGAAGCCCTGTGATCGATCGTAACTCGTTACGAAGAATAATCCATTGTATCCTATGTACACGTAGATAGGGCTGCAATGCATCATAAGTTCTACCATGGAGGAAGGAATCTGTTTTCCTTCCTCCATGGTTCTACAAAGTTATCTCTATATTTTACACTTGTGGTAATTTGTTGTCAGGTTGGGTTTTTTTTTTTTGCAGTGTCATTTTAAATGTTTTCACAGTTTTGGGAATAGGTTGGTCGTTGGTCATAAGATTATTAACACCAGGATTTACTCGTAATTAGGCCTATAAATAATACTACATCTGTCACGTCTCCAATTAATTTCCCATAAATGGTACTGACTAACTCTCTAATAGGAAATTGTTCTTCGCTGGCTGGAATTTATCTTTTAAAAAGCTACATCTCTGCGAAAATGGCTTCATAAATGTTTGAGCAATTCATTGGGTCAGACCCTTAAGTGTGAATAGTATAAAAACGCTAACTTTGGACGACAAGTTGAACTTGCAGTGTATGAATATAACACCCAAAGAGTTGTGTGACCAAAAGTGAATGATACGGGCGACTTTTTATACGTACATGTAACACTGAAGTTTGTGAATTAATTTTTTTTTTGTCTGAGCCTTTGTGAGAATGGTGAGGAATTTTTTCAAGCGGCGACTGGAAGTCAAATGGATAGGTATTGTCTGTCTGTACCATGCCTATACAAACTTTACGACGGGATCGGAAACTCTAACATATTGTTCGGAACAGTTCCCATGCACTGAGGCAGAAATTTCCTTCTTCAGTGAAAAAGTTTTTTTGAGCTTTTCCGCATGAGCGTATTTGTAAAATGCAGAGTCTGTTATGGGCTCACAATGTATTGTATGATGTGTGACTATAGCGTCCAAATATGGGAAATTTTCGGCACACCACTGGTGTGATGAGTTTTATGCCTAATATGAACATTTTGTCAAACAAATGTTGTAAATTATGACATGTATGCTTTTATAGTATGCTTATGTGATGTTCTGGGTTTTTTTGTGTGGAGATTCTTTGTGGATACTAACGAACAATTGTCTCCTTATTTTTTGTCCGTTCGCCTTAACAGAGTTTCAAGATGACTGGGAACGGTCTAAGGAGCCGGTCATGGAAGGGGTCACCTTCTATGCTAAGTACCTCGGCATGTGTCTGGTCAGCCTGCCCAATGATGAGTCCCACACAGCGGAAGCGGTCAAGCGAATCGTCCACAATGTAAGTCACTGTCCAGTGTCCAGTGTCCAGTCCCTATCTTTATTAGTTAACGCTAAAGCCCGGACCCCACCTACCCATTGCTCTAAAAGTACATGGCTCATCACCCTCTTGGGACTTGTGACCCATTCTGATGTGGGGATTGCTGGCCATCCCTCTCTACCTTTGTTAAGGCTAATATTCAGATCTCCCCAAAACTTTTTAGGCACACCCTATATATTTTGTAACTGGCACAGATGGAGGTCATAATGATTGAGCACTAGAAGTGCCATATCCTACTCTACAACAATGATTACTAACAAAATTAGAACAATGCTAAAGATTTGTAATGTTGTAGTTGAAGATAAAGAAAACAAAATAACAAACAATAAAACAGTTATATACAGTGGAACCGTACGTCTCTATAACGAACACCGCTATACCAAACATTTGCCTACATGTATACCGAACATCATCCTTGACTCCCATTTTTGTGTACAATACAATACCCAATATGGTTCTTTAAATCACTATAATGAACGACCACTATAACGGACAATATATGTGCATCTCGCAATGTTCGTTATAGCAGCATTCCACTGCACTAACAAAAGATTTGAAGTGTTGTAATTGAAGACAAAGAAAAGAGGATAACAAACGATAACTTTAGTGCAGTAACAAAATGTAAATTGTCTTTGGAGATGAGTTTTAAGAAGCCCACCCCTTGTAGCATACCTCCATGGTAAATGGAGACATACACTACAAGGAATAGCTCAAAGGAATTGTATCAAGGGTCGTGGAAATGCAACGGAACCAGGCCATTATGTCATCACCCTTGTCAGTTCTTATTTAGATCCATTTTCCATCGTCAATACAAAAATAGGGCACTGCAAAGGACTTTGCATGTTGTTGCTAAGTAGGCCGCCCTCTTGAAGGGGGGAGCACACACAGCAACACAGATATATCTCCTCCAGCAAAGTCACCATCCCGTAACCATGGAAACCAGTGAGGTTGCCAATCTAACAATACGAATCCGGTGTGTAGAGTGTAAACAATAGTCAGAGCAGCTTTAATTTGAACGCGCAGTTGCCCCGCCCAGCGTTCTGTTATGGAATGAGGGTCAAGGTTGTTGGCTCCGAGCCAAGAATGTCGTCGTGACACCTTTACTACCGTTCCACCGTAGTACAGTTTGCCAATACTATACATCTTCGAGTTGAATTTTACACATACACCTACATACGTACTCATATTAAAAGCGGCACGTACATGTATTGTACGTGAGCTTCAGCTTACACACGGGACTCCAGACGAACCACTTGACCTAGATATTTGCAATGCAGTACTATGCCGAGCCTTGGTAGTCATTTCAATATGGCCACATTTTAATAAGAATTTAAGAAAAGTTAATTTAATGTTCAGAAAATTGGCTGTTCTGAATTCACTTTTAAGATTAGATTTTTATAAATATGATGGTGACTAAGTAAAACAATGACTTTATCGCGCTGGATTCAATTAATCCTGTTTGTTTAACGCACAAGATCACGGATCCTACTGATCCGGATCCCATTTTAGCGTAGCGTACCCTGCATGGGACGTGGATCCGCAGATTTGGGATCCTTTGCGTTAAACAAACAGGCCCTAAATTTCTTGGTTCCGGAACATCCACAAAGGATTAGAGTTGATAATATTGAAATCAATTGTAACACCTCCCTAAAAGAAGGGATTTCAAATGCTACGAATACACTGATACTTTGGGAAAAAAATACCCAGTTTATTTTTATCAGTGATATTCTGGAAATGAATTACTGATCCACGCTTCCGGTAGTTTAATGTTTCATCTAGTGGTTTAGGAATGAATTGAGAAAGTAGGCCACTTAAATTGGTTGGGTCGATTCAGGGGTTTTAGGATGAGGAAAGTTGAATGAATTAAAATGTTACGATCAAATTGAGGTTCCTGTACATTTACCAGTAGAAGACTCATAAAAAGTTTTGAACTTGTGTACTTTTGTCCTGGTACCGCTAGAAAATCCAGAGCGTAACTTTCCAGACATAGTATTAAACCCGCTTTTGGCTTTAAAGGTAGTAATATCATACTTTGGTTTTTGTCAAAGAAATACAGATTCATGGGCGAACATATCAAGGAAGATACAGTAAAAGTAATCTGTGAAAATTTCAGTCCCATACGGTGCCCACTTTTTGAGAAAACAGTGAAAATGGCCACAGTATTTCTTAACTAGTCTTTTCTCTTCTACTTTTCATCTTTAAAAGATCAAAGATGATTTTGGTCACTGGTTTTACTCTTTTCTGGATAAATACACTTAATCTGTGAAGATTTATATTTCGTATGCTACCAAAGTATGATACTACCTTTAATATGTGTGGAATGCTGCTGAACAAGTCAGTATCTAAATTCAGTCATGTGTTTGGGTGTACATGTTTGTGGTTCAGTGATTGCTATTTTGTAATATTGACCTCAACAGCATGCAAAAAATGTGCAATCAACCTTTACATTTAGCAGGAAAAAGGAGGGAGAAATGCCAGTCATTACTATCAAGGTTGTCTGCTTTTTAGGCCGGGAACAGGAACGGGAATGTACCTGTGGGTGTCTTGTGCACACCCAGTTTGCTATACAGCAGGGCTCGAAATATCTACTACATACAGTACATGTATACGGTGGACCGAGTCTAGTGATTTCAGTGGTGGTCTAGTAAAGTGTGTACTGCACTAGTCTGGCTGTCTGGTGATTTTGTTTTCCTTGCACAATTAAAATTGTGCGGGGACTGCCTAAATTGATGATTTTTGACACAATATTGCATACAATAATGGTTTTCCTACATGTACATGTATGCCACAGGTCTAGTGAGAAAAGTTCAGGTCAAGTAAAATGCTTCAGTTACTAGACCTGCTGTCCAGTGCCCTTTTTCACGAAATTTGAGCCCTGTATTTGGGCACCCTGTTTTAATCACTCTAGTTTGTGATCTTAAAAGTACAATATTGAAATCAAACTTTGCGAACACTTGTTTTTCGTCCCAGTCCAAACCGACGTTATTTTTATCGTCTTGGAAGGGTGCGTTTGGGACACCATCTTGGATCACTATCACAGAAGTGACTTTACTTTGAGTACCGGTACCTGTAAATGAAAGATCAATGATTTCAAATTCCTAGGATGAGATGCATGTTTGTGACATTTTGACATTCTGTGCATAGCAACATGTTTCACATTCAATGTTTGTGTGTGTGCCTCGATCCAAACAAGGCATTGATAAGAAAATAATCAACCTTGTTAGACCAAAAATGTTGCCACCGACTTTAAAGGTAGTATCATACTTTGGTAAGAAACCAAAACAGAAATGTTCACAGATTTGTGTATAACTTTTAGTGTATGAAGATGGTGGCGGTAGAAACCTACCGTTAAAATATTTCCGCCTGAAATGGTGTATTTATCCAGAAGTTAGTAAAACAACGACCAAAAATCTTTTTGATCTTTTAAAAGATCAAAAATAAAAGAGAAAAGACTTCAGAAATACTGCAGCCGTTTTTCACGATTTTCTCAAAAAGTGGGCACCCGTGACCGTATGGGACTGAAATTTTCACAGATGACTGTGACTGTATCTTTCTTAATATTTTTGCCCATGAGTCTGTATTTCTTTGACAAAAACCAATTTATGATTCGACCTTTAAACACCGAATTTTAAATTTCTGATTAAAAACTTTATTTGTGAAGAACTTACACCTAAGACATTTATTCATTTTTTCTTCAGGCGAAATACAGCAGCAAATTATTGTTCAAGAAAGTTTCTCTGACTGTAACTCCCAAAGCCATCATCCAGACCAACCTTGAAAGAGCAGAAGACGTACAGGAAGTGTCAATACACAGGTAAATATAACCTTTGACCTTGATATGCAAAGTCAGACCAGTGAATATAAATATTCAACAAAACTCCTCTGCACCGTATAAGGGCGCCCCTTTTTATAACTTTGGTTCTCATTTCTTGTTCACCTTGAGGGAGGGTCGGTCGGTCGAAAAAAAAAAAGTTTGGTAGGAAAAAAATCTGGCTGAATACACAAAAACCTAAAGAAAATGATGTTCATTGTATTCACTGTAATCGCGTTTGAAAATTTATTATTTCAGTGATTAAAAGTATAAAAATTGGAGGTATATTGGCAAAAAAAAAAAAAAGAATTCCCAGAATTTTTGGAGACAAATTTTGTCTCAAGAAATTCTGGGAAATCCTTCTTTTTTTTCATATTTTTTATATTATGCCATTCTGACAGGGTCGGCCGCAAAAAAGAAAGTTTTTTTTTTCTTCGGTCGGAGCCCAAAATATAGGTCGGTCGGAAATGAGAACCACAGAATTAAAAAGGGACGCTCTTAGTGTAAGAAAAAGTCAAATTTTACAAGGATTCTTCCCCGATATGCAAAAGTGCAACAGTATGGATGATCCATGTCACATAGTCTTGACGGTATTAAAGATACATTGTTCAGTACAGGATTGGTACGTAACATACCCAAACAGATTAATGTTCACAGATTTACGTATAAATTTCACGATATGAAGATGGTGCTGGGAGAAACATATACCGTTATAAAATATTTTCTACAGTTTCCGATGATGAATGATATGAGCTGAAAATTTCACAGGTTTGTTTTTATTCTGTGACAAATCAAATTATGAACAGTTACCAATCCTGTATTATGCCTTTAAACTAAAAGATAGATGTAATAGGCCAAGTTGAGCTAGCATGCTGCTTGTCCTTCAAATTCAAACCAATTTCATTTGCTGGATTTTTTTCTAGGATTTTTAAAAATAAGATTTGAAATATGCCAGTCAGCGAAGAAGATCACAATGTTACTGTTATCATTTTTGCATTTCAAACAGCACGGAAGATGTGATTTCACCAGATTGGCCCTTTTTGGTAAAAATGTTTGATACAAAGTATATTAATTCGGCATATTGGTATTAAAACTAGACATTATTTTAATGATGTAGGGCAAGGTCTATGGATTTTGTGTTTACAAAATTGAATCACAGTGAATATGTATGCATGAGTTTGCATTATCTGTTAGGCTTCATTTTGAAGCATATGTTTTGGTAATTTTATCCCACGTTTTGTTGGACGTGGATTTCAACCCACACTACGCCCCCACATTTAACTACCGTCAGGAACGATGTGTTGCCATATCCAGCAATCGGTTTAAACCCAGCTGCCCCCGTAATTAGATATTTCTCATTCCGTCTGTGATGGTCTGTCCACCCACTCAACCCCAGCCTGACTTTGTGAATGTGAATTATCTGCTTGTGGGCTTATACAGGCTTAATACCAACCAGGGAATCTCATAAAGCTGCTTAAATAAGCAGTAAGCACAAATGTTTGCTCAGCGATCTTTAAGCATAAGTATCCCTCCTTGCTATTAAAACACGGGATAACCAAGCTTAAAGCTAAATGTAATACCAATTGACTTCTATTCAGCTATAAATTATTTGCTAAGCTGAATTCCACATTCATGAGGCTTTTGCTGGTAGCCTAACTTTATTTAGAGAGGCCTTTCGTGCTAAGCAAATCAAAATTTAGATGACGCATTTTTTATTTTCATTAGACTAAAAGCTTGTTCTCCTTGAACATTTTACATTTTTCTCTAATTCCTCAAACGTCGACGCCTCCAGCAAAAGACTGAAACTGAGTCTGGAGATATCCAAGTCAGTTGCACAATGTATAGCACGCCATGGGTTCTTGTGAGGTTGGGCCTGTGCTAATTATGGATTGTGTCACTCTCGTCACAATTAGCCGCGACATCAGCGGAATGTGGGCAAGAATCAGGCGACTCGTTTTAAAAGCTCGGTTAAAGATGCCGTGAAGAGAGATTAGTGAGCTGACTGGCATCACGAGAAGAACAAAAAAAATGAAATGTAAATTCACCGAGTGTCATTGTGTACCACTTGGAAAGCAAAAGTGCATATTTTGTTGACTTGCCCCATTTGAACCTGGGCCACAGATTCCTCCATCATTGGAGTGATTGGTTAGGGGGAGATAGCACCTTGAGTGTGGTACCACTTATCCAAGCTCTTGTGCAAAGCATTCTTGTGGTAATAAATATCTCTACTTAAAAATGTGGCCATTCTGTAGTGTCTAGTTCAAATTACTTGCATGCTTGTCCAGTGTCCCCTCTCAGTGGCCGGACTGGAGGTACTCACTTGATGGTCAATGGTCAAGCCATGAAGCCAAGTCCAGTGACTCAAGCCCTGATGAATCTCATTGACCCATATAGTGCCCAGGGCTTGAAAATTGAAATATCCACCGGACCAGCAGATTTCAAGCAGGCTTATCCTGCAACGATTGTCTTCTCATGACCAAGAATTCACTTGGGCTCCATATTCCGACCGAACCACGAGACAAGAGATAGTCCAGTGGATTTTAAGAGCAAGTCTCTTGTGAATTTCACTGCCCATTTCAGACTTGTCACTTTGTTAGTCTTTATACCAAGAATGGTGAATGAGACATTGAGTTTATAATAAGTGCTTCACACAACAGTCCAAACCAGGCTCTTTACTGACTCAAATTGCTGTAATTTTAATTCAAGGATCCCGCCCGTCATAAGGCAATTCAACATGGGGCATTTTTGCTGGACTGTTCATTTTGTGTCCCTGTACATCTAGCTGCATTGAGTTTTGGCCATGGGGTCTGGGCAAATTCTTTCCGGTCTGGTAGATTTGTATGATTATTGAGGCCCAGTTTGCTGACCTTGCGGTCAAAACTTATAAGGCTCCCAGGGGATTGGAGCTTGGTTACAATCATGACCTGCTCAGTCCACATCAGAAATTTTGGGAAAATAGGAAGCAGCAGGGAAAGAGGGCCTGGCTTTTTGACGTCTTCTTAAAAATCTCTTGCTCTCTCGCCCCATATTCCTTCTGCTTGACAACCTTCTCTCAGATTCAGAACCTTCTGTCTACCGGTATTCTTAAAGGAATCCATACAAGTAATAGACTGCTGCAAACTACTCATCAACCAAAATAATGACATGAAATCTATAAAATGCGTGGAGTTTGGATCAGGAGGACCTGACGTTTCGATCCTTGGAAAAAGATTCTGCTACTTAGGATCGAAACTTCAGTCCCTCCTAAAATTTTCCAAGCATTATATCCTCAAAGGAAATACTGTACACAGACATTGCCCACAGTAAACAGCAAGACTAGACTGTTGATCTCGTCCATGAAAATTATCCAGGAATAGCCGTTCATTCAGTACTCATAGCCATACCACCCATAGTGCAGTGCCCTCTATTTTAATCACAGCTACATGTATACTTTTGGAAGATAATTAACATAATACAGTACACGTACGGTGAAATTATACGGGAGCTATTAATTCAACATCACCTGATCATCATGCCAGCATGATATCATTGCTGAACATATGACGTCATCACCTCTAGGGTTTGAGGTCATCGTCTGTAGACTTTATACAGGATTGATTGTCGAAATATTTGCCCTTATCGCAATTAATTAGGCCTAACGTGTCAAATATTTAAAAGTGAAAGTCTACAAAATCTCATACATTTGATTTTGAATGTGCCAAGGAGATTTTAAAGCCACATTCAATATATCCACATATTTTTGTCAATATTTATTACTATTTATGCTCGGAGTTAGGAGGGCCTGCATGATTCGTTTCGATCCTAACAGGATCTTTCTCAACTAAAGCTAAATGACGAAGGACTAGAACACACACTTGTACAGTATATTACTATAAATATTTTATCATTTGTACAGTCTGGCCCATCCAATTCGATTGTAAAAGCAAATGAATTTATTGACAGAAATAGATATATTCAAATGAGAAGAAAAATATACAAATTGGGATCAATCTTACGAATTAATTACTAATAAGTTATTTTTATATCCATGACCGATGACTTATAACTAGGCATTTCCGCATAATCATGAAATTGTTTTGTCCTGATCCCTCTTAAGTCAGAAATGGTTTATAACAGGCGACATTTAAGCTAGTCATGGCTAGGCTGTGGGTATGTATACACTCTACATTCAGTACACGTGTCGTGTTCAGCGGCATGTGTATGTGTGTATATATATGTGCGTAGGCTGACCGCTAGATGAACCCGGCATAATAAGAGACCAGAAAAAGGCACAGATCCCAGGCTAGCTACATGTACACACACAGCGTGCACGCCTGGCACGCTGGCAGCACTCAGCCGCATTCTGTGTTATATCTCCCCATCCTAGTTTGTTGTCATGAATGAGATGAGTAGGACCAATCATTATGCTGCTTCCTAGCCTGTGTACACGTCCAAAAGGGCGTGCGTCAATGGCATGATGCTATTATGGGATGTCATATGAATATTCATGACAGGAAGAGGCCTTGAGGGTAGGGGGGTGGGGATGTATATATCACTCTGGGGTTTCCTTTGCATGGCAGTGTGTACAAGGCCAACATCAGCTCATACCAAGTGTTAAAGGGCAATACTATACACTGTACATTGGTAGTAATTGCTCCACCATGACTGTGCCCTTTATAAAATTGCAAATTCAGCTTTTATCAAAACCGGAGGCGGGAGCATTTTGTCGCTTGCCGGCTCTTGAGAAAGGAACTTGAATAAATAATACCCAGTGGGTCGTTCAAAGACTAAAGAGGCATCGAGGCAATTTCCTCTTTAATTTAATGAGATTCAAACCCAGTTTGCTTGTGACCTTGGGCGGATTTCACTATAACGAATTGCGATCATCTCTAAAGCCCAAATTCATTGCTACATGTAAACGGAAAATTTGCTACGCAAAGTAGCAATTTTCCGTTTAGCGAGGATTTTGGGCTTTAGCGATGATCGCAAAGCATTAGTCAAATCGGCCCTTGTCTTATTTGAGGGAAAGTGTGTCAAATCAATAAAAGGCGTGAATTCGTAACCAAAAAAATGTCAAAAAGACATTTTATTCATGATAATTTTCGTTTTTGATTTGAGTTATTATTTCCGATGACTTCATTGGTAGGCTAGAGTACATTGAATTGTTGTGAAGTTATCTATCGAAAGATTCCAGGATATTTCCCTAAATCATGAATTTGATCAATATTATTATTCACATTTTGCAACACATTTGAAAGCTTTTTTACATCAAAAGACAATAAAATTCAAGATTTATTGATTGACAATAAAATATCAATTGTTTTAAAACACCATCAAGTTTAACTACTTATTGAAGAAAAATGATGTCATCTATGATTTATTTGCCTTTTAATAAATTGTGACAAATTTCTGTAATCATGACCAAAATTAGGCCTAATGAGTGTTTCAACACATCTGACAAAAAAAAAAAGAAGCGGAAAAATCCATTTGGGTAATTTGTTTCAAATGATACTGGTCATTATAGATTTCAAAATATCTTTGCCATAATCCTATGACTGGGATTAAGTCCTTAATATGTGAAGTCTAGGCTAATTTGCCAAGAAATTTGTCCAGACGACTTTGGGTCCTGTTGGATTAGATCACAATTTTATTTGCGTCCGTTGCTCGGAATCAAATCAAACAGATGGACAGAGATGTTGTATCTTTAAACCGGGCGCTTGTTCGTCCGAAATTGTCACATATTTGCATTGCACATTTTGTGCATGTTAATCCATGCATGAAATGAGACTCTAGTAAGTGGTATAGAAACCACATGCAATGCAATGCAATGATACTAGCAGTACATGTATGGACTGTGTACGTGTATATGCATTATACATACCAGTATACATGTACATACATACATGCACCACCCTCTGTGCACTATGAATTAAATTGCTCTCCCCCAGCCCAGTCATAACATAACCTGCTTCTGTAAGTTCAAGCTAGACTTGCGCTAGTCCACTGTAGCATTACCGCACTGGCGTCAGACACTGGGGGTGGGGTGGCGGGAGTAAAGAGCGACAGATGCGAGCTAGGAGGGCGCTCATCACAAGATCAAGACATACAAGGTTTTGAAAGAGGGAGGGGAGGGGGCATATTTTTAATTCCCACCATGGGTGTGTGTTATAGACCCTACACACTTTGACATTTAATGAATACATGTATATTACGTACATTGCACACAAATTGGTGTACATTACATTGCAGGGCTCGAAATAGTACTAGCCTGTCGTACAACCACTCTGGGCTAGCTAGACTCACTTCCTTGGTTGCCCGGTGGGCTAGTAAAAAAGAAAAAGAAGAATCTACCTGTTAAAGGTAGTATCATACTTCGGTAAGAAACCAAAACAGACATGTTCACAGATTTACGTATAACTTACATGTACAGGGTATAATGATGGTGCTGGTAGAAACATACTGTTAAAAAG
Organism: Astropecten irregularis; assembly: GCA_963971285.1. Lineage (NCBI taxonomy): Eukaryota > Metazoa > Echinodermata > Asteroidea > Paxillosida > Astropectinidae > Astropecten > Astropecten irregularis. Next base: position 20,879,677 of record OZ020249.1, on the reverse strand, counting down.
TTTCCGCGTGAAATGGTGTATTTATCCAGAAATTAGTAACACAACATCCGAAAATCTTTTTGATCTTTTAAAAGATCAAAAATAAAAGAGAAAATACTTAAGAAATACTGTGGCTGTTTTTCAATGTTTTCTCAAAAAGTAGGCACCGCATGGGACTGAAATTTTCACAGATGAATGTTACTGTATCTGTCTTGATATTTTTGCCCATGAATCTGTATTTCTTTGATAAAAACCAAAGTATGATACTACCTAGCCCACCGGGCCAGCCATAAAAAAAAATTATCTCTAGTTGAGATTTTTGCTTGAATTAATCACTCTGTTTTTATTTTCTTCCTCGGCAGAATATCATACTGTGCAGCTGACAAAACCAGTGACAATAAAGTCTTTGCTTACATCGCTAACAACAGCATCACAGAAGCACTGGAATGCCATGCATACCTCTGCTCCAAGAGGAAAATTGTGAGTGGAATGTATAAATTAACTAATGATCATGAATTATTCATCATAAGTTCTGAATAATTGAATATTAATCATTGTAACTATGCATAACTACTGAATATTCATTAGGGTGCATTTTAACAAATGTTACGTTAGATTGAGGACATTAACACGTTTCAGTAAGTGAGGGAAAAGCCAACTTGTTTTCATTTGATCTTCATGAAACCAGCTTATGATTATTCATATAAAACAAATGAATATTAATGAATATTTATAAGTAGTAAAATGGAATATTTTGTTTTAATTTTGCAGGCCGAGGCATTAACGCTGACTGTCGCACAGGCATTTAACATCGCATTTGAATTATGGGAAACCGAGAAGGAAGATGAAGGCAATGGATCGGATGACAGCAAGGAAGGAGTCATCTTACCCAGTAAGGAAACTCAGTCTAACAATGCACCTGTCCCATTTAGTGTTGCATCACTGATTATCCTACCCCTTAACCCTAACCCACCTTCATAACCGACACAGTCTACCACACATGGTTTTGCCTGTCGTATCCTGAATACCACAATACATCACAGTGTTTTTTGTGTGGTAAAGCGTGGTTTATGATCCAGTCCCCTAAGTGCTGTACTATTACCAATTTTAATTGAGACTTAATCTGGAGTCACGAAATGTGTAAATCAGTCTCCTCTGAATCAGTTTTTGTTTCTTGCTTCACAGCTCCGCTTCAGAAGTCATCCCCTCAGACCATCCCCAGCTCAAAAACTACCTCCAGCAGAAATGGAACAGATGAAGCTTGTTGGTCGTCCGGTACCTCACCTCCTCTACCACCTTCTCTTGATCCTCCACCTTCAACCACCAAAAGGGGTAAGCCAGTTTCTACTTTAATACTGTCTCTTTTTCTCTTTAATAAATTGTTGATCATTACCAGAGCTAATTTGTAGGAGTTACGTCCTAAAGGAGTTACGTTTAGAGAAAAACCTCTAACATTTAGGAATGTATTGGAGGGAATAACCCTCCTACTCTTGCGGAGGTTACTTGCAGACTATGTCAAACTCCCAAACCCTCCAGCTGGAGTGTATTGGAGGGAATGACCCTCCTACTCTCAGTGAAGGTTACTGGCAGACTATGTCATACTCCCAAACCCTCCAGCTGGAGTGTATTGGAGGGAATGACCCTCCTACTCTCAGTGAAGGTTACTGGCAGACTATGTCAAATTCCCAAACCCTCCAGCTGGAGTGTATTGGAGGGAATAACCCTCCTACTCTCAGTGAAGGTTACTGGCAGACTATGTCATACTCCCAAACCCTCCAGCTGGAGTGTATTGGAGGGAATAACCCTCCTACTCTCAGTGAAGGTTAGTGGAAGACTTTATCAAACTCCCAAACCCTCCAGCTGGAGTGTATTGGAGGGAATGACCCTCCTACTCTCAGCTTATTCACAATCAAAGTGAAGTTCCCTTGTCTCAAGTGAGATGAACTTGATGATCATGACTCCCTTTCTTCTTCCCAACAGTGCTGACCGTTCAAGCGGAGATTGACCCCATATCAGCATCAGCCCCATGCACCGTCCCCGTCTTACCCCCACGGAGGCCCATGGGAAAGCCCCGATTCTCCCCGGGCATGGTCAACGGCAACGGACAACACGACAGTGGAATGGATTCCTCGCTGGACTCTAAAGAGATGGAAGCCACTGCTAAACTCCTTGAGAACTGGGTGAGTATGAACTCCAAACAGGCCTGAAGTTTTCATTCTGGACCACCCCTTGCCGTGATCTCGACCCTTGGGTCACCTTCAAATGTCCCCCAGGGGCATTTTTAAGCCCCCCCCCCCCAGTGAGTGACCTTTACAACTGAGCAGCCTTGCCCCTATGAAACCTCAATTCCAGGACCGTTGGTCCTCTACAACCTTCATGAAAAACCCAAATTATGCAGTCATTTCAGTCGCAGCTACTCCAAAGTTTTCAAAATATGGCACTCTGTGTTTGTGCCTTACCCTGAGGTCACATCCCTTGTAATTAGAAGCAAGTGCCAATCTGGGCTGCACAGTCTTGTATCCCTCAAGCGCAAGACCGCAAGAAATTGTTTTTGACAGATTTGGGTTAGGACTGAGTCGGTTCATGAATTTTTTTCAAGGTGGGGGGTGCAGGGTATTGGGGCTGATACAAATAAAAAGAGTTGAACATTACGAAATTGAGAATCTTTTGGTGTCGTTGTTTTACAGCACATTGGAGATGATGTCGATCTTGATGAAAGCTTCTCAAAGTAAGTGAATATTTTTTTAGATTTTCACTCATTTTTTATACTTCGATGTCACGTTCCATGGCAGACACTGAGCTGTTGACTTGGGTTGATGGCTAGGATTGAAGTCTGCCTGGAGTCACTTTTTTGGACTCGTAACTGGACTTGACAAACTATATTTCTATTTTGATGTACCATCAAAATCTACAATTCACAAAGTTGACTTTGACAAAATTTTGAATAAAAATTTTACATTTGAATTGTTTGTCCAATCAACTGATGGTCATTTCCTTGACCTTTACTTGTTTCCAGATTAGCCGAGAGTCGGTCCAATCCCCAGTTGCTGGACATCAACGTACGGCGGACCCAGTTTGACGCAGACATCATCGTCCATTTCCGGGGTGACAAGTCAGAACGAGACCAGCTGCTCGGCTCAAGATCCAGCGAGAACTTCCAGTTGGACTTATAGTGGAGTCTCTGTCTGCTGACCGATGCTTGACCGGTGGGTGGAAGGGATGGAGGAGTGGGCGGGAGGGTAGAGTAAGGGGTGATCACTTTTATGGAGCTGCTAAGTGCGGGATATTTTTGGCTAAGCACAGAAAATAATTGCTAAGCTTGAAAAGTTTATTCATAGTGGCCCTTTTTTTTAAACATTGGCTTGGACCTATCCTCTGGTTCATTCGATAAACTTCAGAAAAGTTTAAAGTATCAAATTAGAGGCTTCTAGCCACAATTTCAAAGTTGATACTCCGTTTTTGGACCAGAAAACGTTTCTATGGGAACCACTGAGTGTGGTTTTAGCTTCTTAGCTGAAGGAGATGACGCCTGAACTAGAACCTGGGCTGAGGTTTTAAAAACGGGCCGTAACAGTGTAGACAGGATAATTTTGTGCGATAATAGCTCTCTGCTGTTTCATAATTTTGCCAAGCATGAAAACAAAATACTTTAATTTATTTGACTTGACCTCTGCTGTGTCTTGCTAAGCAAGATCAATATGAGGTCATGATAACCTGCTTAGCAGCTCGGTAAAACTGGCTTACATGACTCTCTCACTCGGAGAAGAAAAATGATATGAAATGGTTTGAGAAAGATCAGGCACTTAAAGTCTCTCACATCCCAGATGGGTTTTTTTTTCTCGGCCATCAAAACTAGTCTACTCACTAAATTCAATGCCCTATGGTAAATAGTTCCTGGGATAAGCCTGTGTAACTGGTGAATTCATGGCAATGTTGCCTGGTAAGCAATTTGAAATGAATGAGAATTAAGGTAGGGGTGGAGAGCGGACAATAATTGCATTTGAATCTTTTCAAACCAATTTATATTAGAGTTGATATTCATTAACTTTTGTTTTAAAAAGAGAAATGAAAATTACGAACATTGCTGAGAAAAGATTCTTGTGGGAACTTGCAGTTTGCTTTGAAAAGACACCAAAGCAGGAATATTTACTCACAAGGATAATTATTATGCTTATTATATAATTTGGCCAGTGGAATTGGCCCAACACTAAATAAATTATGTAATTACTTTAGCTAACTAATATTAACAATTGATTTTCCATGGAAATTGAACACAATTTGCAAGCGTAGCATAATATCACTCATTAAATTACAATCTGTAAGTATTTGCATGATTTTTGCATAATCTGCATAATTTCGAATGAATTTGAATTTTAAAAACTCTACCTACTTGTATATTTCTTTGCTCGTTCAGTCAATCTGTGCTGTATATAGATTCATTTTCTTTCCAAATTTCAATAATTGTCAATAATGTACATACTGCTTGCAGTTCAGTTTGCATGGAAGATGATGTTGCCTCCCCCCCCCTGGCCCCACCCCCCTCATAAGTTTTCAAATTTCCTGGAAATATGAAGAGAAATAATTCCAGGGGATTATTTTGTGTCATTTTCGGTGCAAGAGCAAGATTGAGAGGCCAAATCGTGGGATCGGCATGGCAACAACTTTTTTGTCTTTTTCAACTGGCAAGTTGTTGCGTAGATTTTAAACTCTTCACATATCAACAGATTTATTAATTAGAAAGGAATATTACAGTTAAAAACTGTTGGAAAATGTGAAAATTAAGAAAATTAAGCAAAATACTAAAATAACCACTTAATCATTGAATATGTAGGTTGACATGACATCCAAACTCCGAATCATTTCATTTCTAAGCAATACAATTTTTCCAGTTATTAATAATTTTTTTGGGCAGAAGATTGAAAAACTCCAATTGCTGTGAGTGATAATTTTTTTTCAGTCTTGTTTTCCTTTTTTCTTGTAAAAACAAAGAAGACATAATTAACGATTGGTCTCATAAGGACCATAAGGAGAATAATAATTGTGTTGTAAATAAGTGCATGTTGTTCTTGTATATTTGCACGTTGGTAATAATTACATACACAGAAGGGCTAAGGCCTATACATACCTGGGGTCGATTTCACGAAGCCCTATGATCAATCGTAATTAGAGTTACGAATGATAACCTATCGTATCCTACGTAGGGCTGCATGCAATGCATCATAAGTAATCGACCCCTGGTAACTTAGTGTACATACATCCTTTTACTATAAAACAATGTGCAGCTTGTGTGGACTAATGAAGATTCCCACAGATTTAGTCCTCAAAAGTCATCCGGCATGGTTGCTATTGAAACAGGTGTATCTTTGAATCCCATCAGAGGCTAAGCCCCTCCCCCCACACACCACCATCACCCCTCCAAAAGAAATTCTGGTAATAATAATGATAATAATGGTAATAAAAACAATTGCATGGAAAATTTACTTAATTGTTCAGCTCCCTAGGTTCATTGTTCATAACTTCATTACCATGGTAACCCACTATTCACTTTTAAAGCAGTTATCTTAAGTGATGTTAGCCTCGTTCGAAAATTGACGGACCAGCAATCTTTTAAAGTATATCCGTATTCGAGGCTGTCAAATTTATACAACTGAAGAAGTTGACACGAGATTGTTGACGTTTTTTTAAAAGCAGAAGAAAATTATATAGAAGTGCTAGTTTTATGTTGTTTCTGACTTATCTCTACCTACCAATGTATAAATTTTATCTGAATTTGAAGAAAATTGTGAAAGTTTGGGTGAGTTTGACTCTGAAAGTTTTGATTTTTTGCGTTTTAAGTTTCATTATTTCTTAGCCCTGTTTGTTTTTGTTTGTCTATGTTTTGAACAAGTGAGTTATTAGAAAGCATTTTTATTTTTAAAAATCACAACTGACCTTATAAAAACTTGAGGGGTTTTTTCTATATTAATCAGCTGAATTTCTTGTATGAAACATATTTATTATTAGCAGTAAAACAAGGTTGAGTTGAAGAGATGTTAAGAAAGTGTTGAGAAAGTTTGGTGGGAACGTTTTTTTAGAAACTTTAGAAACATTTGTGTACAATTTGCATTTGAAAGCAGCTCGTCATAACTATTTCATGGAGCTCGTCAGCTTCGTAAAATCATGGGAAATTATTTCTCCACGGTAAAACTTGAGCGGAGTACCAGTGACAAGAAGTTAAAATCACTTTAAATTTTGGCTGGTGTTCTATGTTTTCCAACTTTTTTGACGCAGCAAATGTTGGTGCTTTTAACTTTAAGCAGCTCTATGTTCAATTTCACAAAATATCTATCCAACATGAAATTAGCTACGAAAACCTCGAAAAGCCAAGCAGGTTCTAAGATACAAAAGAAAAAAAAACAATTTACAATAATTTACATAATGTTATGTAAATACAGGGATAATAATAATTATTAGAGAAAAATCTTATGAAATTTCACTTTTAGGCAACAGTGTGTATCAGCATCCACAACCCATCAAAGAAATTCACTATCTTTTAAATTTCTAAGAAACCACTTGTAGCTCTTCTGTCATGCTACTACACTCTACAACTCACTTCTTTGTTGTTCTGATCAAAAGTTGAGTTCAAATTGAAGTGTTATTTACATTTTCTCTATATAACTTGTATAACCATTTAGACAGTATTGAATGCAAAAAAAAAAGGTTAGAACTTTTGAGACTCACATAATTACGACATTGTTGCAGACATTACATTATAAAGGTAGTATCATACTTTGGTAAGAAACCAAAGCAGAAATGTTCACAGATTTACGTATAAATTACAGGGTATGAATATGGTGGTGGTAGAAACATACCTTTATTTTTTTTTTTCGCCTGAAATTGTGTATTTATCCAGAAATTAGTAAAACAACGACCGAAAATCTTTTTGATCTTTTAAAAGATCAAAAATAAAAGAAAAAAGACTTAAGAAATACTGTGGATGTTTTTCAATGTTTTCTCAAAAAGTGGGCACCATATGGGACTGAAATGTTCACAGATGACTGTTACTGTATCTGTCTTGATATTTTTGCCCATGAATCTGTATTTCTTTGATAAAAACCAAAGTATGATAGTACCTTTCTTTAAACAGCATTACTGGAATATAGAGTGAAATATTAAGAGTTTATCCTGGCCCTTTACTATATAAACAGGGTCATGGTCAGGCATGTTGTTTCAATCCTTGCAGGATGTTTTTCTTAGCTTAAAACAAAATCCACTTCTTCTATCAGCTGAACTATCCAGCCCCATGTTGGCAGTGTCCGCCATTATCTATCATAAACTGGCTTTGTTATTTTCGTCAAACAATACATCATCATTTGGATTTGTCTTGCAAAACAATTTGTACCATTGTTGATGTAACATTACCATGGCAATGATTTCAAAATTGCTTATGGAATTTTGTTTTCTCCTTGCAGTATCAAAGGATTACATCGTTACCGATATTTATATTTTCTCCTAAATTCTTTTAAAATGTTTCTAAAACAGAAGACATTCTGTCGTCCTATAATTCCAACAAAGTTGTTGTTATTTAGAATTAATTTTTCGAAATTAATTTCTTTATTTTTATTTACCCAGTATTTTAAGAATGCATTTCCACATTTTCCAAAGATGGTCCGGCATCTTATACGTTGCATGGGTATTTTAAGCATTAACAATTTTTTGTTTTCATTGTTTTAGGTTTGGTTTTATTTATTGTACTTTTATTAGTTGATATATAGTACAGATCTATACCGTTGAGCTATAAATATGAGGTTATAATTTAAGCAAAAGGTTATGAATAAAACCAAAATGGAAGAAGATTCGAGAAATGGAATCATGTTTTATGGTTGTAGTTGTTGTTTTTTAATGAAAGTCAACTAATACAAGGCCCAGGCCACTCAAGGTGAGGGCTAAAAGTAATTGAAGAGAAGAACTCAGAGCACAAGATATTAGGAGGAAGAAAGATGAGTGTCTATATAATGTCTGAGACAAGCTAAAGCTGACCATGGAGATATAAAAAGTGTTCTACCTCCATGGAGTTAACAGAGGCTATGGTGGCCTGTACATTACATGTATTAGGTAATAAGGTTACCAAGTTGGGAAGCCACATTAAAGGTAGTATCATACTTTGGTAGCATACCAAAACAGAAATCTTCACAGATTTACCTATAACTTACAGGAAATAAAGATGGTGATGGTAGAAACATACCGTTAACATTTTTCTACCTGAAATGCTGCATTTATCCAGAAAAGAATCAAATCAGTGACTAAAGACAATTATTTTAATCTTAGATACAAAAATTAAAAAAATTAAATGCTGTGGCCGTTTTTCACTGTTTTCTCTAAAAGTGGGCTCAAAATGGGACTGGAAATTTCACAGATGACTACTGCTGTATCCTCCTTGATATTTTTTTGCCCATGAATCTGTATTTCTTTGACAAAAACCAAAGTATGATACTACCTTTAAACAAAGACAAGTTAATTAAGTTGACCAATAAATATAATATATTTTTGTCTAGTATGTCAACAGAGGGCGCTATATCAAATATTTCGACAATAATTAATTTTTCTATGTTTATTATCGTCTCCGCCCTTCTTTAATACCCGTGGGAAGGTCATCAGCTGCAGACAATTATTTCATAAAATCCTCAAGGTTCATGACGTCTGTGCAAATAGATAAAACATACCAATGGCCATGAAATAATTTAAATTTCATTTAATATTGTTAAAGTGAAATTATATTCAGACATAAAGTTCACTTTGCCTTAAAAATGGCAATGAATAAACAATGATTCAAAAGTATAACCTAAAGGTTTTAACAAAATAAAACATCATTTGCACTTTTTCCCTTCGAAGTCGACCTAGAATAATATGTATGATAATAAAAACCCATAGAATAATGGAAATTTTAAGATACAAAATAGGCCCGATGATAGCAAGAAACGACAAAATGTAATTTTAGGCCAAACTCGCAACTTGAACCAATTTGCATAACAAATAAACCAGATAATAATTCATTGTTCAATGACAATACAAATGAGGGTAGTTATTGTAGCCATATCATTTTTTATTTGTTTTCAATCGTTTTAGTTGTTTGTCAGACAAGGAGAAAGAAATTCGATTTTCACACAATGCGGATTATTGATCGTGATTCCAAATCAATAAAGATAATGAGTAACTATTATTGTCGAGAAAAACAATTCATCCTGCCACATACAACACACAAATAACTAAATTGTGTCACGTAGGAAACTGTGGACTGTCTTCTAAAAATTGGCTACAAGGATTGCGTTTTGAAAAAAGGTAAGACAAATCTTTTTAGTTTGGCCGTTCGATAGTTTCTACAATATTTTGACAATGATCTCTTCTGGGTGAAACTTGTTTGTGGATTTTATTGCCATAAATGTCTGTTTGATGGAACTTAATTTCACCTGCCCGATGAGTGTACACGTAAATCATATACTGGGAATGATATTGATTTTGTATTGATTAAACTCTGTATTAAATTCATACTGAACAAGTATTCTTTTCCTGTTGCAGTAAAATCTAGAGAAATTCATTACATTACAGGAATGAAAATGGTATAAAGTAGATAACTCTATAGTCTTGATCGCAAAATTTAGTTAGGAATGTGTTAGGAATTCCCTGGTGAAAGCAAAGAGCAAGGAATCACGCTTGAATTAATTGAAAATTAATTTTACACCGATATACATTAATTTTTATAGTCTTAATGATGATGATTTTTGTTTTGTTTATTAATTATTTGTTTTAGTTATAAATCAACCCTTCCCATTTTTAGGTGTTTATCTTATTCACTCTCATTATTTTTCAAAATAATGATACTTTGAAATAAGCATCGGGTCAGGTTAAGGGTAGTATCATACTTTGGGTTTTGTCAAAGAAATACAAATTCATGTTTAAAAATATCAAGGAAGATACAGTCACAGTCATCTGTGAAAATTTCAGTCCCATACGATGCCCATTTTTTGAGAAAATCGTGAAAAACGGCCACAGTATTTCTTAAGTCTTTTCTCTTTTCTTTTTGATCTTTTAAAAAGATCTAAAAGATTTTCGGTCATTGTTTAACTAATTTCTGGATAAATACACCATTTCAGGCGGAAATATTTTAACGGTCGGTTTCTACCAGCACTATCTTCGTACCCTAAAAGTTATACGTAAATCTGTGAACATTTCTGTTTTGGTTTCTTACCAAAGTATGATACTACCTTTAAGGCGGCGTATTGTCCATTCCCTAACGGACACCCCCACATTATGAGGCGCGTTCTCGCAAAGAAGATTAAACACGGTGTCCGAAAAGTGTTCACTCATAAGTAAAAATTGCTTCTTTTTCCGTGGATCTTGCATAACCAATTATTGTTCCTAGCGGGGGGTTCCCGTTGGGAACGTTATATGAAGTCAATGTTCCCAGTGGGAACTTGGTTCCAAGCGTTTAAACCGAAGTCTAAGACACCCCTTAGCAAAACTTATACTTTAAACATAAGGTCAATTACTTTCTATTGTTTTTATGTTGTCTTCGGAGAAACTGAATACTTATCATTCAGAATTAATCTCGACCAATTGTCTGTCGGGGTGTGTGTTTGTTTGTTTGTTAATTGTTTGTTTGTTTGTTGTTTGTTTTGTTACAGAAAGCCAATTGACGCCAAGTGACGCTGATAGTAGCAAAGCGTCGCAAGGCAAAAAAATGGCCAAAATGAAGACCGCCATTCTTCTGAAGATAGCATTGCTGCTGGTCGTGTTTAGCCGTAAGTATAAAAAATAACTTGATTTTGCACACAAAAAAGTAATGACGAACGACATCATTCATTTTGAAATAGCTGGTTGTCTGCATAAGTGTGAAACCAAGCCTTTGAGAAAGACTGCTAGGATCGAAACTCGCAAGGCCCTCCTCCAAGCATTTTTTCGGTCACTTTTTGGCTGATGAGCAATTTGCAGCAATTTATTACTTGTATTGGGTAAATCCAATGTCGAAGGGCATTAATTTTTACGAAACGGAGGCTTAGGCTTAGGCTCAGGCTCCAGCTCTGACATCCATATTCTGAAAATGGTGGTTTTTCATTGAAGATCATATAAAGCTCTGTTTTCCTTTTCAAACCAGAGAATCTACTTCAGAACCGCATTCAAAGCCTCTATTTTGATACCAGTTATTTTATAATTCACCGAAACTGAGCCGGAGCCTGAGACGGAGCCTGAGCCTCCGTTTCGTAAACGCACTTTGTCTACTTGTGTGATTTTCTTTTATTTCGAGTTTTGATTTGATTCCGATTATATTGAATAATTTAGGTGTCGACTCATATTACGACATGAAGTCGAAACACGTCTGCGAGGGAGAGATTCTTCGACTCGACTGCGGTGACGATTTCATCAAGGTGTCCAGCGCCCTCTACGGCCGTGCTGACCCAACCATCTGCGAAGACGACGAAGATAATAACCAGGATGACGGGGCCACGCCCTTCGGCACCGCCCACTGTCGGGCCGACAAGTCCAATTTCGAGGCCATACGTCACTGTGACGGCAGCAAAAACTGCGAGATTCCAGCGTCTAACACCGTTTTCGGGGATTCTAGTTGCGCCGGTGGCGTCAAGAAATATCTGCAAGTGAATTATTACTGTAGCAGCCAGATACCGTCAACCTGCAATGCGAGAGGTAGGCCTAATTATAAATGATTAATGATGCTAAAAATATTTTTTACTATAACGACAGGCTTGCGAAAAACTTGCAAGAAAATCTCTAACTTTTGGTGGGAAATATTACTTTATAATCTGGAAAGTCTATACGCCGTCCCATATTTAGGAGCAAAACTCGAGAATTAATTTAAAACTGTAATATTTCTCGGCCGACGACAATTTTTTTGGCTCATATAGTTTTTAAAAAAACGAAAAACATAGTTAAAAGGAACCAGAAATGGTAAGACTTTCAATACCGGGAACTTAAAGGAAAGATATGATAAAAACGAATTGAAAATTTCACATGTTTGTATAATTTATAACAACAAAATGAGCTGTTAGTGTTATAATTAGTATCAACATTATTGTGGATTGCACCTTTAAACCTGGCTTTTCCCCCCATCAAATAGAGGGCGCCCTTTAACAAAAACATAATACTTCCTTTCCTGGGAGCTGGGAAACTTGAAAAATACACATGTCAACTTGCCATGTGAGTGATCGTTGATTGCAGTCTGTTATGGTGGATTTTATGCTGGTTTGTTGAAGCCTTTGTAGAGATCTGTCAAAGAGGAATGGAATCCAGTGGATTCAGTGAAAGGATATGTTCGACGATCGGTGTTATTTGCAAATTAGTTGACTAGCTTTTGGAACACGTAGGCCTACTCTGCTCTGTGACAGTGTGAGTGTTGACAGGTCGTGATCGTGTACATTTTTGTACACACTTTTTGGCATGTGGATAGGCCTACCTATTTCTTCGTCGCTCTGTAGGCTGCATGGCTATGTTTCACCATGAAGAAATAAGACACAATTCTCCATGGTTTCACTGTAATGGAATATACCTACAGTACAGACTTATTGTTTTTGTCCATTGTTTGATATTAATAATAATATTATTATGCTGGGGGATTGCTGGGTTACCCTTCCTCTACTAATTAACTTGGTTAGGCCTACTTCTTAATGATCTGATGATCTAATTAGATTCTAAAATGATCAGTCACAGATTGTCAAATCGTTGGCAAGTTCTAAAAGTTGATTCAGGCTGTGTAAGTCTTTACAAGATCCAGCAACTAACACTAACAGTAATAACAGGCTCTAGTTAGTTAGTGGATCTATGTCTTTACACAACAATGATTGGGTGCCAGCCTATGAGTTTTGTTTCTGATTTTAAGATTCCTGCTCCACCAGTCACACCACAGACCTAAAACTACTGTAATTAATGTTAAATTCTTATTCTTCATCATGTCCACAATGTTAAATTAATTTGTACCAATTCTTCTACTTCTTCAAAATGATTAGATTCACCGACGTACCGGACAGCCTATGGATGTGACAACACCGACTTGGAACTGGAATGTCCCAATCCCGGTGAGGTCATCAAGATTCTGGATGCTAATTACGGCAGACAGGGTTCTGATGCTGTCATCAACTGCCCCTACCGGCCAAACATCGACGACATATTCTGCGATGACGATACAGGGGAGAGCTTTGAGCGCGTGTGTCTACAGTGCCGCGGTAAAGACGAATGCACTATTCCCATCAGTACCAAGGACTTCAAGGATCATTGTGTGAATACAAACAAATACCTGTCCGTACAATACGTCTGCATCTCCACAGAGCCAGACAGCGAAGGTAAACAACTCGGCTCTGTCTGTTTTTGTTTTTCTTTCAAGGGCCCGTTACCAAACATGCTCAGGCTCAGGCTCTGGCTCAGGCTCAGGCTCTGGCTCTGGCTCCGGCTCCGGCTCCGGCTCCGGCTCTGTCATCCATATGCTGACAATATAGGTTGTGATTTTTCATTGCAGCTGCAAACATTTTCCTTCTCAAGCCAAATAATCTATTAAGTAAGATTTGAGGCTTTGCATGGTGACAATTGGTATGTGGATCGGTTTGCGGAAACACCATGTAAGAATCGTTTGTACTTCCACACTTCTATTTCATTTGCACTTTTTGTAAGGTCTCAACCTTTCCACTAGCCTGCTCTAGTCCTCATCAGGAAAATCTACTTCTGAACCACAGCCAAAAGACATTTTGATATTAAAATAGATACATGAATTGGAGCCTGAGCCAGAGCCGAGGTTTGGAAAAGGGCCCTGGTCGTCTAAATGAAATAAAGGATTCCTCAAAAGATGCCAAGGCACTGAAGCTGAAAAGCCTGATGAAACCTTCTATGTGGAAAGATGACGAAAAGAAGCTAGCATTTCAGATGTGGGAGGAAAATTTTAAGTAGTTAGTCTGGATCAATTCCATAGATTCAGTTAGGGAGTGAAAACCCAATTCACCTGTGATGAGCACTGAAGCCCATAAACAGGGCCTGGGACAAGCCTGGATTCGAAGTGGCAGAGCATGCACATCCCTATCCTTGGTTGCTGGTCTTCAGGAAGGCCTGTTTGGAAAGATCTAGATGGGAAAAAAGAAAAAGAAACCAGTGACTGACATACTTAAGACGAAAGCTTACAATTTTAAAAAGTTGCCGGTATTTATGGGGGACTGGATTTGAGTTTGGACGTTGTAAAGGAGTGTCCAAACATCTTCGATTTGATTGAAACAAAAATAGTGTCTTCAAATTGTACTGACAACGTGATACAGATGACAGGGAAAAAACCCTGAGAGTATGAGCTCTCCGAGCTCTCTTACCAGGGTATCGAGTAGACACTCTGGTTCTTTCGTGTTAGGACTATATGAAGAGTTGGTGGAGGGTCAGATGTCTACCAGTGTGATCACTGATCAGGATGTCACACGTTTGAATCCCTGGCAGGCAGCCTAGATATTTTACTTGCTGCTCTCGAGTTGTACAGACATACATGACATAAGGACTTTTCACATTATCCAAAATCTCGGGGTTGGAACCGGATCAAACCCCGAGATTTGTTTTAACCCTTTTCACACTTGAAAAGTGGCTTAAAGAGCACATTAACGTACGGTACCTGAATTTGGATGGTAATTGAAATTCACTGAATGATTGGCAACACTTTGTTCATTTTTCAGAGGAAGACGATGATGAAGATGATGAAGAAGAAACACCCACACAGCCACGTGGTGACTCTGAGATCCCAGAGGAGCCTCTGTCTTTACCCCCAAGACGACCACCCGGTGAGTATCCGTACAGTAACCACTTGTCTGCCCACAGGGGCATGCTTCCTCTTCAGAGCTCACTGGCAATATTGGGCAAACTTACAAACAGGCTCCTGAATTTGGTGAGAGCTAAAGAAGTGCATTTTTACCAGACTTCTTTGATAATATTGCGTTGTTTTTTATTCCTTTTTTTAAAAATTGTTTTTGGAACCAGGCGATTCACCTGCTATGGAAGCTACAACTGTACCCCAAAGGCGTCCGGGTGAGTACGTTTAAGATAATGATTCTGAGCAGGACGTATGCTATTCTTGTTAGTCAATTTGGAAATTTGGCAAGACGTCTGAGGTTTTGATTGTTTTATATTTTTTATTTTTGGAATCAGGCGATTCACCTGTTATGGAAGCTACAACTGTTCCCCAAAGGCGTCCGGGTGAGTACCTTTAAGATCATAATTCTGAGATGGACGTTTGATGTTCTTGCTAGTTAACTTGGAAATTTGGCAAGACGGCTGAGGTTTTGATTGTTTTATATTTTTTCTTCTTTTTTTCTTTTGTTTTTGGAAACAGGCGATTCAGTTGTTGTTGAAGCTCCGATTGCACCCCAAAGGCCTCGACCCGGTTAGTACCTTTAAGATCATAATTCTAAGATGGACGTTTACTATTCTTGTTTGTCAATATTTGGAATTTTGTCAAGAGCTGAGGCATTGATTGATTTTGTTGTTGTTTTTTAAATTTATTTTTGTATTTGTTTTTAGAAGCAGGCGATTCACCTGTTCAAGTTACAACTGTACCCCAAAGGCGTCCAGGTGAGTACCTTTAAGATCATAATTCTAAGATGGACCTTTACTATTTGTCGCAGGCCGGACCCTTGTGCCAGCCCACTCAGACCAAAAATCAAGAAATAGCTCAAACGGACAGGAATGACATCAAAGGACAAAGTGGTTACAATGCAAGAAATTAAATATTTAATTCAACAATTAAAGAAAAACAAAGATTATTTACATTGGTTTGGTTTCAAACATTTTACGGGTCCCAACTTTAGAACATAGTAGGTTCTCAGTACAAGTTAATTATATAGATGGCTACAACTCGTATATATACGGGTTGTTCGCGGATTCTGCTTAGCATTAATTAAATAGTCCACAGCTCAGTTTAGTATAATATAAGTTTCTTGAGACGCGACAACATCAGGCAAACTGGAATTAAGTAGTATGGAACATCATGGATTTAGAGCGACGTCATCAGGACATCAGTACACATTGGTAGCGGTAAGAACCCCGACATGGTAGCAGTGACTCGAGTCATTCAGAGGGACAGTGGCCGTCATCAAACGGCTCAACGGCCGTACGGAATTACGGGAAGCCGAGGCCTTCGGCTTTGTCCGAGCCTATCCTAGGGTCTGGCGTTCCCGGGAGAATGCGGTGCGGTAAACACAAGTGGGCCTCAATCGCCCATTCGCAGAACTTTAAACGCCCCTCTCAACAGGGTACTAATAGGGAACTTTGTCTGCCCGGCAAAAGCCCTTGGCGACCCCCCGACTCCACAGCCTCAGCGCTGAAGGTTCTCACAGGCCGCTGGCGAACACCCAACCCGGCGAGACACACTCACTCCGGCTCCTGCACCGCAAAACTCAACTCCCAAAAAGGTGGGCGAGGGTTTTATACTCCCCGGAATGGCCAGTGCCCCCATTAACCCCATTTCTTGTGTTGCGCATTCCAGAATTCCCGGAAGGCACTTGCCCGTAACTGGGGCATTAGTATTCCATGCACGGACAAACGAACAAAAGAATAACCTTAACAAGGGGCAACTGAACTTAAAGGAATAATTTCAACTCTGCTTGCGACACTATTCTTGTTTTTCAATATTTTGTCAAGAGATGAGGCTTTGATTGATTTTGTTGATTGAAATTTATTTTTGTATTTGTTTTTGGAACCAGGCGATTCACCTATTCAAGTTACAACTGCACCCCAAAGGCGTCCGGGTGAGTACCTTTAAGATCATAATTCTGAGCAGAACGTATGGTATTCTTGCTTGTTCATTTGGAAATTCAGCAAGATGGCTGAGGTTTTAATTGTTTTGTTATTTTACTCATTTTTGTATTTGTTTTTATGACCAGGTGATGCAGATGTTGTTAAAGTTCCAACTGGACCCCAAAGACCATGTGAGTACCTTTAAGATGATAATTCTAATCCAGGGCTTCTTAACTGGTGACACGTGCACCACTTGTGGCGCTTGAAATCAGTCCAAGTGGCACGCGCAGCATTGCGAAATGGCGTAAAAAATAAAGAAATAAAAAAAAAAAATTAAAAACCTTGACATTTCTAGTATTCTATTGTACATGTACCATTGTGTTTTTGCTGAGATGGGGATGGTCGCATGGCTGCCTGGGGGATGGCTATCAGGAGACCGAAGGAGTACCACTCGAAGGTAGATGCGGCAACGCGCTGCCGTGGCACATGTTCCCACTGATTGATTGATTAATAATTACCATAAGTAACATAACTGTACTACTTTTACACACACAAACCTTGTAAAGGGGTAAAATTTCATACTCAGAACTGTTCAAAACCCCATAACCAGAAGTCCTTGCAGTTCCTTTAAATTTTGTTTTCTTTTCTTGCGGATATTGTGGGCAATAAGTGCGGAAAATGGCTGTTTTACCAAAAAATCCTGATGATGCATCTTTTGTATGTAATGAGGATGTGTCAGTGGACGAATTCAGTTATTTTGATTGCACATTAATTACCGTATACACCTTTCTTATTAAGGCATGCCGAGTTAGAAAAGGCATGAACAAAGTTTAAATGATTTTGTTTGTCTGTGATTTTTGCAAAACCCTCATCAAAAATATTAAAACATTTGTTTTTGGTTTGTTTCCCAGTGTTCCCTTTTTTCGCCTTACCACCAAAATCAGGTAAATGAGTAGAAGTCTTTTGTTTAATATTTCAAAATGTGTAATGAGTCTTTAAAGGTACAGTACAGGATTGGTAATATACCCAAACAGAAATGTTCACAGATATACGTATTTCTTTCAGGGTATCAAGATGGTGCTGATAGAAACATACCGTTAAAATATTTCCGTCTGAAATGGTGTATTTATCCAAAAATATGTCAAACAACGACCGAAAACAGTTTTGATCTCGTGACTCAGATGTTATTTCATGTACATGTTTGATCAGACAAAGTGTGAGTGCTGTTCTGTGACCTTTACCAATCTTGTATTATACCTTTAAAGGTAGTATCATACTTTGGTAGGAAACCAAAACAGAAATCTGCACAGATTTACCTATAACTTACAGGGTATGAAGATGGTGCTGATAGAAACATACCGTGAAAATATTTCCGCCTGAAATGCTGTATTTATCAAGAAATTAGTAAAAGCAACAACCGAAAATAGGTTTGATAAAAAATAACCATGTGAAAAGATTAAAGAAATTCTGTGGGTATTTTTCAATGTTTTCTCAAAAAGTCGGCACCGTATGGGACTTGGAATTTCATAGATGACTATTACTGTATCTTCCTTGATTTTTTTTGCCCATGAATCTGTGTTTCTATGACAAAAACCACGGTAGTGGTACGGTATTACCTTTAATTTGACTTGATTGGTTTTAATGCATTTTTTTGGGGGGGGGGGGGGGTGTAGAAAGAGGAAATTTACATATTGAATTTCTAATTTTAGTGGGTCTTTGGCAGAATATTTGTCATTGAATTCATCTGCATTTAGGGTTTCCCAAGGAAATGTTTCTAACTCCTGTTCTTTTCGTCTAATGTATCTTGCAGCTATCGGCGGGAAAATTGGCAGTGTTACCAAAAAGCCTGATGAGAAGTACTTTGTATTGAATGGCAACACACAAGTCAATGGTATGCAAAAAAACAATTATGCTAAATTATTCATAGAAATCTTGGATTTTGATTAGACACAAATTACACACCTTTATTAGGGTATGAAAAGGTAGATAGCTGCTGAAATAAGTTTGTATTTGTCTACAAATGTGATTGTTTTTAGAACGAGGCGATTTACCTATTACTGAAGCTTCAGCTGTGCCCCAAAAGCCTTTTATTCCATGTGAGTACCTTTAAGATAATAGTTCTAACCCAGTAGGACATAATGCTTCTCTTTATTAGTAAATTTTCAAAAAAACTTAAAGGAATGGTACAGAATTGGTAAGACAAAATACACTTCAAGATCACAGATTCACATAAAACTTACACAGTATAATGGTGATGATAGGAGAAAACATCCCATGAAATGTTTTTGTCTGAAATTGCCATATTCGTTGAGAAATAAATGAAACTATTTTCCGATTGGAATAAATCACTTTGAAGCGTTTTATTATGAACGCATAATATCGTTGAAATGTTTAAACAGGTTTTCAATATTTTCTCGTGACCCAGATGGCTGAATGACCTCAAACTTCTACAGGTTTGTCAGTTAAGGTATATGATGGATTACATAATGTGCTTTCACTGTCAGCAACGGTTTTGTCGCAAAAACCAGTTCTGTACCATCCCTTTAATACAGGCTACATTTGTTTCAAGGCGCACATTAGTATCACATTACCTTTAAAGGGATGCATCACTTTTCTTAAGATTTTGTACTTCAAGCTCACTGAAGATTGTTATGATGTAACCATGTTTCTATTACTAATTGTACTGTTCCTTATTAATCTTCACTGGTTACAAATTACAGTAAAATAAATGTACTTAAAAACGAGCATTTTTTTTTTTGTCCCCAGTTAAGCCTTTCTTCTTCGGACCACCAAAACAAGGTAAATGAGTAGAAGTTTTCTTTTGTTTTATATTT
Organism: Astropecten irregularis; assembly: GCA_963971285.1. NCBI lineage: Eukaryota > Metazoa > Echinodermata > Asteroidea > Paxillosida > Astropectinidae > Astropecten > Astropecten irregularis. The sequence goes on along the minus strand of OZ020249.1, from coordinate 20,860,124 downwards.
GAAAATGTCTAATGAATCTTTGACATTGGTTTTCATGAGGAAGAAGATCTCTTGGTAAAATTTCAATTTTAAGGTGTTTTTGGCAGAATATTTGTCATCTTAAAGGTACAGTACATGATTGGTAACACACCCAACCAGATATGTTCACAGATTTACGTATTACTTTCAGGGTATGAAGATGGTGCTGGTAGAAACATACCGTTAAAATATCTCCGTCTGAAATGGTGTATTTTACCAGAAATTAATCAAACAAGGTACAAAAACAGTTTTGATCTTTGGGTAAAGATCAAAACCATTCTTTCAGGCGCGGTTCTAGAGCCAAAATTTTGGGGGGGCTAGAAGAGCCATTATTTTTTGGGGGGGGCTAGAAGACCCAATATTTTGGGTTCTTCTAACACTCGCTTCTACTATGTCTTATTAGGGGTCGAAAAACATGCACATTATAGCCCACACAACGCCCAAAATCCAGTGTTTTCAATAATTTTTTTTTTTTCACTTGCATTTTTTTTGGGGGGGGGGGGGGGGCTAGACAAAATTTTTTGGGGGGGCTACAGCCCCTCCTAGCCCCCCCGTAGAACCGCGCCTGCATTCTTTATGTTTTATAAGCCATAATTGAGTTGGGATTTCTCTGTTTTCTTGTGACTCGGATGTCTGATTGAGCTTAAATTTTCACAGGTTTATCATTTCACTATGCACATATTGAATCAGACTATTAGTGTGAGTGCAGTTCTGTGACCTTTACCAATCATGTATTATACCTTTAATTCATCTGCATTTAGGGTTTCTCAAGGAAATGTTTCTAACTGTTTTTCTCCTCTGATGTATCTTGCAGCTGCTGGTGGGGGAATTGGCAGTGTTACCAAAAAGCCTGAAAAGTCGTCCTTTATTTGGAATGGCAACACACAAGTCAATGGTATGCAAAGATACAATTATGCTAAACTATTAGAAAACTTGGATTTTGAATAGACACAAATTTTACATGAATTACTCATCTTTATCAGGGCATGAAAAGGTAGATAGCTGCTGAAATAAGTTTATAACATTTGTTTCTGTCTCCAATTATTCCTTGTAAAGTGTTTGGACTTAGCAGCAGGGCTCGAAATATCCACTAGACCGTGGACCGAGTCTAGTGATTTCAGTGTCGGTCTAGTAAAGTGTGTACTGCACTAGTCGGGCTGTCTAGTGATTTTGTTTTCCTTGCACAAATAAAATGGTTCCTAAATTGATGATTTTGGACACAATATTGCATACAATTACGGTTTTCCTATGTACATGAATGTCACAGGTCTAATGAACAAAAGTTCAGGTCAAGTAAAATGTTTCAGTTACTACATGTACACCTGCTGTCCAGTGCTCTTTTTCACAAAATTTGAGCCCTGAGCAGGATCTTTATCAAAGGCTAGAAAGATTATTACTTGTATTGACCCTGTTATGTGTGGCAGACTTTTTACAGTCTTCGGCTTCTTGTGCCACATCCTCATACTATTATTCCAAGTTCCGTCATAATTCTAACGAGTGAAATTATCAAACCTGAACCCTATTGCCTGACAATATACAGGACAATATGCAAATTAGGCTTGCCCTTCACCGACATGGATGAGCACTGTATACTCAGTGCTTGTAAGAGCATGTGAGAAAAAATCACATGCTTGCTCAGGTGGGATTCGAACCCACGACCTCCTGCTTACTAGTGCAGATGCCTTACCTGCTAGGCCACGCTCTGGGGTCTGCAGGGTGAATCGATTCCAAAATTTGATTCAGGACAGGACGTATGCTTTTTGTGTTAATCAATATTTGCTATTGGTGTTGTTTATTTCACAGGTAACCCGGCCTTGTTCATACCAAGACCGGGAGAGGGTAAATGACTTGACGTTTTCTTTTGTTATTTCAAAATGTCTAATGAGTCTTAAGTTCACTCATGAACAAAGAAAAATTTACTGGAGCGGGATGCGAACCAGTGACTTCCGAAATACCGTACCGGAGCTCTTACTAACTAAGCTATCCAGCCCCATGTTGGCAGTGTCCCTAATAATCAATTTATATCTTTGTTCGTTTGTTCAATTATCTGTGTTTGAGTCCTTAACTTCATGTTATTTGGGTTTTTATGTGATGTTTCTTTCTTTTTGTTTGGAGGGGGGGGGGGAATTTGAGAAACCTTTTAATGTCGTTTTCTCCTGTGCCAAATGTTTTCTTTAAATGGATGGATCAGCATCTTTGAATGTATTCAGGCGGCATATTGATGCTGTTCATCATCTTATTCCTATTTGTTCTTCTGTTTTTCCCTGGGATCTTGAAGGCGCGCAAGGAGGATCCATTATCAGCGATACTTCAGGATCTGCCGGCTCATCATTTAACTGGGTTGGAGGAGCAGCGGTCAAAGGTCTGATATTAAAGAGTAGTGTAGTCAAATGGGAGACTTTTGAGATTCGGTCTTCAAGTCAACAGCGCACGCGCACGCACAACAGCGCAGACGCAAAACAACACGCGCATGCTCACAATTTTGCGTGCGCATCCGCTGTTGACGTGAAGACCGATTCTCCAAAGTCTCCCATTGAAATCAGTCTCTGGGCTCTGTGGTAAAACATTGATGAAACTGTCCATCCATACTGTGCTAGACCTAACCCAGTATATATTACAATGATGCATGGCAGATAATCTTCCTCAAAAATTTCCACACCAACAACTTGCCAACCCATTTATAAGTGGCTCGAGGGATTACAGTTAGAGAGATCAAGTTTTGTGACATTACGTCTCTCCCCAAATTTCCAGCTTTCTGTGTACCATAAATGTCCACAGCATATCTGAACCAGTGCTTGAACCCGAGACCTTGATAAACAAACTCAAGGATATATCTGTCTTTATGTTATTAACATCCGACAGGCACCAATAAGTATCAGGGTTTCATCGGCCAAACAAGACCTGACGGATCAAAGAGAACGTTCACCTGGGGAGGTAAATCAATTGATTACTTTGTATGAATCTGCTGTTGCTGCACCTGCTGTTGCTGCACCTGCTGCTGCTGCTCTGGTTTTGCACCCGCTGTTGCTGCACATGCTGCTGCTGCTGCTCTGGTTTTGCACCCGCTGTTGCTGCTCTGGTGCTGCACTTGCTGTTGCTACACACCTGCTGCTGCTCTGTGCCTTCTCCTCTGCTGCTGCTTTGTGCCTGTTGATCTGCGACTGCTGCACCTGCTGCTGCTCTGTGCCTGCTGCTACTGCTACTACCCCCACCACCACTGCTGCTGCTGCTACATCAAGTCTTCCCCCAAACAAGTCTAAATGCCACATTAAGTAATAAAGGGGCTACCAGAGGATATTTCTTTTTTGAACATCTATCTCTATTATGTTTCACTCACAGGTAATCCAGTGTCTGGCGTCACAAGTCTCTTCCAACCTGTTGCTGGTAATCATGATTAGTTTCTCGTTGCGAAAACGTTAGAATTTTATTTTGAAGTTTGTTGTGAACGTTTCTTACTCGGCGAGATAATTTCTTCATTTGAAGAAGAAAAAGGTGTATTCTGGTCTAGCATTGCTCCATTGGTCTTTCCTGAAGGTTGCTATGCAACCGTGTTACCTAGCAACTGTATTTGTTTTGCTGTTGTAGTTTCTCCTGGTTCATCTGAGATGTTCATGAAGATCATTGTGACTACTGATTCCAGCGGTCAGAGGTTCTTCACACTGCAACCATTCCAAGGGAGTCAGACCCAAGTGGATGCTACAGGTAGGTACAGGATAGTCTCCTGCATTATTCCAGATAACTGCCAACTGTGCAATGGTGAACCATTGCACGGTTCTTACTGGATCCTACAAAATGAGTCTTAAGGTGGGTGCAGCTGGTCAGTACAGGATAGTCTCCTGTATCTTTCTAGATAACTGCCAACAGTGCAATGGTGAACCATTGCACGGTTCATACTGGATATGACAAAATGAGTCTTAAGGTCAGCATTTTATCTTATTCTGGAAATTGGAATACCTGGTTGGTGATATTTTTTTCCCAGCACCAAAATTGCAATGCGATATTTTGTGCTGTAAATGATGTCCTAATAATTGAGAGATCTGACCATGTTCTTCAGCAGGTGGATCTGGATATATCATGAAGATTGACACCAATAAGATGCAGGAGTACATGCAACAGTCGACGTTTGTTCAGTTGATTCAGGAGTACAACCGAGGAACAACGTTCTACAACAGTGAGTTCCCTCTTCTCTTTTTGGAACGATGTTCCTATTTGAGAAGATTCTTTTGTTAAAGAGTAGTATCATACTTTGGTAGGAAACCAAAAGAGAAGACTTCACAGATTTACATATGACTTTGGTATAAAGATGGTGATGGTAGAAACATACCGTTACAATTTGTGTCTTTGAAATGGTGTATTTATCCAGAAAAGAGTAAAACCAAAGACCTAAAACGGTTTTGATCTCATGGAGATAAAAACTTCTGTGAATAGATTTGAAAAGTATGCAGTGAGCATTTTTCACTGTTTTGTCAAAGAGTGGGCACCGTATGGGACTAGAAATATCACAGATGACTATTACTGTATTACTCTATTTTTGCCCATGAATCTGTATGGAGTGACCTTTAAAATTGTCGTTGAGGTTTTGAGGTAGCGACGATATGCACTGGTGAATTTTGATAACTTTGAGACACACAGGTCCGTTGTTCATTTGAATCCCACTCCAGTCAATGTTTCTTTGTTCACTTTTCAATGATTTTAAAGTCAGTCAGTTTTCCCTTGTGGTTATTTGATGATTATATTAATTAAAATGTACCGTTCCCAGGTTGCAGCATTGCTGCATGTATCAGTAAAACGATCCTTGGGATATGGCGGTGTGTGCGTGGTTTCATGGCTTCTGACTGCCAAACGAACAAAGATAATAGACTATTGGGGTCAACACAACACCAACATAGGGCTGGATGGCTCAGTTGGTAGAGCGCCTGTACAAACGGTTTCAGGAGGTCGTCGGTTCGAATCCCGCTCCAGTCAATTTGTCTTTGTTCACTTTTCATAGTGAGATTTTAACGACTTACCAATACACAATTGCCTCCAAGATTAGATTTTTTGATGATGGAAAGGTTTTTTCTGTCAAATTTCTCAGGAGAAGAGGAGATGAACAAACCTTTCCAGTTCACCGTTGGTAACGGTCTGAAGGCATTCTTCCCATCGATATTCCAGATGATCACTGAGGTGGACTCAGTCACAGGAAAGACAGGTTAGCATTGTGTCTTGATGTGGAGTGCTGTGGCCTAGTGGTCTGGGGTGTGGAACTCAAGGTCTTACGGTCAATCTTCAGATTGGGTTCGAATCCAGCCATGGGCTAGTGGTGCTTGCATCCTTGGGCAAGATGCTATGTCACATATTGCTCCGCTTCACCCAGGTGTAAATGAGTACCTGCAAGGGCTGAGATGGCTTTGTGTGCTTGATTAGCCCTTGTGGGCTTTACAGCAGCCGGGGCTGTATACTCCCCAAGGAGTTAAGAAGATTTCAGGAGTGTTAATGTAGCCTGATGACCAGGGATAATAATAATACATCATGTTTTCTACAACTGTTAAGTAAATCTTGAATCATATCCCGAATTCTCAAAAAGAATGTCTAAACATTTCATGAAAAATTGTATTTTTTCTTTCTTCTGTTTCTAGTTACCAAGCCAACCAGCTCTTCTTCCAACTTCCAAGTTATTTTGGATGGAGGCAACAAGCAAATCGTGGAGTATCTCATAGGATTTGCAAGTCTAGATCAGACACAACGGTGTAAGTCTTTCTCATAGTGTGCCTTCTCGTTTAATACACATTAGAGCAACAAAAAGACAGAACTTGCTGATAAAGCCAATCACAAAATTCCTACCACGCTATGTCGGCTCGATACGTAGTCGTCAACATGTTTGATGTGTAAACATTTCGTGCGAGGGAAATGCCGATAGCCTTGAATCGAGTCGTTATGGTCATAATTTGTTGGACACGCAGCACTTCCACCAAATGTTCACTCACAAAAATCTATATCACAGACTGGAATTGAGGTACATGGAACGTGAATGCGGTGTCCGTTGAATATGTAGGCTGCAGAGAGTTGACTATAAATGTAGAGATCGAATACTGTTTGTACGTGTGCAGCGCATTGCATGACAAGGCTTAACCTCGCTGAAATTCGTGAGTTGGATCGAAAAATCCAATGTTTTAATTTCTCCTAAAACTTAAATTATAAATTGAGACATCAAGTAAAAATGCGTGGAGAAAAATGAGTGTCGTAGTTTTGCCAGATTTTTCTGGTTGTCCACGAATAACCATTTGTGAAAATTCTTGTCTTTTGGTTGTCCCGGGCGCCCGGGTAACCAATTTGTCGAGTCCTGTTGCAGAAGAACCTGAAACTAAGAGAACGTTAATTTGTTTTTGTTTTTATCCCTACAGCTGAATTGATTGATTACAATCTTCAGATACCGATGAAATTCTATAATGAGCAGACGAAAAAGATCGAAGAGATTAAGATCCCATTCTACGCCAACTACAACGGAATGGCGACAACTCTCTCTCAGATATTCGGTGAGCAATATCTCAAACATTTTAATATCCAGTGCTTATTTGCTACATCTGAATGCAACTTGAATCATTTCATTGGTTTCTGCTAATAAATTGTGCCCACTTTGTTCGTTTTTCAACGACGCCAAAAATAAATCAGTGTTTTTGTTTATGTGATCCCTAACGCTATTCTTATGCACAGGTTCAACTGCGAAACCCGCATCGCAATTCGGCATGAAGTTCCAGATAGCCAATGAGAAAGGAAGCAATGAGCTTATTACGTTGCCGTTTACAATGATCGAGAACGCGGGAAAGAAGTTGATGTTTCTGAGTAAGTCCTTTTCCAAACTTGTCTTCACTCTTTAATATTTCTTTCCTTTTTGTCCCCGTTTTGAGCAAAAAGGTTGAAAGAAATTGATGTTCTTGAGAGAGCAAATTAAGAAAGGTTGTTTTTTTATTGTGTTGAGGAAGTGCTTGCCAACAAAGTACTAAAGGTTTTTGAAGATATGTCCTGATAGTTTCTATAGCAAACGAAGTAAGGTCATTTGATGACGACTAGAGCATGCTAGTCGAAACGTTGAGACCTTACGAGAAGTGCAAACGAAATAGAAGTACGAAAGTACGAACGATTCTTACATGGTGTTTCCGCAAACCGATCCACATACAAATTGTCACCATGCAAAGCCTCAAATCTTTCTTAAGGCCATTTTGTGTAATATTAATACATCTTAAAACTGATAGAAGTGAACAATTTATCTTTGAATTTCTTACGACCTAATGATTGTATTCAGCCAATCAAATTGCCTGATGATACTAGGTATTACTCCCAAGCTCACATACAGCTGTGCCCAGGTCCACGCACACCAGAACCCGCCTGGGTGATCGTGCTTTGGCAGTCACTGCACCCAGATCATGGAACACTCTGCCTACCTACATCCGAGCAATCCCAACACTGGACAGTTTCAAATCATCACTTAAAACCCATTTGTTTGATCAACATTACTCATAGTGAAGTTTAATTAGTAGATTCAGCACTGTTGTTGTAATATGTTTGTTCTATTGTGTTTTGTTATGTTTATGTGCTTAGAAACTTTGTATTAATGTTTAGTATCATACTTTGGTAAGAAACCAAAACAGACAAATTCACAGATTTACGTAAAATATACAGGGTATGAAGATGGTGGTGGTAGAAACATACTATTACATTTTTTTCCGCCTGAAATGGTGTATTTATCCAGAAATTAGTAAAACAACGACCGAAAATCTTTTTGATCTTTTAAAAGATCAAAAATAAAAGAGAAAAGACTTAAGAAATACTGTGGCTGTTTTTTACTGTTTTCTCAAAAAGTGGGCACCGTATGGGACTGAAATTTTCACAGATGATTGTTACTGTATCTGTCATGATCTTTTTGCCCATGAATCTGAAATTCTTTGACAAAATCCAAAGTATGATACTACCTTTAAGCGCTATATAAATGTAATTTGTTATGTTATGTTAGGTAAACCTTTCTCCAATGTCAGCTCCATATTTGTTCATTTCTTCTTGTTTTTTGTTTAGCTCTGCCAACCTGCGTAGCGTATAAAATGTACGGTTTTGCTGATGATGGAGAGTATCTCATTGATCCCGATGGAATCAACGAAGGAGTGGAGCCGTTCGTTGTCAACTGCAACATGAAGAAGAGTCAGTGATCCCATCGTTATCCTATATTCTCCTTCAGAATCCACGAACATCCATTCAGAGCGTGATCCAAATCCGTCCCTCACGTGAGGGACGGACATCAATGCATTAATTGTTTTGCCAAAGATTTCTTGAATACTTATTGTCAGTTAAAAAAATGTGAATGTTTAGCCCTGACACCAGTGCAAGTTAGCCACATGCCATTTTCAATTTGTCTATTTTTTTTTTTTTTAAGAAGGTTTATAGGGCGTGAGGGACGGACATCAATAAAAATGACTACCCTTCACCTGAGTCTACAGATTTTTTTTATTATTAAAACTTGGAAACATTTTCAACTTTGGTTAATTAAATAATGTAAGAAATTTCTTTTATATTAAAAAAAATACTGTCCTTTCTTAGTGAAAAGAAGTTATTTTTAAGGGTGTTGAAGGAAATTAATGTTATGTTTTTGAGTGCTACCTAATTTTGGATCACGCTCTTCAATGATTTTTTATTGCAATTGACTCTCGGATCCAGTCCTAGGGCCGATTTCACTAACGCTTTGTGATCATCGCTAAAGCCCAAATCCATCGCTAAACGGAAAATTGCTACTTAAAGTAGCAATAGATTTTCCGTTCAGCGATGGATTTGGGCTTTAACAATATATGATTGCAAAGCGTTAGTGAAATTGTCCCCTAATGCAGTTCTATTAAACAATTGCTGCTATATGAAAGTTCT